>JAHWFO010006517.1:363191-532325 GCA_023313115.1 Rhysida immarginata | reverse complement strand
TGGGTAGCTAAACTTTTATATTGTTTTGGGGAAGGTTTGGTCTTTTGTTGTGTGCATGCTGGGTACTTGATTTGGTTGCCTGGTGGGTGTTTGGCTTAGTTGCAGAGGTGGATTTGTCCCGTTTTGGTTCGGGTTTTGGTAGCCCTCTGGTGTAGGATCCAGTGTGTTGGCTTTGGTATCCCTCTTGCACTATCCAACCCCTTTTGTGGCTTTGGGAACACGACTTTAGGTTCGTGTTTGTAACCTGTATGCACACAGCAAAAGACCAAACCTTCCCCAAAACAATATAAAAGTTTAGCTACCCACTGTGCTAAGAATACCTTCACATAAAATTGCCTTACAAAATCATCCAATAAAAGACAATTAAGATGGCAGAAGAAACTAGATCAAAATAGTGGCAAGCAGAGATGACACAAACTAGCGCATAACTAAGCCAAAGGTTCTCCCCACTAAAACATAAAGATCACACCTAAATAGGGAAACAAAAACTACACAGTGCAAACTGGTCACTGACATGGCACTTCCGCCATGTAACACAAACAAAGAAAGAGGGCATGGTCGCTGCAGTGGGAACAAAAGCCAAACTACCGGATCCAACATCGGTGTGCCACATAGAACCCAAAATCCAGTCCGTACTAATGGGACTAGCCATTCATAATAACGGGTCTACCCATCCACTGCCAACGAGCCACAATACCAATGCCCCTGCACAACACCAGTACCAAGAATGCACTAAAATATAAAATCCCAAACAATCCCAAAACTAAGAGGCTGCTTAGCTACCCCATGCGCTAGTAAGCAAAATCTACTGAATGCTCCACTATTGATCTATACTTAAAAACATACAATCAAACTTCAACAATACTTGATTACTACAAAATATCAATAATACCACTTAAACCAAGTTTACTAATCCATTTACAAAATAACAAATCATACTTATTATAAATTCAAAATCTAAGTATAAAACAATCTCTCTAAGCTATTACAAAATTCCAAAACTCAACTTCCAAATAAACTACATATGCTTCGGTCCTCTGCCATACTAACAAACTTTATGATCCTAACCAATTCCCCGGCAGAAACACAATACAGCAAACCCACACAATCCAAAGTTCCAATTTTACAAACTACAACACTAATATATATTCAAAGCTATCTAACTAATTCTTAATCAATTTAACACTTCAATAAATAAAGATCATAATCTAAAATTCCCACTAATAATAACATAAATCAGATTAAATCCATTCCCGCTGCCATTAAAATCCAAAGTCCAAATCTAAAGAACAACTACAAAATTTCATTTAAGCATTACACTAAACTCCATTACAAAGAATCCAATAATCTAAACTCAATAATATACAACTAATTACCACGTGGGTTTCTCTTTCCGTAATGTGAGAAAGTTAGGCCTAACAATCGTTTACAAAGCTACAGGAACATAGTCTGGGCGGAACACATCTGTTCCCGGGTTGTAGTCATCTGCTTCGGCATCGTCGTCGTCTTCCACCTGGTCTTCCATCTCGTACACGTCCTAACAGCTTGGTCTCTGGATCTTCAATAGCCTAATTCTAAATTCGCGCTCCCCTTTTATAGCTAGACGGAATTCGCAATGAATCCTGGGATACTCCCTCTGGTGGCGGGTTCGGAACCATCCATAATACTTCCGGAACAGGGGGTGAAAGGATCGATACTGATATCAGAAGTGGCATGCGTTCCCAGCATGCAAAGCAATAAGCTTAGCCTAAACACAATTTTACAGATGGCAGATTATAGGTATCACAATTCAGGTTTTAGTAAAATATACACCAGTAAATAAATAATAGAGGGTTTCAGACCTCGAGATTCCTGAAATCACAAAAGGAATCATTATACGGGCAGAACAAAGAGAGGAATCAAAAGGCAGGCCTAACCGCCCACATGGAGGACAAAACATCGATACTTAGATCGATGGTTATTCGAACTATCGATTTACGATTACCATTGTTTTCTAAAACATCGATTCTTCCACTGCCTTCAAATAGATAGATACACATACAACAAGTAATAATAAAGTAACTGACAATGACACACTATATAATAATGACACCTGAAAGTGGCATGTAGTCCTTTTCTAAGGGAGGACTACTGTAACCCTTCACAAACTAAAACAAAAAAATAAAACAACAAAGTGACTATGTCACAATATAACTACCCCAAGAGGGAAGGAACAAAACTAATCCATGCTTCAGAACAGACTCTCCAGTCGAAGGTTTTCTTTTTTATAATAATTGTTTCCCTTCCCTCAAACAATACATATTCACTAAGCTTGTTTTCCTGGAAAGGATTCTCCATATAAAGAAAAGAGCTAAACTATACGGACAATTAATAATGGGTGGTTTTGTGATCCTCAGAAAGTTGCTTAGGGACCTATCCAGCACAGATTTTGTTAAATTTCAGCTTATCGTGGATGATGGTCTCCACATTGCCAGTGCTGATGTTCAGTATTGAAGTCAATTCTCAGACATGAATTCACGTGTTGTCCCTTATCAGCTCATTTGTTCCTGCGATGATGCCATCTTTGGCAGCAGTTGCTGGCCTTGCCTTATGAGGTTCATTGCCAGTGGATTCTCGGCCTCCTTCAAACTTTTGGTACCAAGAAAAGACGGATGATCGAGACAAACATGACTCGGTGAACTGTCTTTGAGTGTCTCTGATGAATTTCAGATGCTTTCACACCTTCATTGTGGAGAGAAATTGATTATTCGTTGTTCGACTTTGGTCAACAGATCACTGTTCGCCATTTTGTTTAAGCAAAAAATCGGCTGACATGGCAATCGGATGAGTGGTGCTGCATCTGCATGACAGGCGGTAGTTGCCATCCCAATAATGAAAGTTTAGATTTTTACAACAATGAAATTTACAAAAAATAAAGTCCCGGTCAAACTAGAACGCCCCTCATAAGATTTTCTTATTTTCTACCTCCTCTTCCTTATTGATCCCACGCACTGATAAAATGATCTCACAACTGCAAGGTTAACCTGTCCCAAACTATAGTTAATAGTAATAAAATTTATGATTACTTACTGAATGGCTGCTATCTTTAATATTTGTTTTTAATTTTCCAATGTCATGTGTCAACTGTCTTATTTTCAATTTTCCATCGTTTATCTCATTAAGTAAATGCTGCTGCTTTGCAACATAATCACCAATTTCCTGATCTTTTTCTTTTAAGTAGTCTTTCTGTTCCTTAATTTTGCCCAGGACAACATTAACTTCTTCCTGAAATAAATGTACAATCACAATAATGAATAACTCTTATCTTATAAACCACTTAGCTTTTCCTCTGCATATGAAGATCTCATTTCCAAAATCAGCTTTTTCCACTTAAAAATTGCTGAGGAAATGAGGAAAAAGTGTAAACTTAATAAAGAAAGAAAGTAAAGCCAGAAACTTTAATTTTATTACAACTAAAGCTTACCAAACTACATATTTTATCATTAGAAATTCTCTAAACTTTAGTAATATTAACTTTTCAGTGTTTCTTTTTAATGTCTTGATAAGACCAATATTAGAATATGCCTCCATCATTTGGTCTCAGTCTCGTGTTATATTGCAATTAAGTTTAGAAAAAGTACAAACAAATTTCTTGCGTAATCTTTTCAAACTCTTTCATCCTACATTTTTAAATAATAATAATAATATGTATATAACTAATATTTATCTTCTAAAATATTTTACATGTGATAAATTATCTAAGAGAAGGTTTCTATTTGATGTTTGCTATTCATTTAAGCTTTATCATAATGTCATTTACTCTTCTAAATTTCTTAATTATGTCCAATTGCGTGTACCTAAGCTCAATTCCCGAAACAATGAAATTTTTTATTTACCTTTACTAAAGAAAACAATTGTAAATAATTTACCCGTCTATAGAATGTTTAAATTATGTAATATTATATCCAATCTGATTGATATCAACGCAATGAATTATAACCATTTCAAAAAAATTGTTATAGAAAATATTTCACTCATTCTGTAATTCTTAATTATTTTTCTTTGATTACAATTTTTTTTTAATGTTTATTTTCATTTATTTATAATCTATAATTTTTATTTTACTTTAATTTTTCTCTTTCATTGTAATTGCTCAGCTGTAAGCTGTTATTGGGCACTCAGCCTGTTTGCTTACAATTTTAAATAAATAAATAAATAAATAAATAAATAAATAAATAAATAAATAAATAAATAAACAAACTATGGATACAATCAATAATAATGGAATAGTGGTTTCATTTTTCTTCTTCCATTATTATACGTACTTCTGAAAAAGCTCATAAGTCAATCTTGGAAAATAGCTGGTTTTATAAGGAATTTTTAGTGCACTATGTAGATGGTCATAAGGTTGTCAAAGCACCAGATAACCACAAAACCATGGGGTTATGGATATACAGTAGTGGGTTTGAGAAATGAGCCTTTTAAATGTAAAAATAACCACTAAGAGATGTTCATTGACGATTGGGAAGATATCTACAATCTTTTCAAGTGTTAAAATGTTGGATGTCTTGTTTATCTTGTGACGGGACGTGCACGATATTAAATTATCGTACACGGCCCAACACTACAGATATGCTAAGGAGACATATCTGTGTTTGCTTTATTATGATTTTTTAGTACTGAAAATAAAAAAGAAAGGGTAAAGATCGTATAGAGGAGACACTTCAGAAAGATCAGGGAATAAGGAGGAAATTGTGGAGTTTTGATTATATTATATTAATCTAATTCTCGTTATATGAATTGTTACAAAATAAACTAACTCAATTGGATCCAATAGGTGAACGGCTGAGCTCTTTCAACAAAAACAAAAATAGTATAGGAATAGCAGTGGAAGAAAATATTTTATTCATTTTTTTTTGTGTATTTTACCCAAGTAAAGGAAAGTAGGCCTACAGCCCGCTTTGTTGAAGGATTTAGTAAGCAAAAAGTGCGAACAATGAGCAAGGGGGTGAAGGAGTGGCATTGCCTAGACAACGAAGGAAGAAAGAGAAAGTTCTGAGAAACAGGAGTAGTGAACAATGAAATCAAGGTCAAGCTGGAGAGGAAATGGGATACGAAAAAGGAAAAAGAGACACAGATGACCGAGAGAAGTCAACCAGTGTAGTCGACACTGGGTAGCTGGTGAAATTCGTCTATAGTAGGAATGAAACGTCAGATTTGTTTTCGAAGAGAAAGATCGAAGTGCATAACGGGGTAGAAGGAGAGAGAGGAGATGAGGTTGGTGCAGCCGGAGAGGACCGTGATCGACAGACGGGAGGCGGCAGGCAAGACGACAGCACAAGCGACTCAGACGGCCGGGGAAGGCCTGTCCCAGCCTACATGACGGAAAGCGTGGAAGCAAGGGGTAAGCGGACGTAGTCGGGCAGTTTGGCAATAGGTGCCTGGAATACAGAGGTACACGGCAAGAAACGGGACCGGGATCCCTGAGCCGGGGTACCTAGTTGTGTTCGACCTGTGCTGTCTCTCTCGGCGTGTACCCCTCGTTAGCCGGGTTGGAGGGCGAGGACGCGTGGAGGCAGCAAGCCAAACAGACCGAACTAGCATCGTGACCGAGGAAGGAGGAAGCACCGCAACCCGATGGAATCACCCAGACCCCGTGGCAGTCCTAGGAGGATGAGAGCGATTGTAGCCTACGTGTTTCAACAGAGATCATCGAGTGGACATCAGAGACTTCAATTACGCAGATAAGTGCACAAATCAAATTACAGGCCTGCGCGAAATTAGTACTGAATAAAGGGGGTAATAAGTGTAAAAGAAAAAGAGACTTGGGTGTTTTTAAGAGTTTTGGAGAACGTTCTTTGTTTATTGATTCTATATTAATTTAGAGTAGTAATTTGTTTGTTAGTAATCAAATTGAGAGAGCCAGCTAAAGATATGAACTTAATAAGATTTAATAGAGAGTAAAAAGGGGGGAAGTCTAGTAGATTAAAGATAATATAATTCCGTAATTTGTAAGGGGATAGTAAGAATTTTTGTTATTAAATTTGTGGGAGTGTTTTAATATAAGAAAAGGGGGAATATTTCTTGTTGCTTGTAACAGCCTTTTTTTTTGTATTGAATAAATATTTTAGCCATAGACCCAGTTAATTTGTTTGTTAAATTTGTCCTTGAAGCTAAATGTCGATATATAAATATTACACCTTGGATGCAATTGAATGAACATTAATATCTAGGGCAGAAAGGAAAGTAATTAAAATTTGCTATAGGTCTGATCTGCAACCAGGAGCAGAGTAAAAAAAAAAAAAAAAAAAAAAAAAAAAAGGGGGGGGGACAGCTGTAATAGAGGGAGCTGAGTGTGTAAGCCCTTTTTTTCTAAAATAATCAAAGCAGTAATTTGACAATTTTTTTTTGTGTTTCTTTTTTTTGATTAATTTAACTGGTCTGATAATAATACAAGGGGAGGGGAGGAGTAACTACCACTATACGATCTAATATAAAAAAAAAAAAATATTGCGGCACAGGTAAGTGATTATTAGGAGGTAATTAGAGTTTTAAGAGTAAGTTATAAATATAAGTCTAGTTAAGAATTATAAGTTAAGAGTTATAAGTCTAAGGGAATTAGGAGACAGCTTAAGTAATATCAGGGAGGTATATGCTAAGATTTTAAGTGCGTGGGGGTTGTTCTTTAGATAAGTAAGGGTCACTAGAGTAAGGAAGCCATCAACAAAAAGGGAAATAAGAACAACGCCACATCACAATCTATACAATGGAACCTCGGTTCACGAACTTAATCCGTTCCAGGAGTCTGTTCGTGAACTGAGGCAACATTCCCCATTCAAATCAATGTTAATACAATTAATCCATTCTAACGATCAAAAACAGATTTATTCCGTTAATTTTAATATGGGTGCAGTACAGTAATTTAAGAATGACATTAAAGACAATTGTACAGCCATGCTGTCACTGACAAGGGAATCCCTTGAACATGCATGTCACAGATTTCCACCATATTGAATTATGTTACTCATTTGAAGCTACAAAATAAGAGTGCAACAAAAAAAGAATTGTGGAAAAAGAGTTTTATTTTATTCTCAAGTTAATCATCATTTGTTCTACTCACTTTCTGATCTACGTCAAAGTTTTTCTTATCTGAGGAAAACCAAATCATATCTTTTTCTGCTGGATGTTTAACTTGAAGAGCAGTTTGGATCTGAATAAGTGAATTTCTTTTGCTTTTCCTAATATCACTTTCCTAATCTGATGTCTTCATGGGCAACATTTCTGATTGTTCCATCTGAGACATGAAAATATTTTGCAAGTGACCTCATGGATATTCTTGGATCGTCGTCAATGATCTGATGAATTTGCTGGATAAATTCAGGTGTTCTAAAGATTTCAGAATGTTTGGCATGCTATTGGTGATATGTTTCCAACTGCAATCTCTAGCTCCTTACTTTGTAGACGAAAGATCTGGGAACTTTTAAAAAACAGAATTTCTAAATCAGGGTTGCCCATAAAGTACGTAATGCTGGAGGGGGGTGGGGGGGGGGGAGAAGAGGGTGCTTTCGGCAGTATTAAGCAATGTAACAGAGGGGTGGGAGGGGGGGATTAGGTCTGGCAGTACACATTGTCACTTTCTTCTTTTATTCTTTTGAGACTAAATTTGTGGGATGGTTATATTTATCAGTTCAAGAACCAAGAGGAGTTTATTTAACCCTTTGCACCCTGAGTATTTTTTTTCAACCTTTTTATTTAATTATAAAATTATTGTTAGCATGACCCACAAAGTCTATATAATCGTTTTATAACTCTTACAAGTATGAAACGTTTTAGTTATAATTCTATAACGTCCATTTTGCAATACAATGGTTTATTAATATATTTAGATAAAATCGATTTTCATCCTTTCGGACATCATCAGTATGTCTTAAGTTCCACAATCACATCCGGTTGAAATGTTTAAATTTCTTACAACGGGATTATTTTTAAACTTTGAACAATACTTCTTCTATTCATTGTTTTTGGTTATATTGTTGTCATTATTTGGTTCATTTTTTTGTTTGACAACAATATAACCGAAAGGATGAAAATCGATTTTATCTAAATATATTAATAAACCATTGTATTGAAAAATGGACGTTCTAGAATTATAACTGTGTACACTATACAATACAACGTGCGTAAAACAATGAATGAAACCTTTTATCCAACATTCTAAAAAAAATGCATTTTTAAGTGGAGCAGTTGAGTGTCAGTTATGAGGGTTGATTAGGGTACTGTTTATTGTTGTGTACAAATTTTGCAAGACCTAGGCGAATTAAGGGTTGTTAAAAACGCAAAGCAGTTATTCCTGTACCAGTCAATATCTGCTATAGAATCATGGCCATCTGTAGCTAGCGGGTTTTCGTGAACAATAAGTGTTTTTCTCATGTGATTTCCTTAATAAATAAGTTATAAAAATAAAATAAATCAGTAACTTTTTAATCAGAGATGGTAACAAATTCAATGCATGAATGCAACTGGGCTAGCCAATATTATCAAGCTGCTTGCGTTAAACGTTGTGACCCTTGCCAATAAAATAAACATTTTCTGTTACAGTTCTGTCACAGTTATTTTTTTCCCTTGCTTTTTGTTTTGACTTTGTCTGCAAATGTCAAATAAACACAAGATAGTCTGGCCTTATTTTTTAAAATGTTCAATGTTGTCAAACTTCTGTGAAACTTCTTAAAACATTTTTTAATCATAATGTTGATGAAATAATGTAACCAACAAATAAGGACGAACCACTATTCCACAAAGAAATTTTAATCCCATGGATGTACATTTCAGTAGCAAAGGTACCTTCTTCAGCGTGATGTCAGACTTCTGATCACCCAGAGAATAATCTGGTATGATGCAAATGCTAGAATCACTTCACCTTATATAGTGAGAAATTTTACAAAACAACCAGACAAGAACAATTAAGAAGTTGCCCTCTCGGGTCAACTACCAATAGGATTTTTTGACAAATGCTTAGTTACGCCCTTCCAATCCGCAATCATCATAGGGCCCGAGTCATTATTGAGAAGTTCCTCATTGGTGGTCATGATATGATCCACGAAACTAGAAACTGCAAATTCTGTGTTTTTAATATATGCAAGATGTTCTTTAATCCTTTTGCCACGATCAGGAACGAAGCCACCCTTACTCTTAGCTCGGTCCGCTACAGTCGAAGTTGATCAAACATGGCGGTGTGCACATTCAATGAAGTTAAAATCAACATAAAAATTCCTTGCCTAGCAATAATATCATTGCTTAGTGTGCATTTCCTTAATGAAACTCAAGTCGCTGACCATATTAATCCTTAGTTAAATAAAAACTATTTAAGTAACATGTTTATTTATTATGCAGATTGAAAATATGCAGCAAAATTGAGACAGTGAAATTCGAAACCCATAAATTCCATTGCCTTCGATATAGATATTTTCGAAAACTTTCACTTAATAATTTGATTGAGTAGATTATTTTAAAAGGCAATTTTCATTTTGTGAGGCTGTTTCAATTTTTGGTCTTAATATCATGAAATTATTTTTCCCTTAATTTGTCTATGGTAATTGATTCACTTCACACGAACACGTTGTCCCATAATACAGTAACAATCAGACCAATCCGATGCTGACATTCTGCATTCTTTGGTCGAATTCAGTCAGACTTCTTAGACACACCCTAATTCATTTGGTCATATGTAAAAACTATTATTTCCATCTTGTTACATAATACATCAATTTTATAACTGATATTCTTACTCATAAAATAGTTTCCAAATAGTCTCCAATAGCTGTTCAAAAGTTTCAGTTACCTCTGTAAATTAAATCTGCCCCAGCTATAATTTGTAATAAAATAATCTGGGACATTATACGGTTGAAAATCATTGAGGGGTGAGATCGAACAGAGCATTACATAATTTTTGAGAGGGGATTCGGATGTGAGTTATGAGTGTGTTATAAGAGGGAGGGGGGGAGGGGAGTTATAAATGAGGCAATTTTGCATTATGTAATTTATGGACGACCCCTATGTTATACAAAATGGTAGCATAGGATAAAGAAAAAGCTTATTGTATTGGAATAGCAAAAATTTTATCAATAACTGTTGTTCTGAGACATTTCCAGACCAAATATGCCAACTTAATATCTCACCATTATAACATCTCAACATAGGTGAAATAGTTTGAAGAGACTGGCTGCTTTTACAAGGGGGGAAAAAAAGCACAGAATGGCATCTGTCGACAACTAAATGATGGAAACAGGTGTGCAACTTACTCACGAAGCCCCAGCTAGTCAATGCATCATGCCAGAAGAGACAGAGTACTTAAAATACCGTATTTTTTCGAATATTGGCCGCATTCACTTTAGGCCGCAACCACAAATTTGACAGTGGAACGAAAAAATAACCCCTTAAAGGCCGCAAACTTCTAAGGTCTACAAAAAGATCGAACTACTTCGTTTTAGCGTCCCACAGTATCTTAAATAGTAATTTAGACACCAGTTACATTATTTATATAACCTTCTAAATTATTTTAATAAATTTAATGAAACTTTTATAAATTTATTAATGAAATGTGTAAATAATTATAGTAATTTCATTTTATTGAACGAGCGAAACTCTTTATTTCTTCGGTGGCGGCCATGGCTCTATCAACGAAATGCTGACCAATAGCGCGATAGAGCATTCTATGACATCACAACACCTTGGAGTAGAGTGGACCAGATGAAGGAATCGCCGACAATAGCTTTAACAAGTGAATTTCATAATAATTTATAAATTGTTACGGACCTTTTTTCTAGCGTAAAAATAAATTTTTTCAATTTATTAGTTTTGTTTTGGCTCCTTTTTTGTGCGTAATTGTTTGCCTATTGTTTTATTTTATTTATTTAGTACCTTCCCTTAAGCCTTGTTTTAGTTAGTGTAGCTCTGTAACAATGCTGTTGTTTCCCTTAATTGTTGTTGTGTGTTTCTCTCGCGTGCGTGCGCTCTTTCCTCATTCTTTGAGGGTTTTGTTTTGCGCGTGCCATTCCTTTTGCTTATGTTTTTGGGTTTTGGTCCGGACAGCTTACGGTCGGCGGCTCAAGTAACTACTTGGGCACAGTGAAATCACCCGTTGGGAGCCGATGTACCCTCGCCTTTGGATTCAACTTTGAAAATGAAAATTGTAATATTGTTCTATGTTTTTTACGAGCTTCGTACTGTCTGGTGCCGAGATGACTAGCCCCGATCATTGAACTTTGCATTTATTCATTTTGGCTATCAGTGTTATGGCTTTGCTTCGAGTTCACCAGCTTCCTGAGCACGAGTGCGCCAGTCGTCATCATGGGTTCGGCCGTGGCTACCAGCTTCATCATTTCTCCATCCCCGAATGGACTGGAACCGGATTCCATCATTCTTCATCCTATGTCCTCTTCGCTCTGCCATGATGCCATGTACTGAATTTGATTCGTTTTTCTTTTTCCTTCTACGCCGGTGCCACCTTTTTTCTCCCTCGAGGCATCCTGATGCAGGTTTGATTTAGGCTTAGGAAAGATAGTCTCAGCCTGTGAACTAGGTAACTGCTCTAACCAAGCCCTAAGGTCATGTAAATAGCGGTTCGCTTTCATGGCCGCAGTGGCGTAATTGGTTAGCGCGTTGGCGGTCAGAGCCAAAGGTTCCTGGTTCGAACCCAGGCTGCAGAATTTTCTTTCTTATTTTTCATCAGAAAGAACAGGCTGCCTAGTTGCACATGAATAACAATGCTAGGAGAAATTATCAGACTGAGTTTATTCTAAATAACATTTCATTTTAATCTTTTCTAAATATTTACATATAACTAAGCATTGCTTAGTTCTTTACAGTTGCTGGAGATGTCCTTATGAGAACTGTTGCCCAGAATTAACTGACCCCGCCCTTGCCCCCATCTCTGGAAGACCCAATCACCAGGAGGGCCACAGAGGGAACAAGAGAATCTAAACAAAAGTGCACAGGTGACTTACCCTGGCCTCTGGTGTAACTCTTAATAATAGTTTAATATTGGGCGCGTTCGACATCGCGCATTAAACGCCATTGTGTGTCCACTAAACGCACTAACGTGTTCGTCATGGAACCCGGTTGTGTTCGTCATCGCCAGTGCGCGCACTACCGGCGTTTCGTGTGCGCACCAAATGACCCTAGGTTAGGAGCAGAGTCGTTTAGTGCGTTGCAAGATGGCGCTGCCCTAGAGCTTGAAATGTAGCAATAGATAGTTCGGAGTTTTAGTTACCGTTAAAGAGCCATCAGGTATAAAAATAATTGAATTCGGTATATCGTTTAAACTGACATTGAAATCTACCTGTGTAATGATCGATTTCGGCATGTTATATGAATGCAGATGTTATGATGGGTTTTATTTTCAGCAGTATTCATGGTAGCACGGGTGAGGTGAACATCCCACTTTCGTGCTCTTTCATGTTTTTCATGACACACAAAATGCATTATTTTTTTCACCGCTCGCACTGAGTGATGTCACTAGGTGCATTTAGTGTGCACATGTCGAACGTGCCCATTATGAAATTGGTTTGGATTCAGAAATTTCTTGTCAGGGAATAAATTGATTATTTTCATGTATACACTTTGTGTGGTTTTCTTCCCTCTTGTCACACCCTTCTCTGGCACGATACCTGTAATGGATGATTAATGTGGGTGCTATTAAAATTGGGACCTTACATTTTGGCGCAGTCAACAGGATGTTTCCTTATTAAATCTGAAAGTGTTCCCATGATTCACCTTTGATTACAGTAAAAAAAACTCCAATTAACTGAATTGCATACTGCCTAATTATATTTATGTAGATTTATTTAAGAGAAAAAACAGGTCTCCTTAAACACTCTCCCTCCAAAATTTAAATACTTTAAAACAATTGATAGAGGCCTAAATTCTAAAATCTTTGTTTGCTTTTCTTCTCTGGAAGAAAGATTTATAAAACTGAGAAGAAATTGTTATGTATGTTAAATTAAAAATGGATTTAAGTAAACAAATGCCTAAATGAAGGTGTTAGTTCACAACTAAAGCATGACTCACAGCCTTTACCTCCATTCTCTTGGAGAGAAACATGAGAGTCATAAAAAAAAAAGGTGTCAGGTGATGTGGAAGGTTGAAAGATAGTGTGTCATTCAGTGATCATGAATGAGACAGAAGAAAGATTAAAAGGTTCTCCTGTCTGTAACTCAATTATATTTTATAATGCTTGGATTATGTTTAAGGAAGCTGAAAAATAATCTTTTTCCTCCTGGTTAATTGAAATGTAAAAATTGTATAACCCGTGTTTAGCCATTAATCTTATGATTTTCTACTTATCATTATTTTTTATTATCATCATTCAAAATGAAGAGCTGTATTCATTTAGTGTTTTTTATATTATTATTTTAACTGTCTTATGTCAAAGTGAAATCAGACATGCTCCTTTGTTTCCAGCCATCTACTCACTTAGTGTTTCCTATTATTTGTGCTTGTGATGTGATTACTTAGTGCTGTTATAACAAATGTATTGATTGTAATATAATGGATACCTATTAGGATTACTATAATGAAATCAAAGAAAAATAACCTCTCATCAGGATCTGTTTTAAAATCAAGTGCCAATGGCCTCAAGGGATAAAATTTTGGTTTTGAAAGAAAAACCTGCAAGATAAGACTGATGGATATTTTGAAAAAAAAACAAACTCAAAAGAGCTAAAGTGAACTCCACCAAATTCAGGTAGGAAATCAACTACATAGAATTTTGTAGACTTTGAAATTTTAAAACTTTTGTACTCTAAACTCTGGCATTGTCAATAAGGGGGGTAGTTAGCTCCAGAAAAAAATATGATGTATTTATAATGGAAAATAAATGGAATTTCTATTCCTAAACACCAAACTCTCATTATCCTTGAAGCTATAAAACTAGTAATTGCAATAAAGTTTTGTCATATTTTCAAATAATGTATGTTGCTTTCATTTTATATCATTTTTCTCTATCGTACTATTTGGAAGTCATTGCCAGCATTCTCTTTACTCTATTTTAAGAAGAAAAATAGAATAAATAAAATAAAAACCTTTCTATCTGCAAATATACTTTCCAGTTGAGAAAAACTGCTGTCCTCCACAGAGAGAGGCCTACAAGAACTTCATTAAAGTGAGGGTAACACTAACCTCTCCTACCCACCTCAACTTCGTACAACAACAACTTTTGCTGCTGGGGTTCAGGTCTCCCATAAACAATAATTTAAAATGTTCTAGTAGTTGTAAAATTATAGAATTAATTACTCAGAATTATTTCAGATTTATCCTCTCTGTTTCATGGCAAACTGGTAAAAGAACAAGTTAAAATACAAAAACAGTAAGTTTCCTAAATCTAAATTACTGGTTCTCTCCCTTGCTTCTATTATTGATTAGCCATTTCAACACCTTACTTGCACATATAAATTCCTAAAGAATCTAGAACAACAACCCAGATATTCAAATAACAAAATAAAACTACACTAAACCTTATCCTAAAGGAATAAATTCTCAGTTGATAACATGAAAAAGAATAACAATTCCTGTTCCTAATGTTATATAATAAAGTCTTTAATGACTTTCACTTCAACCAATTCTGAATCCTCCTTCTGAAGAAGACTTCCATTAATGACTGTATCAGCTAAATAATATTTTAATCCTTCCATACTTTCTACTACATTCACCCATGGTATATCCTCCACTGGTCCTTTACTCCTTAAATGATAGGAATGTGTTGGTCTCTCCTCTAGAGTACCAGCTCTTTGATTATGTATTTCATGGTCAGCAGAAAGAGCTATAAGAGGGGGAAATCCCTGCAATTTCTGGATTTTCTTCTGCTGGAATAAAAGTTTCTTCTCTATATACTCTATTTGGGCATGTTTCCTTTAACTCAGTTGATTTCTCTTGTAATTTTTTTCTTCTCTTTTTTTTGTTTGGGTTCCACTGTCCCTTTCATCGGTTTTAGTCGATTTCCGTGAACTAATTTCTTTATGCCATCATCTACTTTCTTAATAACAAAATTCACATGAGACAGCTGACTTACAATCTCATACGGTCCATTATAGTTATCATGCAGCTTTTTTGACAACCCTCTCTTAATTTGGGGAATTGCCAAGTATATTAAAGCTTTTACTTTGAAAACATAGGGCGTTTGCCGTTGATCATGATACTGCTTTCTTTTAGCCGATTGTTTTTCCATAACCCTTAGAGCTGTATCAAAAGCATGCCTAATTTTCACTTCCATTTCACTATTTAAATTGTCATCTACATCATAATGAACTTTATTTGGTGCTGTCAATATGTCGAATGGGAGCACTGGTTCGCACTTAAAGAAAAGTAAGAAAGGAGTAGTACCCGCCGAAGAGTGAGGTGTCTCGTTGTCTCTCGTCAGCATAATGCTTCAAAATGCTAATTATGCTTTTATTAAATCGTTCCACTAGACCGTTACCAGCAGGATAGAATGCCGTCATGAACAACTTCTTCACTCCCAAATTTGAGCATAACTCCTTCATTAGCGTGGATGTAAAGTTTGCACCTCTGTTGCTCAATAGTTAAATAGGGACTGTATAACGGTTTATTATAATTTGGAGTAGTGCATTTGCTACTGATGGAAATGTTTGTTCAATTAGTTAAACTTGAAGGAAAGAGAGAGACATCGGAGAATGATAAGCTACAACTTATTTAATTCATTCTTCTTACATCAATAAGCTACAAGTAACAATAACAATATAGTAAGCTAGGATTGTTCACTCTCTCTAGAGTGCGTGCTCGGTCTTATTTTCTACATCCTCCCGCCCCCAAGAAGCTACTGCATTTAACTCGAATGGGTAAAGCGATTGAATTGGTCAATTAATAGTGTGAGGAGAGGGCTTGGTAACCCGCACTACAAGATCTAATATGGCCTTCTCTACCAGGGAAACATTCATCAATGATTCCCAATTTCCATATTAACTTTGGTAAATTGTCTTCTTGCACTAAAACGATATCATTCACTTTAATATCAGTGGATGAGAAATATTTAGTTTTATGAGCTCAACATAATTCCATAAGGTACTCTCTTTTCCAGAATTTCTCCAGAAAAGCTTGTTTATATCGAAATTTGCGATTTATTTGTTCATGGTTGATATCGTGGTGCATCTGTATGTCAGTTTCTGGTAAAATAGTTATCCTCTTGCCAATCAGGAAATACGCAGATGTTAAAGGTTCTGATGGATTATATTCTTCAGCAATATAAGTAAGAGGCCACGAATTGATGACAGTTTCCACTTCTTGCAAGACAGTAGATAACTGTTCTAAGGTTAGTAAACTTAGCCGTAAAACCTTTTTCAGAGCAAGTTTAACAGAGCATACAAGGTGTTCCCAGAAACCTCCCCACCAAGCTCCACATTCCACTATGCATTTCCATTGATATAGTTCTGATTTATTCCGAATTTCTTGGACTCTATTATCCACAAACTGCTTCAGCTTCTTCTTAGACGTGATCCAATGCAACACAATCTGTGAGTCGGTCCATAAGAAAACTTTCTGTACATTTATATGCATATTCGACTCTATATATTCCTTTAATCTAACAGCTAAGACTGCCGCAAGAAGTCCAAGTCTGGGTAATGTTAATCTTCGTAAAGGTGCTACTCTGGCTTTAGCAGCAATTATTCTTGGTGGAAGTTCTTAGATCAGCTACTGCTGAGTATGCTTCAGGATTGGCATCTCCAAATATGTTAAGTTGTACTTCGACATTTCCATTCTCAATGGCTATTCGTTGTATCCATCTTGGGATACTAATTTTCCTAATTTTGGTAATTCATCTAGCCATTTTGTCCATTTGTTGGAGATGGAATCAGGAAGTGGATCGTCCCATTCTATGTTATTTTCCCATAAACTTTGGAAAAGCAGCGTAGCTCGAATCAGAAATGGGCTCAAAAAACCTAGTGGATCATAAATTCTCGATGAAATGCTTAGCAGAGTACGCTTCGTTGTACATCCTTGTTCCTCTAGATGTGCATCTGAGAATTTGAATTCGTCTTCTTCATTGTCCCACTCCATTCCCAAAACTTTGAATGCCTGAGATGAGATCAAAGTGTCATTATTGTCGACGACACTCCATTCTTTCTTCAACTTTGACGAATTTGTTTGCCATTTATGTAACTTCAGGCTTGCAGTTGCCAATATTTCGGTAATTTCTTTCCGTAATTGTCTTGCCTTTTCAATGTTATCCACACTGATTAAAAGGTCATCAACATACATATGTCTATCAAGAAGAAGAGTAGCTTCAGGATAAATATGTTCGTACTTCTGGAAATGATGTCGTAGGGTAGATGCCAGCAGAAAAGGGCTACATGTTGTGCCAAATGGGACAATCTTCATTCTATATTCTTCAACGTTATCGGGTGAGAGGGGAAAATTCAGAGTTTGGATCCATAGGAATCTTAGTGCATCTCTGTCATCTTTGCAAATATTAATTTGTAAGAAAGCCTTTTCGATATCAGCTGTGAGAGCTACTGGATAAAGATGAAAGTTCAATAGGACTGCCATTAAATCAGGATTCAAATTTGGTCCTCGACTCAAGATGATCGTTTAACGACAATTCATTTAGTTCGTGAGCAGAAGCATCAAAGACTATTCTTAACTTACTAGTCGTCTTATCCTCCCGAATAACTGCTTTATGAGGCATATAAAAAGTCGTTGGATTCATCGACTTCTTAGGTACTTTCTCTGCAAATCCATTTATTTTATAAGACCTAATTCCTGTGTCATATTCTTTTAATCTTTTGGGGTTCCTTCTCAAACATTGCATTAGTAGGCGAAGAAGTCTTTCAGCATGTTGACGATTGTCATTTAGCGAATCTTTCATTCCCTTCCAAAGAAGACCAACTTCATATCTGTTATTGGAGTAGTCCAAATTTTCTTGAAAGAATTTCATAGTCTCTTCTCTACAATTTAGGCATTCGTTTTCCTTTATACCAATGTGTTCCAGTTGCCAAAATTTTTGAAGCGCAACATCAATATCTTCAATATACTGATCCAGTATGTAATACAGTCAAAACACTACTTGAATACCTTGGTTACGATGCTAAAGCTCCTTGTAAACATCAACCAAAAACTGTATTTGTAGCAACCAATCTAAGGTTGAGGTGGTTAATTTCTCCAGCAACAAACTGCCAATAGTAATCATTGCCAATAAGAAGATTAATCTCCTTTGACTTTACTGCTTGAGACTCATCATTTCCATCAGCTAAGCTCATTCCTTGAGATGTTAATTCCTGGCATAAACATGGATCAGGAATTTCCATAATATCATTACATATCTCTGGAACCTCTAACGCCTCAAGATAGTAAATTTTACTATTAAATTGGCTTTTTAAAGGCACTAATACTCTTCGACTACAAATTGGAGTTCTTTCATTACTGCCAAATACATTCAGTTGAAGATGTTCCTTACCCGTAGGTTTACGGTTTAATCGTTGAGATAAGGATTCTTTGATAAAGGATCTCTGACTGCCACAATCAAAAATCAAACGAATAATACAGTTGTGTTTCTTCAGCATAATCCATACACGAGCTGTCTGGGAAAGTATACTCATTGACGAGAGCTCCGCGGCATGTAAATTGTGCACATTGGTAACGTCAATGCTGGAATCTGAGGTCTCATTGACCTTATCTGTCTTACTGATCAGTTCGGTTTTAGGACATAGTATTTTAAAGTGTTTGCCACTGCAATTTACACATTTAATTCTCTGATTTTTACATTTATTGACACAATATCCCTTTAGGAAGCATCTGTAACAGCATCCTTTTGCCTTCAATATGTTTCGTCTTTCAGATATCGACATCGTCTTATCACATTTATAAAGAGAATGCATCCCATCGCAAAATAAGCAATTTGTTTCTTCCTTTCCTTGTGACACTAAAGTCATCGCCGTGAAGGGTTTCTCTTGATTACATTTCCCTTTCCTGGAAGAACTTGAGTCTATCTGCATTTTAGATATCCGCTGACATGTTTCTAACATTTCTATTTCCTTTCCTAGGAAATTAAGCAAATCTGTAAATGGAGAATGTAAGAAATCCGTTTTCTCTTGTACGGCTGCACTTGTGGTTTGGGATGACTTCTGTCTTTGGAATTCACAAAAAATCTCTTCAGGTATCGTTCTGGTTAATATTGTGTGCAATGTAAGCTCAAATTTATCTTTCTGAATACCAAGTACTTCTAGGCCACTAATATGCACCTTAATGTAGTCATGTAGTTTACGCAAGGCTGCTATTTCTCTATTTTTTACAGGCCTCATGTTCAAAAGTTTGTTAATGTGTTCATTCCGAATCATTTCTATGTTGCCAAATCGTTTCTGCAATAACTCTACAGCTGTTGTATAGTTCTCTGATGTTAATGGTAAACCCGCTATCGCTAGTAGAGTAGGGCCCTTGAGTACACTTTTTAAGTAGCTAAATTTATCAATGAGAGACAAAGAAGGGTTTTTGTCCACTGCTTCTTTAAACCTATCCCAGAATGTGTACCATTCGCTTGCATCTCCACCAAAACGTGGTAATTCTAATCGTGGGAGTCAAGGCATTCGCGTTGATATTACAGATTGCATCATAGTTGAATTGGTACTGGTATTTACACTATTAGGGTTTTCAGTGGTAGTCTGGTTAGCAAGAGTTTCTAATAGAATAGTTAATATGGCTTTCATTTCTAATGCTAATTCTATGTATTTTTGTGCACTTTCGTACACACGATCAAATTCTTCCTCTTGAAGATATGGTTCCAAATTATTATTTAGCTTGCGTAATTCAGCATCCTTTTCTTCTATTTTCAATGGCTGGACCTTCAAAGAGACTCGAGAGGCTTCACTCGGATCCTCTTGTAACTTTCCAGCTTCATGTGCGAGCTTAGTTAGGCTTTATCGTAGAACGGTTCTATTCTTACGCAACTGAATCTCCATCGTCATTGTTCAGCTGCGGATGTGGTTCGCTTTCTCGATTGTCGAATTTCTTAATTATTATTTGCCACTCAGCTTTCCTTCCCGGGTTTCAGCACCAAAATGATGGAAATGTTCGTTCAATTAGTTAAACTTGAAGGAAAGAGTGAGACATAGGAGAATGATAAGCTACAACTTACTTCATTCATTTTTCTTATAACAATGATAAGCTACAAGTAACAATAACAATATAGTAAGCTAGGATTGTTCACTGTCTCTAGAGTGCGTGCTTGGTCTTATTTTCTACAGCTACTGTTGTTGCCTTTTGATCTGAGAGAGGAATTGCCTCAGAGTATCTGGAAAAATGGTCTACCACAACCAGAATATATTTATGGCCATTATTGGAGGTTGGAAGTGGACCCATCAAATCTATTCCCACTCTATAGAAAGAATGCTTAGCCATGGGAAATTCCATCATAGCTTGCTCTGTTCGTTTCTCTTTCGGGCTCTTACGCTGACAGCTATCAATACTGATATATATCATTCCTCATAGTGGGCCAATAAAATTGTTTAATTTTTTCCACATTCTTTTTGACCTAACATGTCCCCCGGTAGGAAGATCATGAAAAGTATATAAAATGTTTTCTCAAGTTTGTAGGCACTACCATTCGTTCCCATTTTTCTCGGGAAGATTTGGCCTTCTTCACATTATATAAAACACCATTCCCATCAATGAAAAAGTTTTCCACCCCGTCGGGCCAATGTTTAGAGGGGGGTTCTTGGCTCTTTTTCTCTAGATGCTCCATTACTTCTTTCCATGTTTGCTCTTTTCTCTGCCACACCTTCCTTAGATATTATTGGAGTATATTCCATGATAATACTTACAAGTATCCTACTCAAACTGTCTGCATTTACAGTGAAACCTCTATTCTCGACCACCTCTTAACTCGACCAATTTTCCTTGGCACGGAACCAATGTCTCATAGGCATAATGCATTTTTATGCTCTTTAAGCCAACCACCTCTTTACTCGATCAACGACCAGTCATTTTAGGCACCAATCATCAATATTCCCTCTTTAAACCGACCAGTAGACATGACAAAATCGAGTTATGACAATATTGGGATTGAATCGTTAATAATGTCACTTCCTGTAACTTAAAGAGTATGCTCATTTCTTTGTGAAGGGGAAGTAGGAAACTGAGCATTGTCCAATCTGTTTCTTTGCTTTACGTATCAGTGGCATTCACTCACTCCCCTGCTTTATCTTACTGTTAGGAAGAGCCCAACACGTGATTGCAGTTGAGAATGCACGTGTTGGGCCTACTTTTCAATTACTTGCCTCCTGTTGCCACCGTGTCGCTACAAGACCAAGTCAAAACTTGCTGCAATTGTTAGAAGAGGTGAAAGAAGAATATCAATAAGTTACATCACATAGAAAATTGAGCAGAAAAAAATAAACTTCAATGTTGCAGTTTTTAAATAAAGAATAGAGGAAATTTTTGATCCAATAATTGGGATCAGTTTTATTGCTATGTAATTATACATGTATGTATTATGTTTTAGTATATTGTTTTCACGTATTGTGTATTCTGAATAACCGCATTACTGCATAAAGTTTTGCAAATTTCCTTCAAATTCATTAATAGAACTTTAGTCCATGATGCAAATCACTAAAATAATAAATGAATATCATAATGATGCAAATTACTTAAAGTAAGCTTTGCATGTCATCAGATTATATCCTTATAATGTTAAACAATTAAAACAATAAAAATTACGCTGACTTTATATCAAGCCTCCCTCCCCTACATTTCTTTAAGAAGACCACCTCTCTAGACGACCACTATTATGTGGAACCATTGCTGGTCGGCTTAAAGAGGTTTATGCACAATCTCGAACTGATTTTCCTGCAAACTCAAACTCCATCCTGCTAAATATAAGGCAGGATCTTTCAAAGAAAACGACCATGCCAATGGTCTATGATCAGTGCAAATTTTGAATTTCCAATCATACAAATACACACTGAATTGTTTTATTGCATACAGCACTGCTAAACACTTCTTTCTGTCACACTATAGTTCAATTCATTCTTTTTCATCAGACGGCTCAAATATGCTATTGGATGCTCCTTTCCTTGGAAAACTTGTGCTAACACTGCGCCTAGTGCATAAGCACTAGCATCAGTGGAGACTATAAACTCACGCTCAAAGTCAGGACTTTTTAAAACAGGAGCAGTTATCAGTGCCTCTTTTAATGTTTGAAATGCCTTATCTACCTCAGTCCATGGAAATTCCACATCCTTTCTGGTTAAGTCTGCAAGCGGTTTGGCAATGGCACTGAAGGAATCTACATGCCTGCGATAGTAATTCGCTAACCAAAGAAAAGCCTGAACTTCTTTTGATATTACGTGGCTGTGGAAAATCTCTTACCACTGATATTTTTCCCGGATCAGGGGTAATACCTTCTTTAGATATCACATGTCCCAGAAACTCAATCTGATCCTTTAAGAATTGGCACTTCCTTGGCTTTAATTTAATGTTTGCTGCCCTTAATCTTTCTAATAAACCCTGTAAGTCAGTAAGATGACCCTCAAATGTTTCAAATGCAATAAAAAATCGAGTAAACAAGACAAGATTTAGTCTTCATTTCCCGTACAATAAAATCTGCCATACGTTGCCAGGTCAATGGACTGTTACAAAGTCCCATAGGGAGCCTTTTAAATAGGTATTTTCCTTCAGTGGTTACAAATCCAGTTTTTTCTCTGTCTTTAATCCCCAACTGAAAGTAACCCTGATTTGCGTCTAATACTGTAAAATATTTCGCTTTACCTAGCTGTGACAAAGTTTCTGGTATATTAGGTAAGGGGTAGGCATCCACTTTTGTTATCCTATTCAGTTTCCTATAGTCAACCACTAACCTATAGGTGTTATCTTTCTTCTTAACTAATAGTGCAGGTGCACTCCAGGGACTACAGCTTTCACCAGTGACATCACTCTTTAAAAGTTCCTCTACTAATTTACTCATAGCTTCCCTCTGAGCATATGGTATTCTGTATGGAGCCTGTGCTATGGGAGGTGCATCCCCTGTATTTATTTCATTTGTTATTTCACAGTATCCTAGATCAAAATCTGATTAGGCAAAACAATCATTGTGTTCATACAGGACTTCTTCTAATTGCAATTTCATTGTTTCTGCCAAATGATCTAATTTAAACAATTTCACAAATTCACACTTTCCTTAAATTTTATAAAACAGCATGTGAAACAATTGCAGGATGAACTAGATAGCGCAGTAATAGATCCCATGGGATATGATTATTTAGATATCAGCTTTAATTTTGATGGTTTTAATAGGAATTGTCGCCCTTGTCATATTTCTTACTTGGTGATCTCGAAAATGTACATCCATTTGGAATTGTCCTTTGATAAAATTCAAGGCAGAGTTAGAGAAAGTTACATATGATACAGGGGTTGCAGATACACAGGTAGCATTATTGGTTGAAGCGACTAAAAAGGGAGGAAATCTACCCATTTTGATTGATCCACCTTTTGAGCCAAATGAATAAATTCCTAAGACTGCTTTGATTTTGTCTTGTTCTCTTTTCCAAGAGAGAAGGGAACTCTTGAGTTTTGCATTTCTTTTGTTTGTTAATTGAGTTTGATCTGAATCCGAACATAAGAAGGTTGTGGCCATTAAAGGGTGAAACACTGCACTTTATTCCTAAGGCCCGCCGCAAATACGCTTTGTCGCGTTCGACATGGGTCGCTCCATGGGCACTGCACATGCGTCGGCGTTGCTCTATGTCGCTTGAGCGTGACCTCGTTTTTTGCCCTTGGTCGCACGCGACGAAAAAAACTGGTTTTCAGGCGACGTCGCCTCTGCTGAGGTGAATTCAGTGGAAGCGACCAGCGACAACATCGTCGATAGCCAATCAAAACATCTAATTCCGCCATAGGGAAAACCAGTGAAAAAATACAGTGGACGACAGAGAAATCATAGATATTGATAAGAATAATTATGCAGAAACTGGATATGAAACATTTTGACACTCCATTGTTCCATTTTGCCATTATTATAATTAATGACACTATTATTATTATTATTTGTGTTAAATTTCAGTTTATTTTCTTACCTAAAAAAATAATTTTTATTTCGAAACATTTATTTAAATATATTTAAATAAATATATATTTAGTAAAGATATTTAAACAATTATTTAAATAAATTCACCGATTTTATTTATATATATATCTCTATTTATTATCTAAATATTTATTAAGTACTTTTATATTTAAGTATTTTTGTAACGTTGGTTTAATATTTTTTATATTAAAGAAATTCTAAATATTCCTGGATTTTATGTTAATTTTTTTATGTTTCATATCCAGTGTTGTTTAAAACATTATATGATATAACTGATATTATTATGAACAAATAAATTCATGTAATAGTATATATGGTTCATCTTACATTAACCAGAGAAGCTAAACGTTTGTAAAATTAATCTTATTTGCAAGGGTATCGTAAAATACGGATTTATTATTATTATTATTATTATTTAAACAACACTATAAAAAACATTAAAACACTTAAATATGAAAGAACTTAGATAATACTTAAATTACATCATAATTTATTCATAAAATTAATGAAAGGCACAATATTTGGTTTCAATATTTTCATAATTGAATTTTGTATGTTAGCTTATATTTTCTAAGCAAAAAAATTTTCTGTATTGTCTGCACTTGTTTTGTTTTCTGAATTAGTTATTAATTATGATTTAAAAATGAGATATAAATAAAAACATTAGTTGAAAATAATTAAACCATTACTAACATCAGTTCACAGGACCAAAGGTATGAATATTTCACTACCGCATTTATTTATTTAAATAGTTATCATTATGTATATACCATAGGAGAGATGACGGATGAGCCGGCAACACTCTTGTATTTGTGGCGGGAAAGAGCTGGCGACAAGCGACAAAGAGAGACAACTGACGTCAGCAGTGTAACCTTGACGAACCCCCCACTGCAGGCGGCAATGAGCGACAAGCTGTCGCTCCTAATTTTTTATTTGCGGCGGGCCTAACAGACTTAATCTGGATGTCCAGCTGTCTCCTTATTTTAAAGCTGCCACCTCAATGGACTTCATCAATTTGGACTTCATTAATATGGACATTTACAGCAAAGCCAGACTCCTCCACTGCATCGATCACCACCAACCACTACCAGGCCAGAGAAAATGCCCATGCTTGAGTCTATGATTCCAAATCAGCGGTGATCCATGATATGAACATTTTCTAAGACACCACTGAAAACGAACAGACTGATCAGTGACATGTGTGAATTAAAACTCGACCTGACAGTATACAGTGAAGAAATAAACTTGAATTATTTTTTTTAAATCTCATATCCTAGAGTGTTATAAATAAAAACTGATTTCCTTTTAAAAAAAAAACATCTAATGTGACATCAAAAAAAAAAAAATTATGATAACATTGTAAATACTTGTAATGGATTTGATAATTATTATTACTGACAATATTTTAACTTTTCCTCTTTCAATATTTTAATTTAAACTGAACTTTGCTATTTTAAAGAAAATGTATTCAAAATGCATGTGAAATATTTAATCTTGTTATTCCTTGTATGGCATAATTTACATTAAATCAATACCACAAAGTTTAACTGCATAATGTTATTTAGCAATCAAAGCTGTAATCATTCATTGTCTTATATATCTGTTTTATATATTGTATCTTTTTTATATGCAACTGTTTTATTCTACTGCTTGCGTTATGTATGTTTAAACAACTATTAAAGTATAAAATACTTAGTGAATAATAAGATAATAAAAAGCCAAGGCTAGAGGTGAGTTGCCTTGCCTCCACAGCAAGAGGATTATGAGAGGACAGCAGATGGCAAAACAATCTTCAAACAGCATCAAGAAGAATGGATCCAGAAGATCCCCCCCCCCCATTTTTTATAGATATACAAAGAAAAAGAAAAAATTTCAATGGAATGTTTCTTCTTAGAAAAAGGGGCAAATGTAAGGTCCGAGCTAAGTCTGAAATTAATCAGGAACAATTGGTATATAACTTAATGAATAATTAAATTAAACTGATAATAAAAATAGAAATGAAAATCGCATATTTCAAAATTAACTATCAAGGGAATTATAAAGTATAAATAACAATTATGATTAATAAGGTAAACCATAAAAAGATTAACAATCAAGAGATATGTGCCATTTGAGTTATATCTTATATATAAAACTGAGAAGTGTGTGGCTGGCATTCGGCTTTCTGATTGTCTACGATTTGAAAATTTGGTCTAATCTTCATTGTTTCCATCTTGGCCTTTAGCAATCAGTATTTTTTCGTTTGTTGGAAATAATAAAGGTTACATTGTTTGCTTGCCTTAATGACTCACGTTTTAAAGGGGATAGTTATAAAAAATAATAAATAAATAAATAAAAATCATTATTTTTTTATTAAAATCTTTAGAGAGATGTAAGAAATTATTCCAAAACATAAGAGAATAAACTTCTCAAGCTTTTGGTGAAAAGTGAACGTACTTTCCCTAATGAGCTAAAATAATTGGAGAAAATTTATTTTTCATATCTTTTTGTAATGTAGTACTTCCTTTAGAGAAGTTACAGATACTGTTTCTCTAAACATATTAGAAAATTATAAAGACCTCACCTGATTGTGTGAGAGAGTCTTTGCTGCTGAAACTGATACTGTCTATACAGGGTGTTTCATAATTGGTGTCCAGTCTTTTTATTTCCAAATAACGACTCAAGGGGAACAGATTGGGGGGAAATGAATATTGATTATTTGGTTTTAATGTCCCCTAATTCAGAATAAAAACATGTCACGTCCCTGGGGGTGAAGGGGTAAATTTTGAAAATTTTAATTTTGTAGGGGTAGGGGTTAGACCCCATGTGTTATTTAGAAAGTTGTAGAGCATCATGTAAAATGTGGGTTTAGCAAAAAAACCGGTGAAAAAACCTCATCCCCTGCCCCCTTTATCGAGTAGGTAAAGTGAAAGGTATGGCTAGCCGATGTGGACAAAAACCATACTTATTAGAAAACAGTTGGGCCTACATTTGGAAAATTAATGTGAATGAATGAGTCGTTACCCTGAAAAGCTAATAAACTCGACCGGGCTTTTCCCCCTAGGAAAAACATTATGAAATTTCAAATATACTGTTTTCTAATAAGTAATAAAGTTCTAATAAGTTTCTAATGAGTTTTTCTGTTTTTGTCTACATCAACTAGCCATACCTTTCACTTTACCCACTCGATAAAGGGCAGGGGATGAGATTTTTTCACCGGATTTTTTGCTAAACCCACATTTTACATGATGCTCTACAACTTTCTAAATAACACATGGGGTCTAACCCCTACCCCTACAAAATTAAAAATTTTAAAATTTACCTATTCATCCCCAGGGGCACGAAATGTTTTTATTCTGAATTAGGGGACATTAAAACCAAATAATCAATATTCATTTTCCCCCAATCTATTCCCCTTGAGTCGTTATTTGAACCTAAAGATGGGACACCAATTATGAAATACCCTATATAAACAACCACATTCAGGACATGATTCCACGCTCTCTGACTGAGTACAACTCTATTGAAACGGTTAAATGTTGATGAAGGATATATATTGATTAAGATAAATAACACTCCTTTAATTAAACGAAGACAAATAAATTAAAATAAATAATATAAAACAATGAAAAAAGTCACCCAATTGATTAAGTAAAAGTTGAAGGACGAAACATAAATGAAACACAGGACTTGTGGAGAAACTCGGATGAAACACAGAAGAAACACAGATCTAGTGAAGAAATGTTATACGAACACAGGGAGGCACACAGTTACAGATGAGGAAGGTCTATGATGGAAGTTCGATGATTCGATACACGTAGAAAAAACGAAATATTTAACGTTTTCGGGATTTTTCCCCCATCTTCAGTAATAAAGTTTTTTGAATGAATGGAAAATATAATAATAAAAAAACAAAACAATGTAATCTAATACAATGTGTGATATTTTTATTGTTGTGATCAGTATTGTTGAGTGCAAAGGGAAGTGATATTATATTTTTAGTAGTAATTTCCATTTATTATTAATTTCTATAGATGGTTTGGCTAAATTTTTTTCATTCGAAATAATGTTGATGGTTTCTTTTATTAGTCTTTTTTTATAATTTATTTCTTTACTAATAATTTTGATTTTGTTCCAATCCGGATTATGATTATGATAATGCAGTGGTTCACTAAATGATTGTTTTTATCTTTGTTTCTAAGTGCTATTTCATGTTCTTTTATTCGTGTTATTAATTGTCTTTTTGTTTGACCTGTGTAAATGTGTTGACAATTGGCGCATAGAATTTGATATATTATTTCTACTATCAACAACATCTGCAATAGACTACATCCTTTGAGTTTTCTTCCATCTCACAAGTTCCTTCATCGTTTTTCAAGATTGGTGACTTTATTTATTTATTATTAATTTTTTTGTTTTTATTAATTTTACGATTTTTCCCCATTAAATAGGAGACTGAACTCATTTAAATTTAAATTTGATATATTATGTTCCATTTTTCTTTATTATTTTGGCAAATGTCTTTGAAGTTAGAAATTGTGTTATTGTTTTGATTTTTTGTTGTTTCTATATTGGTGGTTGTTATTTGTTATTTTTGGTATGATTTTAATGTTTGGTATCTGTTCTAGTATATTTTTCTGTTTGTGAAAGGTTTTATTATTGTATTGTATTGAATATCTTCTGTATTGTTCGTATTGAGTTGTGTTATTTTTTGTTGTGTTGGTGAATGTTTCTATATAAATTTTATCAATTAGTTCTATAGGATATTTATTTTTTGTTAGGTTTATTTTCAGATTTTTTAATTTTAGTGGTATATATTTTGGAGATGTGAGAATTTTTATTCTTTGTATATATTGTTTTGTTTATTTATTTATCTTAATATATATTCATCACAACTCCTACGTTTATAATATAGTTGATGAAGGATGTTGATCAGGCTTAACAGAATTCCTCAACACTCATATTCAATTTATGAACTGTATTTTTAATACAGACAGAAATAATTCAATATTCACAGCCTTTCTTTGATATTCTAAAATATTAAGGTTGCAATATCGAATGTTCCTGGGCAAACCGAATTGCACACAAAATTCAAGTGCAACCATTTTAAAGAATTCTTTTTGTTTTTCCAAGTGAATATACAGATCATTACAGAATTTTTTTTCTTATTTATATTCAAATTCAGATATTGCAAAATTTCATCAAACAAACAGCCCGAGCAACACCGGGTATATCTTCTAGTTATGTTATAATATTAATAGTTGACACGTTAATGTGTTTTAAACTAATTTATTTTAAAGGTAATATTAATTTATGAAGGTTTTAGAAATCCTAGCTTTAATTCAAGAGAAGTATTGTTTAAATATAACACATTATCACATGGTAAGGTTCTACAGCAACAGGTGTCATATAATGATAAAAAATTTTATTAAAAAGAGAATTTATATTAGAATCTACATAATTTAGAACTTTAATAATCCAGACAAAAAAAAAAAAACTGATGAAACTTAGTTGTCTCTGAAGGCCGGATGAAGTTATTAAATTGTTTATCAGGTATCAGCCACTCTTCTTTGAGTTGGAATAAAATGTCTATGTCGATAGCGCAAGCCTGCTCGCTCCCTGCTCTCTTGTTCTGAGTTGGCGTGAGATCTTTGAGCTTGCTGAGGTAGCTGACACCCTTTTGCTTGATATTGTGACAGAAAAAGAGAGACTGTGCATGTGTCTTTTCAGCTAGACAGAAGCAGAAAGAACAGGCTGCCTAGTTGCACATGAATAACACTGCTAGGAGAAATTATCAGACTTGAGTTTATTCTAAGTAACATTTCATTTTAATCTTTTCTAAATAGTTACATATAACTAGGCATTGCTTAGTTCTTTACAGTTGCTGGAAATGCCCTTATGAGAACTGTTGCCCAGAATTAACTGGCCCTGCCCTTGCCCCCATCTCTGGAAGACCCAATCACCAGGAGGACCACAGAGGGAACAAGAAGTACATCAGCCCAGCAGAATCTAAACAAAAGTGCACAGGTGACTCACCCTGGCCTCTGGTGCAGCTCTTAATAATACCGTAGTTTAATATTATGAAATTGGTTTGGATTCAGAAATTTTTTGTCAGGGAATAAATTGATTATTTTCATGTATACACTTTGTGTGGTTTTCTTCCCTCTTGTCACACCCTTCTCTGGCATGATGCCTGTGATGGATGATTAATGTGGGTGCTATTAAAATTGGGACCTTACAATATGTACTGACTATCAACCAAAAACCATTACACTTATGACGTTATTGCCGCTACTCATTTCAGTTGGGGAGGGGGGGGGGGGTTTATAAATTAAAAAAAAAAGAAAAAAAATTCGACTCTGATTTCTAACAGTGAAACTAATATTCTAAACCTTCAGAACAATAATTAACCAGTCACATATATTTTCATTCATAAATTATTATGAAATTCGCTTGTTAAAGCTATTGTCGGCAATTCCTTCTGCTGGCCCACTCTATTCCAAGGTGTTGTGATGTCATAGACTGCTCTATCGCGCTATTGGGCGGCACTTCGTTGATAGAGCCATGGCCACTGTCGAAGAATTACACTAAATTAAAAACGAGATTACTATAAATTATACAGTTCATTAATAAACTTATAAAAGTTTAATTAAGTATATAAAAATAATTTAGATAGTTATATAAATAATAAAATTACTATCTAAATTACTATGTAATATACCATGGGACGCTAAAACGAAGTAGTTCGATCTTTTTTTTGTTCTATCCAAAATTACCGATAATGATTTATTCAGAAATTTTTTTTTTTCCAGGCCGCACTCACTTTTGGCCGCACTCCTAAAATTTTCGATTTTTTGGGGTTTAGAGCCGCAGCCTATATTCATAAACAAAAAATATAAACAACAACGAAGTCTGATCTTGCCGATCTGTGGATGCTTTGGTGAGAAGGAGGAAGAGACGGATTCCACTATTTCCACAACGAGTTTATTTGACATTTCATAAATGTACATTTATCAAATGTCAAATAAACTCGTTGTGGAAATAGTGGAATCCGTCTCTTCCTCCTTCTCATCCCAGAAGAGATTGCATCTCTGTTACATTCATTGTTGTTAGTGTGCCGCACGTAACAAACACCTACATTTCAACCTTTACAAATTTCACATATGCTAAAAACTACCGACAAACCAAAGCAGAGAGAGATACGCGCAAATTTGCAAGCACTGCTGGACGGAGATGGATGATTTCAAGGACAGACTCGTGTTCATTTATGAAGGCACGCTTTACTTAAGTGAACAGAAAAGAACAGAAAATTTGCAAGCTACACTGAAATATGAACGTGATCCTCCAAAGATAAACACTTTTTTGCGCAATATCCAAACCTAACCCAATGAAGTATGTTTAGGCTTTTCCTTTTTCCGGAGTCCACCATTGTAGGGTCGACCTCTTTTATCCACAGTTAGACGAAGAGTTACACGACTTTATTTTGCTGCAGGATGGTACCCTGCCACATAGGCATAAAAAACATGTATGCAGTTACTTCAACTAGCATCTTTCACGTACTGGTCAAATGATGTGCCCTTGATGTTGTTCCCCCCTCCCCAAGTCAGTTGTCCTAACTCCTTATGAATTTTTCCTTAGGGGGTTGTGAAGGACAATTGTTCATTCCTCCATTTCCACAGAACCTTACAACAGTTAAACATCCCCAGATCATAACAGAACCCCCACCATGTTTCATATTGAGAACTGTTCCTCTGGGTCACCACACATATATTCTTCTTTTCTGGCCAAATAATTCAAATTTGGACTCATCTGACCAAATGACGTTTTTCCAAAATTCGAAAGGTTTCTGGGAATATTTCTTTGCAAATTCCAATCTTTTTTTCATTTGTTGTTTCGACAATTTTGGCTTGCTTCTTGCAATTCTTCCATTCAGTCCTACTTCTTTTAATCTATTTCTGATAGTTTGAGTCTTTATCATTAAAAAACACATCTTTCTTTATGTCTTCGGCAGTTGTCCTGGGATTTATTACAGCCTTTTGCTTTATCAGTCTGTCTTGTCTTGCAGTAGTCGTTCTTTTCCGTCCATGACCAGGCAAAGTTGACAGAGTTCCATGTTTTGAAAATTTCTTTAGGATCTTCCTCACACCTTCTGCTGAAATGTCATGTTTTTTAGCAACTTTTCTCAAGGATTTCATTATATCATAATCCGTTATCACCTCCATACGTTTCACTTCAGATAACTCCTTTTTTCGAGGCATGGTTATAGCCTATTCAGTGCAAAGAGCGTTTCTGATATTAATTAACATGTTCATTTATGATTTACCTGACGGACGAGTCTGTTTTATGCAAAAAGGTAACAGTAATATTGGATAAAATGCTAGATATTAAGGTGTCAACTTATTTTTTGGGTGCTCAAATGTGCCACTAGGTAGAAAAAAATTTATGTTTCCTAATGTATGGGATGGTTTTACTTGAAACCCCAGATATGTAAACTAGACATACAAATAAATATTATATTAAATGACAGACACGATTTCTGAATTGTTTCTGTGAGCATGACAAAAATTTTTGATTTTCAGCTTGATGTCAACTTAATTATTTTAACCACTGTACGCCCATGGTAATTCTCATTAAGAATATTCCTTGTGGGGGAAAAATTGTCCCGTTGTTTGTATCATTTGTTTTGCAGCAATCGCGAAAATTGAGGGGGGACGATTATAAATCTTATCTAGTTTAATAGGAAATTGTTTGTGGCTTGTGTTTGGTATTTATAATTATGCAGATCCTTGACACTGGACGCAATACACATACTGGTTGAGCGAATTTGCTTTTAGTGTGTAAGCTTTCGTCATTTTAATTGTAATTATTGTATAATAGGTTTATCGGAGCATTGTTGCCGGATAAAGTGATATATTGGAGGCTGTAACAAACGTGTTATACGTCATAGCTCATTATTATTATAATGAGGAGTTTCCGAGAAACTTGACAATCTTTCTGCTTTTTTTTTTTTTTTTTTTTTTTTTTTTTTTTTTTTTTGTTCGTTAAAAATAGAAGAGGGAGTAGTTACGTTGTTGTTGTTGTTGTTGAGAGAGTGTTAAAACAAAACTCTTGTAATCTCAGCGACAGTAGAACGCCGCCATGATGATAAAGTTGTTAATTTTATTGGGCGGAACACACAATCTAGCTTGTTATAAGAGAATAAACTTCAACATTTATTAAAGAAAACCTAAGCTAGTTCCAAGTTGATAATTCATCGAAGGAAAAATGGTTGCGCAGACTTGTATTGTGTAGCATCAATTCTGAACGATTCGATGGACAGCTATTCTTGTAGCTGGAGTTAAACTGATGTTTTACGGCCAAGTTAAGAAAACATCGATTCGGGAAGTCTTCATCCTGTTGGTGAGAGCGTTCCTTTACTTATTTTTTTATTATCAAATTAGTGCCATGGGAATTTTAATTGCTTTCGAACAGCGTCAGTGGCAGTATGCGCGGGTGGACATCGCATATCTTTGAGCGAACATCGCTCAGTGCTGCATCACAGCAAATTAGCGCAACAAAAATTTATTTCATAAACTTTGACTATTATGTTGTTAAATATAACGCCTCATAGTGAGAATAGTGATGTCATTTTGTACCTGTATTGCTGTATACGCGTTTATGTTAAGTAAGCGTTTAGCGAGTGCATGCTCTCTGTTGCCTCTGGTTTTTACATTGGGCTTCGTTAATAACAAGTGCATAGCGGTAACATGGTAGGTGTTTTGTTGGTGACATCGTGCGACTTGAGCAGTGTGTAAACGTATTGAAGTTTGTATACAAGGGGTTACTGCCGAAGCCGACGCGATCTATACAAAGCCATGGCACTACGTATTTTAAATATGAATTTTGTATTTTAGATAACTAAGTAAATACAGTAGAATAAAATGTGTTAGTGCCAAACATGGGTCATTTACCTTTTTAATAAATCAACTTAGTTAAAATTTTAAATATCCTTATTTTGTTTTTAAATTTCTTTTTGTAAAACGTCACAAAATCCATCTGTTTGCATGATGTCACAAAATCAGTGCCACGGCTTTGTATAGATCGTGTCGGATTCGTTACTGCCTCCCTCCCTTCTCTGTTGTCATTTGGCAAGTAGATAATCTAAAAGAGAGCCGTACCGCTTTCTAAGCTCACTCATTTCGAGTCACTCATTCTATTAAGCAGCGTGCAGAAGCAACTACTAATAATATGGACAAAATCGCTGTATGTGATCATTAAAAGACGGTTTATTTAACAATAGAATGCATTATTGAATCAACTGGTGAAGAAAAAGAAAAAACAGGAAACTGCAGGACCCCTGCCTAAAACAAAGTGAAATGTCTTTGGACATTGTGAGGAGAATGCCGTTTCTTCCAGGGATCATTTTTTGCACGGTTTGAGCTAGCGACTTGAAATTTTCAGGGCAGTCTTATCAATAAAGGACCTGCTCTATCGCCAAAAATCAGCCCCTTACGATCCCCCCCCTCCCCAATTTCTGGGGTTTTCATTTAAAATTATCTGCTTTTGCTTTGTAATTCCCCTCAACAGATGGCACGGGCAGGCGGGCGAAGCCGCGGGTAACAACTAGTTCCTCAGTAAGTGCCTGGATGAGCTGTTGCAGTGTTTCTGCAGCTGAAGGGCGGTGTCGAATTCTCCTGTCAAGCATGTCCCAAAGATGTTCAAGGGGATTTAGGTCTGGACTCATTGCAGGCCACCTCATGGTCTGAATACCATGCATCCGTAGGAAGTCTTGATTGATAGCTGCAGTGTATGGACAAGCTTTATCCTGCATCAGAAGGAATCCAGGCCCCATGCCATGTGCAGCGACAATCACATGTTCTTCCAGAATGTCACAAATGTAAACGTCAGCGGTCATTCGCCCTCGGACGACCACAAGATCCGTTCGATGGTCTATGGAGATGCCAGCCCAAACCATAATGGAACAACATCCCATTCGGTCAGTCTCACAAACTGTTGCGTCAGTGTTTCGCTCACCACGTTGTCTCCAGACATGCAGACGGCCATCACAGCGGGTCAGGTGGAATCTTACTCATCTGTGAAGAGAACAGAACGCCAATGGCAAAGCTGCCAGGTGACAAGTTGATGTGCAAACTCTAGTCACGCCTGTATGTGCTGGCAGGTTAGCCTAGGCACTCGATTTGGCCGTCTGGCTCTCAAGCCAACTTCACGTAATCTGTTCCAGATTGTTTGATCTGAAACAGCTACCCCAGTTGACATCTGCAGGTCATTTCTCAGGTCTCTGGCCGTTGAGGTTCTTTGGCGCAGGGCACAAGTCCGCACATAACAATCTTGATTGGCGGTTGTTGAGCGTCGGCGACCTTGTCCAGCTCTTCGTGTGTACTGGCCAGTCGCCTGGAACCGTGTCCATAGTCGGGAAATGACGGAAGAGGACACATTGAGGGCATTTGCCACAGTCCGAAATGATTGACCCGTTTGGAGCAATGTTACGGCTCTCGCAGCTTCTACTGCTTCAAGATGCCTTCGTGGCATGTCAGAGCACTAACAACAACGTTCCAGGAATGCCTGCACCTTCTAATGTTCGACCGTTATCTCCAAGCAAAGAGTGTACTGGCATGTAACCACTTTGTTTTCCAGGGGGTTATATTGCTATGCAAATTTCTCAGAACATCTGGCAGCAAAATGTGTTGGCCTCAACCATTTCCTATGAGGGAGATAGTAGGTTTCATGTTGCAGAAGATGAAATTGCTAAAAAGTGTTATTTACACCCTCTGTAGGGGATTCTACAAGTGTTCCTTTAATTGTTTTGAGCAGTGTACATTTAAAAAAAAAAAAAAAAAAAATCACTGACGAAATTCGCCAGACACACCTCTTTTGTATGCAATGACCAAAATAGAGCATAATAGACAATCACACGAAACACAACGAGAGCAATACGCAGCCATACTTCCCTATACCAAACAAAACAACGCTAAACAACGACTAAGCAACAAATGAAATTAAAACAAACCACAAACACACACTGACCCAGTCACAACATCCCCCCCCCCCCCCCTCCCCAACAAAAAATTGTTTTCAGTGTTTTTTTCTTTCCAACTCCCGTCAACAACTGCAACGTCCTCATAAAAATGACGTCACTCCTTGCTGTCGTGAGCCGTTATGCCTTCACGGTAGCCCTGAATGTAGCCACAGCCTTTTTCAAAATAGGGTTCTTTAATAAAAAATACTGTTCGCACGCCAAGAGAAGACCGCTGTGTTGCTTAATGTGCTCGTATGGTGTCGCTGTAGTTGCAGATCAGTCTATGGTTATGAAGGGAGGAAAAGCGCTAAAATCAAGTAGCGCAAAAATGAGTTCTGGCCATGTTTCCAAACAAATGAAAACATCTGCATGGAGAGGTAGACACCTGAGAAATATGAAAAAAATAAGAGAAGAAAATCGTCCTATTGTTTACATCGATGAAACATGGATCGACTCAAATTTGGCTGTTTGTCCCCCAACACTGAATAGATTCGTCTGCAACTGCAGCGACACCATACGAGCACATTAATCAACGCAGCGGTCTTCTCGTGGCGTGCGAACAGTACGACAATCAATAAAGTTATCACAGTTTATTAAACTTAAAAATATATTGGAATATAATAATATTATTAACAATTTTTTTTTGGAATATTAAAAACAAACTAAACCGGAACTTTTCTCGCTTTAGCTTAAGCAATTTATCAATTAGACTTTCATAATCTAATAACCTAACTATATCATTTTCTATAAACATCATAGAAAAGTCTAACTTAAATGGAATTGAGATGAGGAATTTCTTAAATAATTTTTAACTCTTAAGAACTGAAAAAGAAAGTTCACCACTTGCATTGCAAATAGGAATTGTCAAAATTATTTTCAGAATTGTCTCTACATTAGGAACTGTGGATTGTAAACCTCCAATTAATAATTTATACATGTCAACAGGATTGGCAATAAAATGGACAAGTTCATCTTAAAAATCTTTTAATATCAATATCATCTTGATATTTTGTGCATATATTTTCCACACAATCATTAAACTGGACGTCAGGCATTTTAAAATTTAAAAAATAATACAAAATCCTTTACAACTTCACCATAAATGTCCCTTCTCTGTGCACATCACAAATAACGTTATGTACATACAGTCAAATCCCGTTATAACGAATACCATTGTAACGAAGTTTTCGCTATAACGAAGTTTTTCTGTGGTCCCGGCAAAAATCCTATTAATTTAATACTATTTTGATTCCGCTATAACGAAATCTTTATAACGAAGTTTTCACTGTAAGGAAGCAAATTTTTGGTCCCCACAGCGTTTTAATTTCATTATAACGAAATTTTATTTCGAACTTGCATTTTGTCCTACACCAGAGAGAGGCCACTTGGCTTCTTGTGTTATCGCCGTTGTGATCGCTGATCAAGTGGAATAGTTTCCGCCTTCACCAAGAGAGGGCGCTGCGGTCGCTATTGCTTTCCTCCAATCAGAATACTCGTCGCCCGTTGGTGCAGCATCGCAGTGATGGGGGATATAAAAGGGCCGTTTTCGCATGGCAGTCAGTTTCAATTTCGAATCTCTACATCTCTACACTCTGTGACAATCGACGACTGCTAAGACAAATACATTCCGTAAGTACCCATTCTGCATCACCAACTGCCATTTCGGCCATTTTTTTTTTAATAGCATTTGATAATTTTTAATTTTCTTTTTATAATTACACATGATATGTACAGTACTTAATATAAATCGGTATCTTTTTAAAACAGTAGCGAAAACTTGTACCGATATTGGTTTCAATTTCGACATAAGACTCTCGACTGCTAACTTTGTAAGTACGGTAACCCATTTCGTATTTCATTAATTGCCATTTTGGCTAGCATCGTACATATATTTTAAAAACGGTAGGGAAAAATTGTACATGAACTTGAAACTTAAAATTTCTTTTTAGGTGTACAAAAAATGTCTGGCGAAAGCAACAAGAAACTACGACAATTCACTTAAGGTGAAAAAGTCTAGATAATCAAAGACGTCGATGTGATCAAAAATTACAAAGATTTGCACAGGAACAAAACGAAACCGACGAGCGTGTTTTTCAGAGTTTAGGATTTTTATCCGATTTTATAAATAGCGTTGCTGTTAAAAGCTGTTCTTTTCAGTGAAAAATAACTGATTATTTTAATAACACATGTAATGATAAATAAAAATAATCATGAGACGATCTTAATCAGTTTAATTTAATCCTGTGGTACACAAAAAATCATTTCGAAATCCTAACTGTACATTAAAAGGCTAATATTGATTGGTATTTGCCATAATTAAGGGTAAAACATTAAAAATATTTATATTCTCGGTTTAAAATATGCTATTTTTCATTTATTCTCAAATTAATTTGCAATCTCGATGTAACGAAGTTTTCGCTATAACGAAGTTGGCTGGTGATCCCTTGAACTTCGTTATAACGGGATTTGACTGTATATGAAAAAATTTTCTTTTGCACTAAAATGTGTTTTATTTAACGATGTTTCTTCAAACTGCAATTTTCTTTTTTTATTCTTGTCTCTCCGTAGTTCCGGTTTTCCGTCAATAAGTTGGCACCATTCTCAATATTGTCAAAGTTGTTCCTGATAGTCATTATAAAAATTGGAAAGCGATTTTATCAGATTTGATCCTAACAATAAAGTGTAATGGGTGTCTTGCAATGATTTTCTTGTTCTATTTATTCTTTCTAATAATTTATTCCATAAAATGAATAACAATGCTGTTTCATAATCGTTGAAATATTCTGCCAATTTTTTCGCCTCCAATTTGCTTATAGGTTTTTTATTTCACTATCAGACGTACTAATTTGGATTAGCGTTTCTTTAATATTTTTGTAATATTTAATATATTCTCGTTATGATCGAGAATGCCAGTAAATGGCAGTGCCAGCACCACTATAGTTGAGGTGGAGGATTTAGCATTTGGCATATTTGTGTAATTTGTGATTTTTTTTTTTTTATTTTGAGAGTTGAATTTTAAGGCCCCTTGATTCATGAGGCCCCAGGCACGCACCTGGTGCACCTCTGCAGAAATCCGCCACTGCTGGTTAGGTTAGGTCAGGTGAAAAGAAATTAAACCAAGGAATTAATTAAACCCCGAATGCAGAAGTTTGAGCAAGCCTGCGCACCATCCAAACAGCTCTTCAAATGAGTGGCTATGATAAAACGGATAACTATTTAAAAGTTCAAAAGTATTAGGTCGTTCATTTAAAAACGGGCCAGCGGATATTGTAGGAAAAGTACCGTATGCACCACCCTGTAGATACGAACCTGACGAATACAAAGCAGGTGCTATTCCCTGCTGTCGGCAGCACTTTTAAGCACGGAAATTAAAAACAGATGACAGGAGGAGAAACATGGCCGTCCAGTCAGTCAGTTGCTGTGACCGCTACATAAAACGGCCGCGATGCAGGCATCCAAAGAAGTGCAGCGGGTTGTTGTGCAGTTTCTGGCAGCAGAAAGTGTAGGGGATCGTGAAATCCATTGTCGAATAGTGCAGTTATAAGATGAGCACTGCATGTCAATCACAAGAGTGTACTTCTTTGGATGCCTGCATTGCAGCAGTTTCATGTTGCGATCACAGCAACTGACTGAATGGACAGCCATGCTGCACGCCTGTCATCTATTTTTAATTTCCGTGCTTGACAATGCTGCCAACAGCGGGGAAGAGCACCTGCTTTGTATTCTTCAAGTTTGTATCTACATCTTAGACCAGTCTCCTAGTTCGTGCATACGGTACTTTTCCTACAATATCCGCTGGCAGTTTTTTAATGAATTACCTAATAATCTATGTTTTTTTAAGAAGGCAATGTTGTCAAACAAACATTAGGCAATATTTTAAATAAACTATTTTGACGAGATACTGTAGGTGTATATATGATTATTTAAGCAAACAAGCTAGTCTATTGTCTATATGTGAGTACTAACACATGCTCGACTTGTTGGGGAAAAAAATAAGCATTTTTGGTAACCTCGCTTAAAACAGCCACCGGTTAATGTGGCCACTTAAGCATGGTCCCGAGATGGCCATATTAAGCGGCAACCACTGTATAAGTTGTTGGTAAGTTTTTCTTTTTTGTACTACAGTAAAACCTCCATAGAGTGAGCGTCAATATAGCGAAATTCTCTCAATAACAAACCTTTTCTCTGGTCCCCGGCAAAAATCCTATTGATTTAATGCTTTTTCCTTTTTTCTTAATCTCCATATAGCGAAATCTTTATAGCGTAATTATCCCTATAACGTAAGGATTTTTCAGTCCGGACAATAAATTTTAAGATATGTTTTAGCTCTTTATTACGAAATTTGATTCCCACACTTAGCGTGAGCCGACAGCCAACAAATGAAATCATCGCGAACGACCAACAAGCGAAGTTAAAAACAAATTTTTATGTCACAAGCACTGCCCAGTCGGCTGCGGCTGTGGCATTAGGCTTGTTTCCTTATTTTATCGGCAAAATTACAAAGAGTTCTCGAGAACGTTATCGCACCAAACTACCCATGATGCACTGCCCAGCAATAATGGCGGCCTGCTGAGGAGTTTAAATGTGCAAGCATGTTAAACATTTATTTTCTATGAGTCGGCACGAGAACTACTATAAAAGCTGTCGAAACTCGGAAGATTTTTTATATTAAAATCTTTAATATTTGTTCAAATTTATTTTATTGAAAGTTTACCATAAACATTTTTGTGAAATGCTAGTTTTACCGAGGCCAACGAAAAAACACTCATCGGCCTTAATATGCACACTTATGGATACGTTCTATTAGAAATACGTATTACAAAATTATTTTCAGTCCCTTCTGTTTTCAAATTTTAATTATTTCAGAAAAAATAATCGCGATCCAAACAAAATTTTCAGCAATGGTGACCTAGATGACTTTATATAGGCAGTGATGTCAAGTATTGAAAAAGTTTTGTTCTTAATATTAAGAAGCATTCTAATTAATATAAAATACTAAATTTAAAATACATATGTAATTTATACATCAAAATTATGCAAATTTTAACACTATCTCCATGCAACGAAATATCTATACAACGAAATGATTTTGCCGGTTCGTTGCGTTTCGCTATACGGAGGTTCTACCAAAGACGATAAGAAAGGAAGACCGGACAATCCCCTGTTTCATGTGATCCGTGCAGCTTTCTTCGTGCATCACGTCATTTGATGTACTTTTGCTCCTTACGTTGGAGGGCGTAATCATCTTATATTAAAATGGTTCCATGACAATTCAGAATGCTGATAAATCAGAACTATGACATATCAGAACTGTCACAATTCAGAACAATGACATATGAGAACATAGATAAAACAGAACAATGACGAATCAGAACGTAAATTTATTCATATGTATGGTATTAATTATTTATTAAGTTTTATTTATTTATTTATTTATTTATTTATTTATTTATTTATGAAATACTCTGAATTTAATGATGAAAATATGGACTATGGCAAAATACAAAAAAGTAATCACTGCAGATTGGCCATTCGACGTAAAAATCTCAATTTGTCTTCTTCAGCATGATATTCTTGCACAATTCTTGCTACTCTAATGCTCAGGGTCTCGTACTTCTTTTTTGTGACTTCTGGGCGACCTGTCTGGGCATTGGCTAATAATAATATCTGGCAAGCTATGTCTCATTTTAATCCATCGAATAGGTACCAAATGCTTGGGTGGCTACAATGAAACAGTGAATATAAGGTGTTGTGAAAACTTTCACAACAATTTGTAGTCTTAGGACATCTTTCAGCAGCAGCCTCAAAATGATTCCAAATTGTTACTGGGAATAGAGGTGATCTTCCTGAAGCTCCTTCGATGTAGGTAGAGAAGAAATATGTGAGAACCTCATTGTAACATTGCTCCTCCGGAAATGTGGCAGCTAGTTGGTCAAAGATAGTTCTTACTTCAAGTATTTACTGTAATACGTCAATGTTTTAATTCGATAAATAAATAAATAAAATAAATAAATAATTAAATGCTATAATTTAATGCTTTGGTGATTCTTCTATCCTCTCTTCAGCTTCCCTTAAATAATGTTATTAAACAAGGTTCTGGATAGTCATTGTTCTGAATTGTGACAGTTCTGATTAATCATTGTTCTGTTTTACCTATGTTCTGATATGTCATTGTTCTGAATTGTGACAGGTCTGATTTGGCACAGTTCTGATTTATCAGCGTTCTGATTAGTGATGTTCTGAATTGTCATGTTCTGAATTGTCCGGTTACCATTAAAATAAAGAGAAATGATGTTAATTATTCAAATAAGTTATATATTTAATAAATAAATAAATAAAAATTATATGTTGCATTCCGTAAACGTTGTTCCTTTTATTAAATCGAAACTGTGTGAAATCGAAACTAAAAGTGTTTACTTCCACTCAGCTCTTCGATTGTCTCATATCGGTTGATAATTATTTCGAAAAGCAATCTGCAGCTGATTCAAATGAAATATGCCATTGAGACGCTGGCGTGCAGCTCCAAGCTGTTTCAACAGACGAGTATATAAGTATAAATCATTGCTGTCCTGCTAAGTTTAAGTTGTGGAATTTTAATCTTTTATATCCATCAGTTTAAATTTGTATGTTTGCTGAAGTTTCTATTGTTTTCTACTTTGGTTTGATTCTGTTTAACATATGGATTAGATTGTATTTTTTGTTTTGTTTTGTATTAGTTGTGTGGTGATTATAATTGTTATTTCTTGTAAATTTTTTTATCCATTCCTGAAAGTAATAAATAATTTCTATCTTACTTTTACTATTGTTGTGCTAGAATCTTATTAATCTTACTCACATTAATTATTAATTATATAAATTATTACCTTCCGGTACTTCAATTTTATTGATTTATAAATATATAATTTTTGTGATATTGTATATAAATATATATTTATTCACTTTGATTTTTTTAAATTTTTTTTTGTTGTTAGTGAATTATTTCTTTAGGAATTGTCCTAAAAATTCTGTGTGAATTACGAAGCGTAAATTAATATAAATTTAATAAAAATAATTTTTAATCGTAATAATCGCGATTTAATAAAATGAAAAAATATCTTAAAACGAAGAGGTTGTTTGAGGCTAATTGAAGAAATGTAAAAAGAAAGGCTGCTTGGAGGGTAGAATTGCTTTTGCTCCTTCCGCTAGCTAGTAATGGCGCTAGTTAGAGGCATCAGTTTCTCCTATGGGAAAATGTGAATTGTCCGGTCTTCCTTTCTTATCGTCTTTGGTTCTACTGTACACAGATTCATTTTGAATTAACCTGCATGTTCTGAAGTGTTTGATCTCCAGTCCAATTTGTCTGCCAACTTCCACAAAAAAATACAGGGTGTTTCATAATTGGTGTCCCGTCTTTAAGTCCAAATAACGGCTCAAGGGGAACAGGTGGGGGGAAAATGAATATTGATTATTTGGTTTTAATGTCCCGTAATTCAGAATAAAAACATGTCGCGTCCCTGGGGGTGAAGGGGTAAATTTTGAAAATTTTAATTTTGTAGGGGTAGGGGTTAGACCCCATGTGTTATTTAGAAAGTTGTAGAGCATCATGTAAAATGTGGGTTTAGCAAAAAAACCCTGTGAAAAAATCTCATGCCCTGCCCCCTTTATCGAGTGGGTAAAGTGAAAGGTATGGCTAGTCGATGTGGACAAAAACCATACTTATTAGAAAACAGTAGGGCCTACATTTCCCATCGGCTTGAGCGGCTACTGGGTACGTCGGCAGGTGGCGGATAGCCGAATATCCTAAATTGTTTACAACTTAGGACATCCCCGAATATCCAATAAGGGGGCGCAGACCAACTCCCGAACCCAAGGTGTTATGCGACCCGTGCTGAAGGGTAGAAGACACTTCGTTTATAGTGTCTTTAACAGAGCCTCCTGTCTACCTGGCGACACTCAGGAGTAACTAGCGTTATCCCGGTGTGCAGGCACCCCCGGGATGGACCGTCAATCCTGCACTTATTACTCCAGTTTATGGAAAGTAATATACCCCCAATTTCATCTGGCAACCCTGCGGGGCACCAGAAACTAACAGTTGATATTGACATGGCAGAAATGCCCTCTGTTTTATTAACTGAATCCAATCAGCCGGCTGCTTCTAAACCTGAGGTGCCGCATTCTTCACAGAGTGCGGCCTCTGGCAAGGACAGCAGCGTGATTGGTAAACAAATTCCTCCTGGACCGGCTAAACGCCGTAAATCTAGGAAGAAAACAGCGAAAGGCACCAAGGTTGGACAACCTAGGGTCGGCCTGACGCCCACTGAAAAGGAGGTGCAAACCCCGACCAAGAGACCTAGGTCTGAGGGCAACACTCCTTCAGACGGCAAGAAGCTCGTGAAGAAACCCAAATCTGGGACTTTTCGCGAGGCTTTAACAATGATAAAATAGCAGTTGTCCTGGATGGCTATCCAGACAAGCAGCTCACTGAGCAGCAGTTGGAAGCTTTCCAGGAGAAACTGATGGACGTTATGGGGAACATGCCTTCAGGCACTGGACCTCAATTTAAGTACTGTCGCTTGGAAGCTGGAGCATTAATTTTGCTCTGTGCAGACCAAGCGACTTCTGACCAGCTGATTACAACAGTCAAGAAGTTTAATCCTTGGGAGGGGGAGACTCTCTTGGTGGGTGAGGCGAAGACGCTCTTCAAAACCACCAAGATAATCTTAAAGCTCCCTGAACTTTTTAGTAAATATTCTGGAAAAGATATCCTGAAAAGGATAGAAATCCAGAATAAAGATTTGACTTCAAAAAAACAGATGGTAAATTTACCAAGGATGCTAAAGAAGTCCTTGAGACTCTTATGACAACTCACTTCCCAGGTGCCACGCCCTGTGAACCCTTGGATATTAATTGTCTGGATTCTTCCAGCAATATCTCCAGGAATAGCTGAGCTATGGCCAAGGAAGTGATTACACGTAATAAAGCTGTATGGGCAATTAAATCTTTTGAACCATACAAGTCTCCTGGAACGGATGAGATTACGCCAATCTTGCTTCAGCAAGTATCGGATGTGATCTCACCGATCCTGTGTGTTATCTTTAGGGCTAGTTTAGCTCTAAGTTATATTCCTAATCTGTGGAGATTGGTCAAAGTGGTCTTTATTCCGAAACCTGGTAAGGACCGCTATGACTTGGCCAAAAGTTTTCGACCGATTAGTTTATCTTCTTTCATACTTAAATGTTATGAAAAGACTATTAATAGGCAGATTAGAGAAACTATTGGGATGCAGTGTCCCTTTCATGTTAATCAATATGGCTATCAACCGGGCAAATCTACAGAGGTTGCCCTGCACCAGTTAGTGGTTAAAATCGAGAGAACCTTTAAGTATAGGGAATTGGCTCTTGCAGCTTTTCTCGATATCGAGGGAGCTTTCGATAACACCTCTTATGCTTCAATTGTCAATGCTTTATGTTCTAAAGCAACTGTTCAACTATTCCAGAAATAGATTCGAACCCTTTTGGCAGACAGAATTATTGTCTCCCACTTTTTGGGGGAGAAAAGTGAGATCCGACCCTCCAGGGGCTGTCTGCAGGGTGGTATTCTTTCCCCCCTGCTATGGAACCTGGTGGTGGATGATCTTATTTTTAAGTTAAACAATCGTGGCATATATGCCCAAGGGTATGCAGATGACATTGTCATCTACGTATCCGGGATTGATAAACTTACACTTTTGGACCTGATGCAATCTGCTTTGGATGAGGTTCAAACATGGTGCATTGAGCAGAATTTAAGGGTTAATCCTTTGAAAACCACTCTTGTACCTTTTACTTCCCGGAAAGTAATTATTCCTTTTAATCGAACACCAACCTTGTTTGGTGAAAAGATTATAGTCAGGAAAGAGGTCAAATACTTAGGGGTTATCCTCGATAGTAAATTGACCTGGAATCAACATCTTGATAAAAGAATAAATCAGGTTAAAATGGCACTTTATCGATGTCGCCGTGTCCTAGGCAAATGTTGGGGTCTTACCCCAAAAATGACACACTGGCTGTATGTAACAGCCATTAGACCTATCCTAACATATTGTGCTCTGGTTTGGTGGCGTAAGAATGAGCAGTCTACTGTTAAGGCCAAGCTAGCCTCCCTTCAAAGGTTGGTTGGCCTGCTTGGGTATCACGGGTGCTGTCTCAACTACTCCAACCAGGGCCATGGAAGTTATCCTTTCTCCGACTCTCCTGGATATTTATATCCAGGGAATTGCTAGAAAAAGTTCTTATCGTCTGGGTCATCAAGGGCTATGGGTAGACTTCCCTGTGGTGAAATCTCATACCATCATTAGCCGGATTATGACCAGCAGAATTTTGCAAATGCCCTCCGACATTGCGGAAACTCGTACCTTCCCTGAGCTCTCGAGTGAGGTCATCATAGACCCCATGGTAGAGCAGCGAGAGGGGAGTTGGCATTTTCCTAAGGGTGCGATCATTTGGTATACGGATGGCTCCCGACATCATGGTTACTCTGGCCTGGGTGTTTACTGTGGTGAACCCAAAACCCTTCGCTCTCGTCGACTTGGTTGGTGGGTCACAGTCTTCCAGGCAGAGATGTTAGCTATTATTTACTGTTTACAGATATGTTTAGATAAACTCTACGTCCATAGAAAAATCTTCATACTCAGTGACAGTAAGGTGGCCCTCAAGGCCATTAAATCGTCCAAGATAAGTTCTAAAATTACCTTGGAATGTCGTCAACTCCTACAGGTCTTGGCTCTCCAAAATAGCGTTACGTTATTATGGGTCCCTGGACATAGAGGTATAGTTGGAAATGAGGTGTCGCAGATACCTTAGCAAAACAAGGTGCCAAGTTGGCACCCTGTGGTCCGGAACCTTTTTGCGATATTTCCAAACAAACCGCAATCTGTGAAATTAATAACATCTCTCATCAAGCAATGACAAAAAGGTGGGAACAGACCACTGATCAAAGACATGCTAGACTCATGATTAAGAAACATACTCGTAGTCTAACAACTAGTATTCTGCAGCTTAGTAGGAATGAATTACGGGTTATCATGGGCTTTCTTGCAGGTCATGATTTACTACGAAAACATTTGCATAGAATGGGGATCCTCCAGGAGAAACCACTATGTTTAAGGTGTAATTTGGGGGATGAAACTGCCCATCATATTCTTTTTGAATGTGTCGCTTTGGCACATTTTCGTCACCTCACCATAAATTCCACTTTTCTTGAGGACATTCACCAGGTTCCAGTAGGTAGCCTGACTCGCTTTCTTATCGAGTCTGGCTTCCTGTAGGTTCTCCTAGGTTTATGGGTCTTGGCGCAAAATTCCCTCATTGGAATAAGTGCCTAGGTTTATCTCTGGTTTTCCTTTGATTAACCTACCCGCTCTTATAAGATAAGATAAGATAAGATAAGGGCCTACATTTGGAAAATTAATGAGAATGAGCTAATAAACTCGACCGGGCTTTTCCCCCCCAGGAAAAACATTATGAAATTTGAAAACTGTACATAGGAAATGGGAAATGGGAAATGTTTTTCTGTTTTTGTCTACATTAACCTTTCACTTTACCCACTCGATAAAGGGCAGGGGATGAGATTTTTTCACCGGGTTTTTTGCTAAACACACATTTTACATGATGCTCTACAACTTTCTAAATAACACATGGGGTCTAACCCCTACCCCTACAAAATTAAAATTTTCAAAATTTACCCCTTCACCCCCAGGGATGCAAAATGTTTTTATTCTGAATTAGGGGACATTAAAACCAAATAATCAGTATTCATTTTCCCCCAATCTGTTCCCCTTGAGTCGTTATTTGGACCTAAAGACAGGACACCAATTATGAAACACCCTGTATATCTTCCTCATACAAATTTCCTGGTCCTTGCACTGCTTCAATTGAGTTTTTAAATTATCCTCGAGTTTTGTAAATTTTCAGAAATTTTTATTAAGGGATTTCAAAAAGGAAGGATTAATGTCTTCAAAAAATTTCTCCACCAATCAAGAGATTTGAACTTTGCTCTACCATCCTGATGTATAAAAGATCTCAACTTTATAGCTTAACCTGGCGTCACTCGCGCCAAATTTTATAACAGCAATACCCGCGCTGCGGTGTTTACACCGCACTTTTTAAAAGTGATTTTATTTGATAAAAAAGAACTCAGTGAGATAAAATAACAAAATGTTTTCTATTATACTTTTATAAATTTATGCCAAAATCGTAGCTTTTTTTTTAATTTTTGCATTCTAATTTGTTAAGTTTAACTTTTTAATTTTTAATTTTAACATTTTTTATTGGTGCTAGCTGTTGCCAATAAGTTGTACTTGGAATACATGGAAGTCATCACAAGGTAGTGCCACTGTATGATGAGCTAAATCAAAAAAATCAAAAAGTGCGGTGTAAACACCGCTCGCGCGAGTGACGCCGGGTTAAAAATTTATTTTTAACCAGGGTTCGTGCTAGGACAAAATATCTACGAGTCAATTTGACTCCCAACCTTGAAAACTGCGAGTCAAATTTCAGAAGATGCGAGTCAAAATTTAGATTGTTTCTAGCTTCCATATGTTTACATGCATCCACAATCTCTATAGCTGCTTGCATATTTAATTAGAAATGTAAACAAGACCACATGTGACAAAATAAAGTGAGATTAAAATGTGATGAGAAAGATATGGGCCGATGATATTCAAATTTAACAAGTCAATTTTGACTCGCTGATAAAAAAAATCACGAGTCAAAATTTAGCAAAAATGCCCATTTGACGCGTAAATTGAGAGTAAGCGCGAACGCTGTTTAACAAACATTAAGTAGTGTCAAATTCCGCTTTCTTAATGCTTTTTTAACAGTCAATTCATTCATCTCCGGAACTGCATATTTATCTCCATGTTATTCGGAACTAGAGAAGGGAAGCACTGATCATCTTTGGGAAGAAAAGCACGGAGGGGGAGGAGGAAAAGCTGAACTCAGATGTTCTCCTAAGATTGTTCAATTGGAGAAATAAATAAAACATTGGGAAAATTAGTGTTTTTGGAGATGCATTTTCAGAGTCCTGAGGATGTTAAAGAAAGATACACCATGTTTACCTAATCAAAAAAGAGGGATTGTTAATACTGTATAAAACTTTTAAATTACCCATAAATGGACACAATGCAAAAAGCAAACTGGATGTCATATTGTGTTAACAGGTTGTTTTTGATGACTTTCTCATGGTAAATTTTCTTTACAATGTATTGTGTTTAGAAACTCTTATGTTAACATGGTACTTTACCTTTGCCCCAGCCAAAACATTTTTCAGTTCCACTGCCATTTCTCTTAATGTTTCAATCGTCTTATCAATAGAATTCATTTGATTTTTGTAACCCGTTATTGCCTTTTCAAGGTCATCTATTTCTAACTGAATACTGTCTACTTCCTAAAATGATAAAAAGAGAAAACAATATATATATAAAAATTCAGAAAAATGTAAAGAGTTGCTTTCAAATATAAGGTTAAAACAAATTATTTATATGCAATATGACCTTCTGTTTTTCTTTAAAAATTTTGCTGGAATTCTCTGCTTGTTTTTTATATTTAGCAACATCTTGCTCAGCACTCTTTAATTCTTTCTCTCGTAACGCTTTGCTATTCTTTATTTTTTCTTCTAAATCTTTCACTTTTGCTTCTGATTTTTTATGACTTTCTTGACAACGTTTTACTGTTTCCTGCTGTTCAACTAAGGGGGAGAAAATCATTAAAATTAAAATTAAAGTTCTTATTAAAAAGATACCATTATTTGCAAATGCATGTGTCAAGTTTATAAAATCCTAATCAATAGACTGGAGAAATTGTTTATAACCAATTTTATAAACAATAAGACATCCAAACTAGAAAATAAACCATTTAAGCATTCTTGGCAAAACTAAGCATTCTTTCTTAAGTTACAGAAAAATTTCAACATCAGCTTTCTTTTTCATTTTCACAAATTTTATCAAATAGATGTAAGCATTATCATAAAGAAAAATCAAATGTCGTCACTAGGGGCTGGATTTTTAAGCACTAAAAAAAATAAAAAATATGCACTTAAATATGGATTAAAATTTATGGTTGTTAAAGTATTTAAAGTGTTTTCTTAAACTTAATATAAATAATTTAGAAAGAGCAAGAAAGTGACAATTAAAAGAAGTCACTTATTAAGGGTTTTTGCTGCAGAATTTTCTTATTAAAAACAATTCTGGAGAAAAAATTTTGTTCTTTTGCGAAAAAAACATTTTTAAGTACTAAAAAAAGATCATTCAACATTGCACGAGGTGCATGGTGCTCCTTGAAGAACACAATGATGTCAGAGGAAGGCAGTTCAGTGCCTTCGAGAAATGGTTTCCCCTTAAAATGTATGAAAAATACCTTCAGTTCCTGAAGTCCCGAGTTCTTAGCGAGAATATTTTTAAGCTTATTTGCTACTTTGGCCGCTGCTGCATCCAGAGCTTTTGAATTGCTGGTGGATATCCTGTCAATTATTTCCATTGACCAATGTAGTGAAGTCTTTATGCTTCCAGTTCTTGAATTCTTCGTTTAATTGACCCTAATTTGCAGATATATATGCTATACTTCGCGCACGGAGAGAAGAACTTTTGATGGATTACTTTTTCCTGGCCGGAAATTAGCAACACCCCCTACACATAGAGAGGTGTTGGCATGATTCTTTTGAGGTTGCTGCTGCTCTATTCAGCAAAGACCTCGTTTTTTTTTTTCTTATAGTGAGGGAATGAATTCCAGGAATAGCTGAAGAAACTGACCGATCCAATTTTTTCCATATAAGGCAATCCATCTTTGGGCGATCGTAGTATAGTTCTTGTAATATTTTAGGGCTGCTCATACTGATCTTTGCATTTGTGACAGAGTGAGTTTCATCATCAATAGCCAAACTGTCAATAACTTTCTTGGTATCTGGGAAATTACTTGCACAGAAAGGAGCAGAATCAATCCAAGTTCTCTAGCGCAAAATGACAGGAGATGGGGCAGTAGAAGTTCAGGGCAGAATTCCTTTTAACGCTGAACTCGTGCAGGTACTTTAAAAAAACCTTATTCATCAATGATATCCATATCTAGTATCACGTGTAATCTTGAATGAAAGAGACAGATTCAAAAAAGTAATACAGTAAACAGGAATTTACTTTGCCTCTAAACCTGCAAAAACATGCACCTTTTATTTAACATTGATGGCGGACCTATTAGAACGCTCCTCTGACGTGTCGACCTATTGGGAGGGAGGGGGGGAGGCTTCTCTGACCCTTTGCTCGTCTTCCATTTTTATTAAGAATTCAACGATGCCGTCCCTCTTGAACGAAGTTTTGCCCATTGAGGAGGATGGCTTTAAGTTGGTGGGAATGTCTTCTGATTTCCATCTCTTCTTTCAGCAGTATTTTCCTCTGTCATGTCCTTCCCACAGGATTTTCATGCGATGTCCAGCCTTTATGAGGTGATCCGCGTGAGCAGACTTCTCGTCTCCGTTGATCCAGGCCCTTGTGTGTTCTTTAAGGCTGGTTCCCACAAGGATTTTAAGTGCGATCCTGCGATAATCGCATCTGACTGAGTCAAGCCTATGGAAACAGATTTCCTTATCCTCCGATTTAACTCCGATTCGAATGCCTGACTGAAGTCGCGACTACAAATCGTCAGTCGCAGTAGTTTGAACCATTCAAACTTTTCTAGGTCCGATCCTGCGATTTCGATCACGTGGATCATTGTATTGGATCGATGTTTTTGGAACTGTGAAGGGAACCCATCTGTGAATGCTTACATGACGATAAAAATGTGCTTCCGTGCTAAAAATGTGATTTTCGTAACTCGCAAAAATATTAATAATCAATGAATGTTGAGGAAAAATTTAAGTCATATAATTTACGACTGTTTCTGGTTCCAGCTCCCTTGTTAGCCACGTGCTCCAGCAAAGGGGGGGAGAGGGAAATTCATCGAATCGTCGGTGTGATTTCCCATGCTCTTGCCTTTGTGTATTGAGGAATGTCAAATAAATTATCACAGAATAATGTATAACTATTCCCCTCTTCATTATTTGATAATTTTTAAGGGGTATACGGCTTTTTTAAAGCTGTATACAAAGTAAGAAAACACGCTCGCCTATGTATCGATAAACTAGACGCCATGTTTATTCTCTCTCGACAAGAGGCTCTCTCTCCAATCAGTGCATGCACAGTGTTAGATCGTGATTGCAAATCGTGCCTATGGGAACCACACCCTCTACCGATAATTGAGTACGACTGGCGTCGATGCTTATCAAATCGAGCTTCTCAATCGCAGTAGTAGCCGTAGTGGCCAATAGTAGCGACCTGTCAGAGCTATGGGAACCAACCTTTAAACCTTTCACGGAACGATCTAACCATGGATCCTACGTAAACCACCTCACAGTCTGGACATTGCAACCTACCTGTTAGAATTCGTCTGTTCCATCATTTTTCCGCATTGGGTTCAATATTCACTTAACATTGTTATGTGTACGGAATGCCACGCCGATACCTTGTTTCTGGAACTGCCTTGACATGTGGTATACATTCTGTCCAGTACATGTAAATTTGGTGAATTCTTTTTGTCTCTGGTCATTGTCAGTTTTCCTGTGCCTGCTCTTCTCTCATCACTTCTTGTAAGATGGATTTAGTACCCTCCTGGGGAACTGATTCAATCTTGCCATTTCAAAGATGGTTTGTTTCTCAAATCTGAGGGTGTTATCATCTATAGTGTAGGTCAACGCTCTTCTAAAGCCGTGACTTATTGCCATGTTCCTATGCGTCTTCGGGTGTATTGAGTCATATGCTATAAAGCTTACCGTTATCGCTTCCTTCCTATAAATGCTGAAGGTTAGTCTGTTTGTTTCTCTTCCCCTTACTGCCCAGAAATCTAAGTAATTAATCCACTTGTCTTCAATTACCATAGTGTACTTTAGGTTTAGGTGCATTGAATTGAATCGCACCAATAACGCATCCTCACTGCACTTTCTGCTATCGAAAATGATGAACGTGTCATCCACGTACCTTCTATATATCGAGATCATGCTTTTTATGCATCATTCTTCTATGTTCTGTAAAAACACTTCGGATACAATGGAACTGGTCGATGAACCCATTGCCATACCATCAGGGATTGTATAAAACTCTCCATCAGGGATTGTATAAATAATTTTGCAGTATCCATGGTAGGTCGATGATGTCTATCCTTAAGTCTGGCTCCGTTCCATTAAGGCAAAATAAATTCTTGTTTACTGCATCACTCTTTTGAACCAGTGTCTTTCATTCACCTTTTTCATGTTTGATGTTATCACATTTATGTCTGGCTATGCCATACTAAACACCTCTTCACACACTCAATGAATAGCATGAGCTAAATATGTCAAATGGATCATGTGAGGAAAGAATACTGTTAACATGTTTGTTGCCATGATAATATACAGTGCTGCATCAGTTAGGAGGAGTACAAACTTTTCTTGAACTTCTACAATATCAAGTTCAAGTCAGTGAAAGGAGTCATTTATGAATTGAGTAACATTATCATGTTTTTTTTTGGGGGGGGGGGGGGTATTTTTTTATTTTTGCTAACACCTTGGAATCTATTAAATGATGTGGAGATGGATCTGCTGTGTCCAATTTTCATACAAGCATGTTAGCTAAGTACTTCTCCTGAGAGTCAGTGGTCTCATCCACTGTAGCCCAGAGAAGTGGACAAGTATTCCAAGAATGTGCATTTTAATGATCTAATTCAGGTTATATGCATAAAACACCAAATTATCCAATTTTATGCAGTATAGAAACAACATTTTCAAACACTTTATATACCCATAGTCATTATCCTTAAATTTCATGATGTTGCATACTTGCAAAAAATATATGCATTTGCATAGAAATCCGGTCTCTCGTTATCAATATGAATTCATGGTTCCTATAATGAAATAAGTTATAAAAACTACATGCAGATATACTTGCCCTCGTAAAGTTTTCTAATCATCCATTGTCCACTGAAGTCATGGGTTCAAAATGATTGCAGAATAGCCAGTTTTGGAATAAAGTATACAAATGTTGCTTTTCACAAATGTTTTCATATGATCCGTCCTCATATATCATTTTTGGATTGCAGTTAATTATTTTAGACCATGATGCAAATTATTTTTCCATTTATTGAATACTTTATAAATCTTGCCTTTTGAAATCCCAGTCAGTTAGGCATAATTTGATTATGGTTTCTAATTCAGTGGCTGGGGTATGTCTATTACATAAGGTCTTTATGAAACACTTGTGACTTATTTCAAATTTATTTAAAATTAAAAACATAAATAATTAAAATTAATTAACTATGTATCAATTATTTCCAATATTATCTAATCTTCATAAGAAATGAATAATCATAGCAAAAGTTTCAGGCACGTGTATCGTCCTATTTTAATATATTTTTGATTTTCATGAGCTTTGCAAATACTCTAGAGCCAACATACCTATCGTTTGCTCTAATTTTTGTATTTCATCTAACTGGAGATGATGTTGACTGAGCTGCAGTTTTTGCTTCAAAAGTTCACATTCATGAGATTTTAAGTCATATTGCTGCTTCAATTGATGAAATCTGTCATGAAATAAAAGTTTAGAGAAAAAAATAAAAGCTTTGGATGAAATAAAGGAAAATAAAAAACTTAAAAAGAATTCAAATCAAAGCATTTTAAAGATGAAAAACCAGCAAAAAATTTTTAACCTACATTGGAGCATTAATTACAATTCTTCTATATTACTTTGTTAAAAAGCTTTCATCAGCTTTTCAGCTTGAAGAAAGAATTCCCGATCTGGAAGCTGGGTGTCTGCCCTATCATTGGGTCTCCACGTTGACTATGTAGCCTTTAGGACACTTGGAGCCAGTACCATGTCCATAGGCGATGAGCTATATACTCTTGGTCCCTGGTTCGAATCGAAGTCATGGAATTTTTCCTTTCAGTTTTTCATGTCAAACATTCAAACGTTCATAAAGAATAAAATGGGAAATCATATACACAGTCTGACATAAAGCTAAGTTAGTCCTACGACTGTTACCTCCTTTGCTTGGCAAATAAAAGAACATCAAGACAGTTACCCAAAAATCTCGTTTGACTGCAGGTTGTGATAAGAGCGTTGATTAAACACGTAATGTTGCATTTAGTGTTTAAGTTTTACTCATTGGTAGCACCACAGAGCCACAAATTATTAAGCTTTCACTGTTGTTAGTTGTACATGTGTAGACATGAATATATCACAAAGAAAACTGGACACTACAAATTAGGTCAAACGTAAATACTTTGTAAGAAGAATCTTGAACATATATTTCAAATCCACGACCATCATTTAACAGGAAGAAAAAGCTACAAATATTTTATCAAAACCTTTAGAGAGGCATGCCACCCAACTGGTTCAGTGACTGCCCAGAGTATATAAAAAAAAAAATTCATAACAATGCATATGTAGTTTGTTTTAAGACTTAAATATTTTGACTGATACATGAATAAATACAATAATTTCTTTTTTGGCTTTTATGCACCCTGCAGTTGATGGTTTGTTTCAACAAAGTAGTATACTTCCTCACCAGACTGCTGCATTCTTGACTGTTCATATGAGTTCAGGACCATCCTTGTAGCTGCCAGGTCCTCAAGTTTCAACTTACTGAACCTGTGTGGGATCACGTCTGAACAAAACATCGGAAAAGCCATGTTTAGGGCAGAACTATCAGCAATGTTTTAACAAGCCAACTGGTAACACTGACATCTGGTGAAGTCAATGCTATGATGTGTACAGAATGTTACTTGTGCAAGGAGATTTATCAGTAGACCGTATTTGCCTGAATATAAGCCAACTTACCGTATTTTGGCTGAGTGTGGCGCAGAGCGGTGAGAAAAGGACTGCATGGTGGAACGATGAAGTCCAAGAAGCTGTCAAGGCAAAGAAGGAAGCCTATTTGGTATGGCTTGCAAATAAGTCAACTTCGAGTCGAGCGCGGTACACAGAGGCGTGAAAAGTAGCAGCAAAGACAGTATCAACAGCTAAAGCCAAGGCCTGGGAGAAGTTCGGGGAGAAATTGGAGGCAGACTATGGTTCGGCAAACACAGTATTCTGGCAGACCGTGCGCCGCCTCTGTGGAAAGAAGTCTCTTTCATCACAAACTATTAAGAGTTCAGATGGGAGGCTTCTGAAAACGGAGGAGAGCGTGTTGCATAGGTGGAAGGAATACTTTGCATCTCTTCTTAATCCAGTGACAACAACAACTGAGGCACATGAGGTGCACTTTGGAGCGGAGAATAGTCACGGTAGTATCACTGAAGCAGAAGCCAGATGGGCAATTAAGTCCCTGAAGACTGGCAAAGCTGCAGGTGATGATGAAATCCGGTCCGAGATGTTAAAGGCCTTAAATCAGCATGGTATCCTGTGGCTGACTCGAGTGTGTCAGGTTGCTTGGATATCCGGACAGGCCCCTAAGCAATGGCAGACAGGAATTGTGATCCCTATCTTCAAAAAGGGAGATCAGAGAGATTGCAATAACTATCGAGGCATCTCTTTGCTCAGCATTCCTGGGAAAGTGTATGCTAAGTGTCTGGAGAAGAGAAGTCGGGAAATAGTAGACTCCAAACTGTCGGAGGAGCAATGTGGTTTCCGACCTGGCCGAAGCACAACGGATCACATCTTTGCTCTAAGGCAAATCTTTTAGAAATCCTGGGAGTATGCAAAAGAGGTCTACGCTTGCTTTGTAGACCTCGAAAAAGCATATGACAGAGTTCCTCAGGAGAAGCTCTGGCAAGTGATGCAAGAGTATGGAGTGGATGGGCAATTACTGGTTGCTATCATGTCTCTGTACGAAAGCTCTGAGATGTGTGTCCGGATAAATGGCATTAAGTCAAGACCGTTCACCGTGGGTGTTGGACTCTGCCAAGGGTGCGTACTGTCGCCCCTCTTGTTCATTATCTTTATGGACTGGATAGACAGGGGCAGCCGAGGCGATGAGCGTGTTTGTTTGGGTGACTGCCTGGTGGAGAGGTTGCTCTTTGCTGACGACCTTGTCCTCCTTGGGTCTTCTCGCACGAACCTTCAGCATGCACGAGACCGGTTTGCAGCCAAATGTGAAGAAGCTGGGATGAAGATCAGTGTGGCTAAAACTGAGGTTCTGGTCCTTTCAAGACAGCCTGCTCAGTGCGCTCTCCATGTTAGGGGAGCCTCATTGAGACAGGTGGACAAAGTAAGTATCTCGGGATTGCATTCACGAGTGATGGACAGCAGGAGAAAGAATTGGATGCTCGGATCGTCGCAGCAAGCTGTGTCAGACGCGAACTGTGGCGATCCGTGGTAACGAAACGCGAGCTGGGTAACAAAGCCAAGCTCTCCGTCTTCAAATCTATTTTTGTCCCCATTCTCACCTATGGTCATGAGGCTTGGGTAATGACCGAAAGAGTGCAATCGCAGGTACAAGCGGCCAAAATGAGATTTCTGAGGTGTGGCAGGTGTTACCCTACTAGATAGAGTGCACAGCAGCACAATAAGGGAGTCTTTAGGTGTTGAACCGCAACTTCTCTGCATTGAGAGATCTCAGTTGCGCTGGTATGGCCACATGATACGGATGCCGCAAACTGGTCTTCCTAGGCAGTTGTTATTTTCCAAGCCGGTGGGTAAGACACCAAGGGGTCGGCCTAGATCCAGATGGCTAGACTACATGGAGAATCTGGGTTCGAGTCGCTTGGGTATTACCAGGGAGGACGTGCGCCTGATGGTGGAAGATCGCGATCGCTGGAGATCCTCCATAGGGCTGCTGCCCCCGCAACCCTAACGGATAAGCGGGTTTGAAAAGTAAGTAAGTGTAAGCCAACTTACATTTTCAAACATTTTAGAGCTTTTTTTTTTTGGAAAAAAGGTCTGCTTATATTCGGGTAAATACGGTAATGCTTTGTCGACATGGGCATCAACTAATTAATAAAAGTTATTTTGTACATACTTGTAATTTCCCTTAATGAAATAAAACCAAATGCTATTCCTTATTCTCAATTATTTCCCTTATGATGGCAATCAATCAGCTTTTCTATCATCCTTGTTATTACTCGAAAACCTTTTGTTTATTTAAGTTTTCTCTGATTTAATGCCAGTTTTTTCTTGCTAAAAAATGACTGCTTTATAATCAAGATGTATAGTTAAGAAATATAAAGGTCATCATCTTATTTCTAGTGTACATAAGAAGAATTTTTGATTTTTCTTACAGAATAAGATTAAGATATATCATAGAAGGAGTGAAGTAGGAAAATCATTATTCATAAAAGTTAATTAAATGTTAGACAAAGGGGAGAACGAAGAAAAAAGAAAAAAAGAAAACGGGATCTTGCCTTTCAGACACTTTTTGTATATTAGCTAAAAATGTATCGATATTTTGTAATTCTTCTTGCTTCTTTGTTAAAGTCTGTCGATGTTGCATCACTTCATTAGCATGAATAAGAATGGATGGTCCTTTTGACCGAGCACCTTTGATGATTATAAAAGAAAAAAAAAAATAAGTATACAAAGGGAAATAAATATAAACTAGAATAATAATTAAATATTTATAATATTTCTAAGTAGAGAACATGTTGTAATGAAATCTCCACCTCCTGTTAAAGTGCCAGAAGGATCAAACACATCGCCTTCTAATGTTACAGTTCTTTTCTGAATCCTTTCATGGAATGCAACACGTTTTGCTATGTCCATATTAGGACAAACAAGAGCATTGCCAAATGCAAACTCCATAGCAGGATGCACATCGTTATTACAATTTATAAGAGATAAAGCTGGAGAAACGTTCTCCTTTCCTACCTAAAGGGAAAACGAGGAAATGAAGAAAGAAATTAATAAGGTGCAAATTTATTGATCCCATTTGCAAGCACTATTTTTATGTATATAAAATCTATCTTATAGATAGTATTTACAAGTGAAGTTAATTGTCATTCGGTTTAATGCTTCTTGTACGAATCAAATTATCAAGTCATCAGAATTTATTGACATAGAAGAGGCATATACGAGGTGTGATCCAAAAGTATCGAGACTGACCCTGGAAAGGTGGTTTACTATTAAATGTAACCATCGCCCAAGCATTTTTCATGTTGCTACGTTTCTCCACTTCCCGCTCATCAAGCGGCGTGATGTGGCATTGTGTCAGCTCGGTGCTGCGTATCATTTTGTTCAGGCATGTCAGTGCTTGTTGTCGCAGTGAAAAATGGCTGAAAATACGAGAAACAAATTGCATCAAAGTTTGCTTTAACCTAGCAAAAACAGCAACTGAAACGTACACCATGATCAGAACAGCCTTTGGGAACGATTCGTAATGTTAACAAAGATTTCTATGTTGAGGTGCTACCAAGATGCGTGAAGCCATCAGACGCAAGCAACCAGACAAGTGGAGGAGCGGTGACTGGTGGCTGCACCACGATTGTGCTCCAGTGCAGAGGAGCATGTTGGTCCAGGAATTTTTAGCAAAGCATGGCATGACCCAGGTGCTCCATCCGCCCAACCTTGCACCCTGTGACTTCTTTCTGTTTCCCCAAACTGAAGACTTCACTGAAAGGTCAGCAATTCAACAGTATAGCCACAATTCAAACAAATGCGACAAAGGAGCTAAAGGCCATTCCAAAGACCGCCTTCCAAAAGTGCTTCCAACAATGGCAGGAGCGCTAGGTTAAGTGTGTCACAGTGGAAGGGATTTACTTTGAAGGTGATTAGGTGGGCATCTGCCAAACTGTTGGTGCACGGGCACCAGTCTCGATACTTTTTCATCAGACCTCTGTAAGCGTGATGTACCGGGTCTGAATGTTTAAAAAAAGAAATTCTTACACGAGGTCGTAAGATACGTGAAAAAAGTTAAGCGGCCATCTTTTATTGCTCTCTTTCTTTTACAAAACTGCCACCAGATGGACTAAGCATAAGCCACAAAGACAAAAATAGCCTCGATCTCGAACAACAAGAGATCTCTCCTTACAACTCGTATATCACCTTTTATTTTCTTCACTTTTTAACATAACCCCTATTTCTCTGCATGCATTTTTCCTTTCATTTCTGTAAGCTTGAAAATTCCTTTATGGTAGAACTTTGTCCTAGCTCACTAAAGACACTTATCTATTCCAAGTTTTGCTGCGATTTCAGAAACTGTCACATATCTGTCTTCATTAATGATGGCATCAACCCTTTCCTGGTTGCGTTCACTGGAGGAGGTTTGAGGGCGACCACTATAATACAGTTCTTGGATGCTCGTATTTCCATCTTTGAATTTGTTCACCTATCTCCTAATACTGCTAACACTCATAAACGCTTCCTCATATGCATGCAGAAGTTTACGGTGGATTCCAGCACAGGAAGTTTATGGTGGGTTACAGCTCAGGAAATTTCCTCTTTAATAAAAAAATTCAATGACAAATGAAAAGCCATTATCAACCAATTTAGATTTAGCACGTGTGGTTACGTGAACAGATGGTACTGGAGCCACAATACCTCAACAAATAGTATGAAATTGGTAGATTAGCAAAGTAATAAGCAAATACTGAGAAAGGGAAGTAACTACTTGTATAAAGTCAAAACCTCTAATCCATAAGAAGGATATACTGAGTAACTATTTCAGGACAAGGTCCCCATCTTCAAACAGCCAATGAAAAAAATAAACAAAAAAACTTAAAGCTAGAAAATATATAGACTTCTATAGAAAATAAAAGACAAAGTATCAATTCAATAAATCAAACAGAATAGAATTTTAGATTGGCCCTTTTGTCCACGTTTAACAACTCTTTAGAATCCCTTTTATAAATTGCTATGCCCTCAAAGCTGGCTAATTGATTTCTTGAATTGACAGACCAAATAACAACTATCTACATTAATAAAGAGTTAAATGTTCTTTCCACCTTCTACAGCTTTGCTCAACATTAATATCTTCCAAAAAATATCACAGTGAAAAGTAGATTCCTGACTTTTCCAGAGGTATGAATTTTTTTTCTTTAGGAATTCCTAAGAGTGCTTTCAAAATATTCCCACTTTGAGCGCAATCCTTAAGTTGCAGTGCTAAAAATCTTTTTCAGGCTCTTAGTCAATTGCAGTTAATAAGCAATACCAATAAATTTTGGGCTTGTGGTCTCTGGAGTTAGCTTCTTGGAATCCTTTCTACTTAAAAGAAACTTATGCGTACGGGTCAAAAAATATTATTCTGTTATTATTGCAGTATTGAAATTCTGTATAGTGTCAAAATAGCTAAAAAAGAATAGCAAAACCTTAATAGCGAAGCAATATCGCGAAACAATAATAGCGACTAAATAATTTTATATCAATAATTACAGTGGTCAACAAATTTTTAGAAAAGTCAAGTTACCGAAATATATTGAGTCATTTTTTATCAATTTTTATGTGCTGAACACGAAATATGACTGTCAAAATGCAAAATTGGCTCAGTTTTTTTTGTAATCTGCAAAAACAATTGTTACATAACGAAATGCATGCCAATAGCACACTCTCAACAACATTTTTGCTACTGGAGAAAATATACCGTAAGTATTCTACTATAATGCGATCCTATTTTCAGAGGCCAAAAAACCAGTAATAATTTTACCCTCTTTTATAATGCGATCCCCATTTTTTGATTCGTCGCGAACTTTGGAGAAATAAAATATGCAAGAATGTACAGAAAAAATCTTTATTTTTTACAATTTGAAAAATAAATAACCTGGATGTATACAATTAAAAATCTTCAAAATCTGATTCATAATCGCCTGATTCTTCAAAAAGTTCCTTAATACAGTACAGATGGTGGTTTATTATAAAAGTTTATAATAAAAAAAAGTTTACAATTAAATAATAAAATGTTATTTAATTTTTAAGAAGACAAAAAACGATATAGTTATGGTAGATTACGTGTACTTTTATTGTATGTTCATTTTTTGAAATTATTAAAGTACACATTATGTATTCATGCATTAAGTAGTCTAATAAATATTCATTTGAACTTTCGAAAATGTTTTTGAACAATTTCAGGAGATAGAACAGTGGCTGTTAAAAATTTTACTGATCGAAAATTTTTAAATTTATTTAATGCCATGCCTATATTGTTCGATCATTATCAATAAATGGCAGCAGAGAAATTATGATAAATAACATGTGATCACAGTGATTTTTTTCCCAATGGCGTCGCCATTTTGTTTTTGAGAATTCACTTTTGCATTAGCTTTTGGGGACGAAAAACTGAGAAAAAAGGGAATTAATATTTATCCTATATACTACATAATATACTGTAATATGCCAGTATATTAAATATTATATGCTAGTTTTCGTTTGAAATTCATGAGATCGAAGTTCGTTTTCAAATGACCCCCGCTCCTCCAAGTTAACTTTTGGTGATGGAAAAGTGGATGGGAAATTGAGAAAAAAAGCAAATGAATGCAGTGTATATTGCTTAAACTGTATGATATCATACATATGGGTTCCGGACATTTACCCCATCGAACTCTCACCCCAGTGATATTTACCCCATTGACATTTCCCCCAGAGCCTTAACTGAAAAGTGGACACTTACCCCCACAATATTTATCGCCAGATCACAGATGACTTGTGGTCATACTTGTGATGTAGTAGTTAAAAGTACTATGCAATTTCAGAGCTAAATGTTAAACAAAAGCTAAACATTCCACTCTAAAACCAAAAAATATAGAAAAATATTTGATTTTAACTTCACTAACAGTTGAAGAGCTCAGTGATTTGCGTTAAATGCTTTACTTATTGTATAATTATTGAATTTTTGTTTCATTAAATTGTCATTAAAAATAAATACAAAAAACTGTTCAAATTGAAGACATTTATTTTATTTGCTGTTAACGCCAATAGAAGAAAAGAAGGGTCTGGGTTTGCAACAGATCTATATGGATGACGAGAGAGTTAGGCACTTTTGTATGTAAGATGGGTTGGCTTTCTTGCCAATACATGACGTTTCCAATGGTATGGAGTATCTGCTGCAAAATATGCCCGACATTGCAGGCCTCCAAGAGCTGCTGGAGTATTTCTGCAGTACTTACGTGGAGGCTTATCGCCAAATCCAGCCTCCAGCTCGCCTCGACGGCACTAGTACGATGCTGTATATCAGAAAGATTCCAGCTTTGTTTCCTTCGCGGCTGTGAAATGTTCACCAAGCCACACTCGACGGCAGGGACCGCACTAATAATTTGTGCGAGAGCTGGAATCGTTCCTTCAACCATTTGGAAGGCAATTGAAAATATCCGAAAAGACCAAAGTTTAGTAGAAGCTGCTCTTCTCAAGGAAGCTCGTGGACAGCCTCCACAGAAGAGAATAAAACATTCCACGAGACCAACAGGAACGGCTTAAGACCCTGTGCCTAGATTATGTGGAGAAGAGGAAGACGTTGCCACAATTTTTAAATGGGCTAGGTCATGCAATTAGACTGAATTAACTCCAAATATTTTTGTTATTATTTTCGAGTTTGTTTTTTTTTTTTACTCTAGTATTATTATTTTTAATTTTTTACTTAATAAAAGTATAAGTTTAATTTGTCTAAAGTTGTTTTGTTGTGGTTTCGTAACATTTGCTATTCATATTACTTAAGACAATTTCCGATACCTATTTCAGTACAAATTTAAAACTAGAATATTAACTGAGTGGCTGTGATCTGGCGATAAATATTGTGGGGGGTAAGTGTCCACTTTTCAGTTAAGGCTCTGGGGGAAATGTCAATGGGGTAAATATCACTGGGGTGGGTGTCCGGTGAGGTAAATGTCTAAGGGATAAATGCCCTACACCCCATACACATATACTGTAATGTACTAGTATATTAAATATTTTATGCTAGTTTTCGCTTGAAATTCATCAGATCGAAATTCGTTTGAAATCACCTCCCTTCCTCCAGTTAACTTTTGGTGATGGAAAAGTGGATGGGAAATTGAGAAAAAAAGCAAATTAATGCAATGTATACTGTTTAAATTTCATGATATCATACATATGTACTGTAATGTACCAATATAATAAATATTTTATGCTAGTTTTCGTTTGAAATTCATCAGATCGAAGTTCGTTTGAAATATCTTCAAAACGAGAGCCAATAAAAATTTTTAATAAAAGTAGGAGTTGTGATAAAATATATTAATTAAAAAATAAATAAAACTCCATTTAATTAAAAGAAAATAAATAAGTTAAATAATAGAAACAATGAAAAACAAGTCACCCAATGGATAAATGCAAACGTTGAAGGACGAAACACAATTGAAACAAAGGTCTTGGGGAGCTTATGTAGATGAAACACATAAGAAACGAAGATTTTGTGGTGTGACAATGCTGTGTATGCATTTTCCATGGTGTCTTATTAGCCCTAAATTGGGTGGTGTCATTTGCCAAACCCAGTGTGCCCAAAGCACCGCCATGTTCGAACAACGCAACGCATGTCATTTATTTATTCCTAAAGATAACGCAAAACTCTATCGGATCGTATAGTGGTATTAAAATAACTAAAGCTTAATAAAGATACTACTTCTCGTAGCCCCCAAAATTAACTAGCAAGAACTCTTAATTTATTACTTCATAACCTAAATTCCCCTTTTATACAATTTAATTAACTGTAAGCCTGAAAGATTGAGATAAAAATCAAAAGAACAAGTTTTATTAACCAATCAATTAACTTAAAGAAATTACACTGCTTCCATAATGCATAGGTAAGATAATAATAATAATAACAAAAAAAGAATTTTCAATGGCCTAATAAATCAAAAGATATTCAGCAAACTACATTCGGTTCGTTACATGTCAATAAATCAGTGTATAATTACATTACAGTCCCTACCCCTATGAATTGATACCCAGTTATGCATAACGTTAAACCATCAAGCTTGAACTTAAACTTCTCCTCTTCACATCTATCTACCAGGATCCTTAATTCAATTTGTCACTTAACTGTCACCATTACGAAGTTCTGTCTAACCATTTGTTTGGCGGCTGATACACCACCGTCTCCGGAGGGTTTCGATGTTCACCACCGCCGCCGCCGTTCGTCTGTTTCACGTTGCTTAGCCGCATGGCCTCCCGACTCGCTACGCCGCTAAATCCCCACGACGTGCCCACGAATCTCCGCACCAGCGTGGCCTTCCCTCAGTTCACTTCCTACTGGCGGACGGCCGGTGGATTCCATGTCCTACCTTGAGAATCGCTGCTGCCATCTCCGCTGTCACTCGTGGTTGAACAGGCTTCCTTTTCTTTTGCGTGCCTGTCTCCCGCACCGTTGTCACCGACGAACCTCCGTCTGGCATCGTCCCTGTCCGGCTTCCACGCCAAGGCGAGCCGAGACGCGGCTGCCCGACGCGGAGCCGAACCTTGCCATGCCGATCCTTCCTACACGATCACTTTTAGCAAAAAAAAATCGTTTACATAACCACCACCTGTTGTCACCAGATCTCTACGTCGAGTGTCCTTTCCTTTTTAATTCCTCTGATCACGAATTTTTTTCTCCACAAAAGTTCCGAAGAAAATACAGTAATAATTAGCCAATCGGTGTTTTATGCACTCACTCCCACACCCGCTTCCCTAATCCCCATGACTCATCCCCTACCCCCTTCTTCTCCTTTCTTATCAACAAAATTTTCCCGCCAAAAAGAACAAAGGGCCAGGAACGAGGCCTAAAACACCAACTGCCCAAAGTAAATCTCTAATAAAATAAACCTTACTGAATAAGTTACATTGACAATTATATAATTTAAATCCAATACTATAAAATACTTTTAATTGACAATAGAATCCGTGTGATCAATCTTCCATACCTTCAGTTTTAATAACTAATAAAAATAAACACATGTTTGGATACATTATTCCAAACATGTAGTGACATATTAGAATATGTCACAGTGGAGAAATGTTACACGAACACAGGGAGACACACAGTTACAGGTGAAGAAGGTCTATGATGAAAGTTCGATGATCCGTAGACAAACTTGAAATGTATTATAAAACGTTTTCGGGATTTTTATCCCATCTTCAGTATGTAAACTTTTTGAATGAATTACAGTTAAAAACAATATAACAGAAGATATAATAATAAAAAAACAAAACAATACAATGTGTTTCATCTACATAAGCTCTCCAAGACCTTTGTTTCAATTGTGTTTCGTCCTTCAACCTTTGCATTTATCCATTGGGTGACTTTTTTTTCATTGTTTCTATTATTTATTTTATTTATTTTCTTTTAATTAAATGGAGTTTTATTTATTTTTAAAAATTTTTTAATGGTTCTATTCGTATATAGCACACCAAAATACTACAAAAAAAAACCAACAACTTTTTAAAGTCAGTAACAATTTCTGTGTTGATCAGTGTCATCAGTCCATTATTTATAATAATTAGTTTCTTTAAATCCACTTAGATTGCACTGTTCCACATTGCACTTGACTTGACTTGAACTGAGGCTTAAGTAAACTTTAAGATTTTAACTATAAAATAGCCTTCAGAAGTAGCAGCATTCTTAGGAATAAACTTTGCAAGAATAAACTTTGTTTATTTCACAATCCTTATTGATGGGGCATTTGTCAGTCTCTAACGGGTGACTCATGGACTTTCTTAAATAACTAATGAAGTCATCACGGATTTGACCGTTGGACTTGAAGCATCAGTTGCTGAAGCACTTCCCGATTTTAATTCATTAAAACGAATCATACAATGTAAACGGCAAATTGTAAGTCGTGCACCTGCTAATCCTCATAATATACATGAATTCAATATCCCAGAACAACACTGCACAACCTTGACAAATCAGGAGTTTTTTTTTTATGACAGTCGGACAGATGATGACGAAGATGAGAATCTGAAGAACTTGGTGTTTATTTAATTTTTGCAACACGTTAGTCTCCAGCGTTTGAGTCAAAGTCAACACTGGTTTGCTGATGGAACTTTTAAATCATACCTTCAAGTTTTTCATCAATTATATATCATACATTCTGTTCATAATCAGAGTTTTACCTTTCGTTTTCATTCTGATGACAAACAGAAGTGAATCAACATATCACTGTGCTTTTGAATCTCTAAAAGAACTTCAACAAAATCTTTATCAGATTAAAATTTTGGCCGACTTTGAAAAAGCATCGATTAACGCATTTGCAATAACATTTCCAAATTCAGTTCATCGTGGCTTGTTTCTTTCATCTAACTCAAAATACTTGGCTAAAAATTCAAGAGTTTACATTTCTACCTCCAACTCCATCCCACCCTGCCCATCTCACCCCCCCAGGTCAGTCCTCCTCCACAAAAAAGCCACAAATCTTGCCTGACACCCAACACCGCGAAATGTCCAAGAAGAAGGGGAGGGCCCTCAAACTTTAAACCAAGCCAGATGACCTGAAGATGTCCTGAGTGCCAGGACGAAAGATCTCGTCGTTCTTCTCTTTTTAGTTCCTTTTTATTTATGTTTATTGATTTTCAATTATTATACTATGTTGAGCAGATGAATAAACCCACAATTAAGACATTAACAATTACCTTGTTGCTACTATTTGTTCTTCCTGCTAATTTTCGCTAGACTATCTACTAAACTTATACATCTAACTTATTTTGTTAAACTTAAGTACCCTCTGATTATCACCTACTTAGCCAATTACTTTATTTAACAGTTAAACAGGAGATGTATTAAATTTAATTATTAAACTTAATTATTGGTTATTATAGCACTCCTTCTCTTATAAATTACTAATCGAAATTCACACATTTGTCCTTACTGAAAATGTTCCTGGGCTGATGAGGAGATTCATAGTACATGTACAGTATATTAATTTCAGATACTGTACCAGAAACTGGTGGACAAGGTTTAACCAGATAATAAGGGAGAAGACACAATTTCACAATTTTAATTCATAAAGTGCTGTTGTTCTTCTGTTCAAGAAGGAATTCACATAAGTGCCACTAGCGAATTATAGTTGATTTTTCTCTAAAAATGATAAAACTAAGCAAAAATTTTGCTAATGAACAGATACGCTAACCACGATGCTAAAGGCTTACAATTTAGGCCAGTTTATCATAATTATGCTACATCTGGCCACATTGCTCTAGAATATCAAATATTGAAATTAAGAAAATAAAAAATTGAATAAATTAAAAGTCAGCACAATGCCATACTAAGTTGTTCGATTTTCACAATCTTGACTTGAGAAATCTTGATGGATGGTACTGAAAACATTTCTCGTGATATTAGATAACGCTGTTCAAAAACTAGATGTCATTTTCTTGTTGTCAAATATCTTCTTGCGCTCTCAGAATCATCACAGAAGAAGATGAAACTACATGAGCTAGTGTGGGAAGGTTAAAAAAATTCCACATTATACATTTTATTTTTCCAGCAAAAATTGGCTGACTAGGGGACCGCATGGATATGTCTTCACGGATTTAGTTTAAATTTTAGGAGGTCAATCTACAACATTAATATACCTTCTGTTTAAAAGGATTTGAATCAATGGCCTTTCATTTCGGAGAAAAATACGTACAATTTTTTACCAAATTTATATCTGTTGTGGTCAAAGAGTGTTTTTATTTCTTTATTCTTAACTGTAGTGCCAGATAAGCCAAGTGGGAAGAAAGGTATTCAACTTAACAGTGATGCTAAGTCAGGCCTTTGTGATTTCCTGGTCCGGGTTTGTTTCATTCCTGTCTCTTTTTTTTTTTTTTTTTTTTCCTCTTTTCATTTCTTTCTTTCTTTTTTTTTTTGCCATTCTTATTTGTTTGCACTTTGCAGAGTAATGTTCACATACATAAGGAACGATTTCGCATAGACCATCAATAGTGTGAATAGATCTTTATCATTTCTTTTTATTTCACACACCAAATTAACATTTGAAAAGATTAAATGTACAATTTTCAGTTTTGGGTTGAAAACATAACTTGTCATAACTTAAATTATGTCATTTTGTGACTTGTTTTGATTTTGTTTTTTTTTAATTAATTAATTTGTTGAAGTTACTATGGAAACGGGTTTGGGGGAGGGGAGGGTTGGAGAACGGATCCATCATCGCCCCATCATCACCGCCACGTCGCCCCTAATCACGCATCGGCAATGACTGTCCATGAAAATACTGTACAACGCATTTTGCATATTTTTGTGACCTGTGACGTTGCTTATATATGTGAATGTTACTATGCAAAGTGCAAACAAATAATAATGGCGAAAAACACAAAAAATATGAAGAAAAAAAAAAAGACAGGAACTGAACTGGGCCAGGAAATCACAGAAGCCCGATTTTAGCCACTGTGCCACTGCTATTAAGTTGAATACCTTTCTTCCCACTGACTAATCTGGCACTACAATATTAAATGTAAAAAATTTTATGTTTTATCTCCGAAACAAAAGGCCACTGATTCAAATGTTTTACACAGAAGGTATATTAATGTTGTAGATTGACCTCCTAAAATTTCAACAAAATCCGTGATGACATGTCCATGTGGTCCCCTTGTGAGACAAAATAATCTCTAGCATTCCTTGGCTAAGTTCAAAATGTCATAAATAAAGTAATTATAAATAAAATTAATTAATAAAAATCAAAGCATCAATCTATAATCTTCCACAACATCAAGAATATCATCCAGCAAAACCAGGTTCATCCAGTACTTTCACTTCAACCATCAACTATATCTTCAAGCCAGCTTTTCAAGCACAGTTTCATCCAGTCCTTCAAGTTCAACAATCAAATTTCATCAATCCAGATCTTCAAACCCATTTCTAAGTCAGTTCCCATACAAACTTCATCAGAACACATAATTGGTGGTTTTTATTAATTTTTTTATTTATAATTACTTTGTTTATGACAATAGCAATTAGGAATGAGATTTATTAAAGACTAGCAAAGGTACCCGGCGTTGACCAGGATAATTACACTTGTAGGTAAACAGAACAATCTCAAAAAATTAAATTATAAACGTAGGAGTTGTGATAATTATATATTAATTAAGATGAATAACACTCCTTAATTGAAAGAAGACAGATAAATTAAAATAAATAATAAAAAACAATGAAAAAAGTCACCCAATTGGTAAAGTAAAAGTTGAATGACGAAATGTAAATGAAACACAGGACTTATGGAGAATTCAGAAGAAACACAGAAGAGACGAAGATCCAGCGAAGAAACGTTACACGAACACAAGGAGGTACACAGTTACAGATGAAGAAGGTCTATGATGGAAGTTCGATGATTCATAATAAATAGATGACTAACTTGAATAACGTTTTTGGGATTTTTTTCCCATCATCAGTAATAATTAAAAAATTAAATTAAATTTTGCAATATCTTAAAAATAAACACATGAAAATGCTTCGAATTAAAAATTCTTAATGAAAATTCGAAAAAAAAAAATTTTTAAGGCTCATATTGGATGGACCTCTCCAATAATTTCTTACTCTGGTAATCTTACTTCAGATGTATACTTGAGGTTGTTACAATTCCCTTTCTTCTCTCGATGTGTTTAAGCAAAACTTGGCCATTCATCACTTTATGTAGTCTAGCGGTCGCCGATTCTTCTATTTACTTGCTTCCGATTTGCTCAATACAGCACGGAGCTAAAGGAGTATTTCCTCTGTCGTCTTTCCACTCTTTCTCAATAGCCTGCTAACTCTTCATTATCTCCAGTAACTAATCATTTTTAAAGATTTTCAAGAAATGTTTAAGTACACAGAACTCTCTTTTCTAAGAAAAATCTGAATAACAGGAATTCTATGCATTGTTACAAATTGAAACATATCCATATTGCATCATCATTTTATGTTCGTTGTTATAATTCTTGGAAAGGATTGCTTTATTATTGCATCATCATTTTGTGCTCATTGTTATTGGTGAATTGCGTGTTGACACCATTGTTGGTACCTATTGTTGTACCAACTTTGTTTGCATTGTTGGTCATGAGATATATATTGTTGGTCCATGCAGTGTGTTTGTGAATTGCGTGCTGATACCATTGCTGATACCTATTGTTGTAAAAACTTTGCCTTGCATTGTTGGTCATGAGATATTTCTCATTAATATGCCTTGCCATAACCATGAATATCGATTTTTTATCGATACTTATTTTTCCGAAATCTGAGGTAGACAGTGACTATCAATGGGAGACATAAACCAACCGCTTTTCCACAAAGAATTTTAATGAACATGGACGTACATTTCGGTCGCTACGCGGCCTTCTTTCAGCATGACTGAATTGATAATACTTTAACGAGGTCTATTTATATATAATACAAGCCAATAGGAGAAATTACAGAGGAATAAGAGAAAATTACATAGCAAAGTCAATTATTTAATAACATCGATAAAGCTGCACCAATCAGAGAGATTCATGGGACCTCGATCTGAGTTCAATAGTTCGTCAGAACGTTTTTTGGCAATTTCTAGTGATTCCAGGAAATTTAAAAACCTACAATCACTGACATGGTGCAGGATCCTATAATTATTTGGTATTGCGGTGTGGCCAGTCTTGATAATGTGCTGTGCGAATCCAGAGCTTTCAGGTTTATGGTTCTTAATGTACTGATAGTGCTCTTTTATCCGGATCGCGATTCTGCGTCGTGATTGGCAGATATAAACTCCCGGGCATGAGCCACATTTTAGTTCATAGATACCAGAGCTGGATTCTTGCGGGATCTTGTCCTTGTGAGAACCCAGTAGTCTTCTTAGTGTGTGGGGACTTCTGTAAACGATTATAGGATCCTGCACCATGTCGGTGATTATAGGTTTTTAAATTTCCTGGAATCACTAGAAATTGCCAAAAAACGTTCTGACGAACTATTGAACTCAGATCGAGGTCCCATGAATCTCTCTGATTGGAGCAGCTTTATCGATGTTATTAAATAATTGACTTTGCTATGTAATTTTCTCTTATTCCTCTGTAATTTCTCCTATTGGCTTGTATTATATATAAATAGACCTCGTTAAAGTATTATCAATTCAGTCATGCTGAAAGAAGGCCGTGTAGCGACCGAAATGTACATCCATGTTCATTAAAATTCTTTGTGGAAAAGCGGTTGGTTTATGTCTCCCATTGATAGTCTACACATCCACAGTCAAAAGGTATTTACTCTTTTCAGTAGACAGTGACCTTCCTCATGCTTTGAAGGTTAAGTATGCAAAATTTCATCAAAATCGGAATAAAACTGTAGATTTGTATAAAAAACAAACGCACCCACAAACATCCTTCTTTATATATATAGAAGACTAGCAGAGGACCCGGCATTGCCTGGGATAATTACGCTTGTAGGTATACACAAATACACAAAGAAACACACACACTTTTCCCAATCGCCTGAACGCTTGTTAGGGAACTGAAGGAAGACACGTGTACCTCATTTGCCTCATCAAGAGAGACTGCCCTATCTATATCGTCTATTATATCCATTTCCTGTCTATATCGTCTATTATATCCATTTCCTGTTCGTTGTTATAATTCTTGGAAATGAATGTTCTGTCATTGCATCATCATTTTATGTTCATTGTTATAATTCTTTGAATAATTTTGTGCTCATTGTTATTGGCGAATTGCGCATTGAGACCATTGTTGATGCGAACATGACGGGCCTATTGTTGCACAAACTTTGCCTTGCATTGTTGGTCATGAGATATCTGTTGCTGGTCCGAGCGTAGTGTGAATTGCGTGTTGACACCATTGTTGATACCTATTGTTGCACAAGCTTTTCCTTTTATTGTTGGTCATGAGATATATATTGGTTGGTCCGTGCAGAGTGTTTGTGAATTGCGTGTTGATACCACTGTTGATATAACCTTTGTCTTGCATTGTTGGTCATGAGATATTACTAATTAATATGCCCATACCTGCCAACTTTCAGAAAAAAAAGAGTAAAATCCTTCACGTTATTGTTAGGCCTATGCAAATTTATATAATCGTATAATTAGGCCTATGGCATGGTTCGTAATCACATTTTCCCACCATGTGATATGTTGAAGTCACATTTGCACACTTTACAGAAAGCAAATTTTTCACTCTTCCGTGATGAAGATATGAACAGAAATTGTTTTTAATAATTCTCTCTGAAAGTCTGAAATATTTTATCAACAATTTCACTCAAGGCTAAAGCTTAAGTATTTCGCGTTCTTTATCATGGCCTTCGTGATACTAGGCCTTCGCATGGGGCTTGAAATCACGTGTCTACGCATTTTCAAGTTTTGACCGCTAGTTGTTTATCTCTATGACTAGTTTGGTGCTCTTCAGGGATAAAGAACTACACGATGCTCTCGTGCTCATCTACTTTATCCAACTTAAAATTTTACCATAGCCGGCTCGGTGGCCGACAGCGTTGAGGTGCAAGTCTTGCCGCTCTCGTAACCAACGAGTCGCGGGTTCGAATCCCACTGAGGGCATGGATGTTTGTTTGTCTATTTCACCATCACCCTTTCATCCCAAACAGCTAGTCTCCTGGATAAAAGGGGAGATGCAGGCTGAAAATCCATCCATCCAAATTTTACCTTGAATTCTCCATTGGATTTCCCTGATGACCCCCTCCAGCGTTAAAAAGTTGAACTTCTGACACGAAGGAAAAAATTGAAATGATACGTGATGCAGAGGCCTAATATCTCGAAGGCCACGCCCTTCATGATGGAAAAAAAAGTCCTACTTTAAGAATTTAATTTCCGTAATAATGTGTTCCATCGCCTACTCCTGTAGGAGAGGAGTTCAACATGTCACCAACTGGGAAATTATGGAAAAACATAAAATCCTTTATATAAAGCGTAAAATGGTACTAAAAGCGTAAATTTTACGTGTAAAACGTAAAAGTTGGCAAGTATGTATGCCCTTCCATAACCATGAATATCGATTTCTTATAGATAATTATTTTTCCGAAATCTGAGGTAGACAGTGACCTTCCTCATGGTTTGAAGGTCAAGTATGCAAAATTTCATCAAGATCCGAATAAAACTGTAGATTTGCATAAGAAACAAACAAACCCACAAACAAACATCCTTCTTTATATATATAGATGATGCACATGAGGTCGTTTTTATTCCTTTTTGGAATAATTTAATTCGATTAGTATCTTTTATTTTCTTCTGAAGCTTAAGTACCAAAGGAGTAAGTAATTTTCAGAAATTTAATGCTTGCTAAAAGTCTATCAGAAGTTCAGATTCTGAACATAAGGAAGCATAATAAGAAGGCAACATTAATTAAAAAAATTATTCTTTAAACAAAACTTAAAAACTACATTCTCGTTTTGAATTCTCTACTGCAAATTTTATTTTTATGTAAGAAAAATAATAAAGAAAAAAAATAATAAATTTATAACTTTAGCATAATTTTGGCATTCTTACTACACCAATTTAGCATAATCTAGCATATTTTTCACGAGTGTCTGGAATGGTTTTGATTTTTTTTCTGGTCACACTGTTCTAGAGGTTAATTAACCCACATAATTTTATTTAAAGATAAATTAAACTTCTAAATTGATCTTACGTTACTACTGATCAAGTTTATTATCCAAATTGTTTTTAGAAATTAATATTTTTGGAGATGGAAATAAGTTTTTTCCTACTTACAAGCTGCTGTGCTCTATACACCACATCATTTGAAATTTTTCCTCTGGCTATTTTATTCAACGGAATAAAAGTATAGCGACGTTTTAAGTCCCCTTTTTGAAGCAATTTTTTTGCTGTCACTTCAGTGTCAACAACGATATTGTATAACTACATAAAAAGAAATGGGAAAAACAAATAATAATTATGTGTTTCTTTTTATGGGAAAAACAAATAATAATATCATTTTAAAGGTAAGCTCTAAAGAAAAAAATGTTTCTTATTTTTTGTACATCCTTAATCATAATAGCCACGGAGTGGTTACTGTATTATGGTCTGTGCAATAAAAAAATGACCTTTTCAAAGGTGGTTGAACTTTTTCTTCTAATAAGTGTACAATGTTTTGAGAATGTTTTTTTTTTTAATTATTCAATTTGGATTGCATGAAACTCTGAAATATTATTTCCCAATTTTTGATAAATTTGGAAAACTTGTCAGCGGGAACAGAAATATTGTTTTGATTATTGGTGCAATTTATCGCAGAACAATGCGATCCTCTTTATGTTTTAAGCATTTTATTAGTACATTGTTTGAAAAAACAAATGAACCTTTAAAAACTTATAGTTTGTTTAAAAAAAAAAACTAACTTCCGCGGAATTAAGTTGAAGTTGTACATAATTCAACTGTACACAGGTAAATATGGTGGTGGGGTCGCTTCCCTGCTACAAGGATCGCTGCTGCATGCCCTGCAGCGAGGTTGCACGGACTTACTTCCTTAGACTATGGATACACTAAGGATTAACACAAGTATAGTCCCAAAACAGGTAAATAAGCATCGCTTCAGGCGTTAGGCCTAACGGCTGCATGGTGCGATCATCGAAGTCGATCCCGTTGCTACTTGTAAGTTCGAAGATCCCTAGATGGAAAATTGACACAGTGGCACTGCAAAGTATAACTTTGACAATAAAATAAGTGACTTTGTCACAGTCCAATGAGACTTAAAATCTTATCAAACTGCTCAGGAGTCATTCTAAAGAAGCTATTAAAATTAATAAATCATTATATTCTGAAACAATACTTTGCATGCTAATTAATGTTAAATACATAAATTTGGTTTTATTAATAGGATTAGTTTGTTTTGGGCTTTATTGAAATGAAAACATAAGATAAATTGAACACAGGCAACTGTATTTGCACTCGTACAATACCTATAAGCCTATCTGTGAAATTACATATATAGTTAGCAATTCTTATTAATTTTCATGCTACCAATCATATCGAATGCTATTTACTAATAAAACATATATTGCTTTATGGCACATTATTAACAAAATAATTAGTATAATTTAATTTATTGTAATAATTATTATTTAATTATACTGTATGATTTTATTATACTGTAATAATAAAATATATATAAAAGTATATTTACCTAAAATAATTTTCTCTGTCTTTCAATCTGATTTCCTGAATTAAATTGGAATAATAGCCTTGCTGTTTCCTTTTTCTGTAAATATCTTTGACCCAGACGAATCATTTTCTTGATTTTCCTTCGTTTTGAAGAACAGCAACTTTAGTTAACATCAACAGATAAACGGCAACACTCTCGCTTGTACCTACGTCAATTTTTTCTTTACAAAGACTTATGGGAAAGCGACCGAAGAGAATTTTGGGATATAGCGTAACGTGCCGCGACACTGGGAACTGATCAGTGGAATTACCGCTGCGCTTAACTTTGGCGGTTTTAACCGTTCCGCTTTCCGCAGCGGATAGTGGGAATCGGCCTTCACAAGCATCAGGACAACAGATTCCCTAACCACTGAATTGGAAGGGGAGGTCTTTCCCATGGCCAGTGCAATTACTGGATCTCACTCCTCTGAGGGCCCATTAAATCATTAGTAAATAAAGCTCCAGTAAAATCTGCTGTGATACTGCTTACCAGGGTCCATGATGACAGTCTCCTTGTACCACAGACTTCAGCGGTATTTGAAGAAGTGCAGCAAAAATTCATATACTATGGTAATGCATGTATTGAGACTGGTGGTCTCCACTTTGAGCACTTGCTCTGAAGTGTTAAGTTGTTCTTTATTTGAGGTGTAAGTTATTTATGAATAAAAAATGTTGTTTGCTCTGAAAACAAAAGTAGCTTGCAAAACCATTCCTCGTACGCATCACTCGTTCAAGATCTCGCAGTGCCTGAAGTATGCATTTTCGACCTTTGGTTTCCCATCTCAAAATACGAGGTAGTACAGTATCAAAAAGTTCCAGACTAGCTCTGTTTAAAAAAGTTAGAACACCATCTCCTTCAAAATAGTCCTCTTGCATGGTAAGCACCAACCCCAGCTTTCCTACACTTCTGAAATGCAGCCTCAGAGTCATCTTTTGTAAGCGAGTCAAGAACCTTCAGCAATTCGCACTGGATCTCAACAACAGTGTTAAAATGGCAACCTATCAGCTACTTCATCTCGGGAAAAGGAAAAGTTCACAGGAGCTAAATCTTGGAAGTAGGGCGCATGCAGAAGCGATATCATATTGTATTTCGCGAGAAACTCATGAATGAGGAGTGATTGGTGGTCTGTATTTATTCTACTATAATGCGCTTCTTGTATAATGCGATTCCACTTATAGAGCCCAGAAAAACAGTAAAAATCTTATCCTCTTGTATAATGCGGTCCCCTTTTTTGATTTGTCGCGAGAAATAAAATATGCAAGAATATACAGAAAAAAGAAAAAAGAAAGGGAAAAACTCTTTATTTTACTATTGCTATTACCAGTCACTGCTTTTCAGATCATAAAAAGTGGAAAACATGATGAGTTCATTACAGAAAAGTGAAAAAAGTTTAGTTCCATTGCAGGGAAGAGGGAGAATGACTTATTGATGGTCTCCCCTCTTGAACACCTCCTAGAAAGAAAGCCTGTGCACTGAAAATTTATACATTGTTACATGATCATAGGTAGTCATAATTTAGGGCTTATTATTGGTAGAAATACAATTAACAATGCCTTTTTATGATGATGAATTATCAGGGTACAGGCTTTCCTTTTAGATGGTGTTGTCTCTGATGGCTGTGTTCGAAGTGAGCCATCTAAGTTAGTTTCCTTAATTTTATGTAGTGATATTTACGAATATGCAAAGATTTTTTAATAGGTGATTACTATTAAATAAATATATATTAATTTAATAAAATTTTAGTGGGAAAATTAAGGAGAGAATGGCAGTGTTTGTTAATTTATTAAAAATGGCGGCATGCGAAGTGAGCCATGTTAAAATCTCTATCGAAGTTAGTTTCCTTAATTTTATTTAGCGATATTTATAAATATCCAAAGATTTTTGTAGGTGATTGCTGTTAACAATAATAAATAGATATTAATTTACTAAAATTTAAGTGGGAAAATAATAAGATCAATGCAGTTTTGAAGTTAATTTCGTATTAGCCTTTGACGACGGGAAATTAAAATAAAAGTCAATTACCGTAATGTATAATGAACTGTACGTTGTATATACTGTAAATTTAATGTACTGTGAAGTATATTATATGCTAGTTTTGTTTGAACTTCATCAGCCTGGAGTTCATTTGATGACCTCCCCCCCCCTCCCCTCCAGTCGTTGCAGCGCTAATATTATACTCTTGTATAATGCAGTCCCACAAATTTCGGTGCTTTTTTAGGCTAAAATTTTTCGCATTAGAGTAGAATAAATACGGTAATATTTTATATTCGTATTCATATGTAATTAATGTAATTTTATGTTCCACGTTACCTACAATCGTTCGTCAATGACTCTTAAGTATTATAGCCCTAGTTCCTAATTTATGTAATTTTTTTTAGTAATTTTTATTATTATAATTTTCATTTAAAATGTGTTTTTTTATCTCTTTTTATTTCTCATATTGTTCATGTACTTTCTGCTCTTCTTAGTTCTATTATCACCTTACATCTTTTAACAAGTGTTGTGCTTACTTTCTACCTCAAAAGCCTGTCATCTCCTTATGGTTTCTCTCTCCAATTTAACCTCTACTAACGAACTAAATTCCATTATTCATAGTTTCTTTAACAATTCCATAGCCTCTTTGTTGTTCTTCAGTCTGAATATTCGCAGAATCTATGCTAACTCAACCTCTCTTTGCTTCCCTAGGTCTCTTGCAAACCACACCTCATTATTATCTCTTTATTTGAAACATGGACGAAATCATTGTCCGATATACCTCCTTTAGGGCAAGTGTTTCTGCCAACATGAAAATCGTCCAATGCCATGATTCCGTTACTGCCAATATGTCCTTCTTATGCAAACTACAGGATAGATCATAAACAATTTCTAATCTGCAATTTTTGACATTTGGTAGAATATTAAAAATGATTGTGTGGTTGGTATATTAAAGGATCCTTTAAATAATTATACCATAGAAGTTATTTATCGTCCCTCTAAACGGGGTGGTGGTCTAGTAATTTATATTCTAAATACTTTACACTGTGCACCTGTTAGCACCTATACCTCAGATTTTGAAATATTAAGAATTTTAATTAATGACAAAATTTTCTATTTCATTATCGCCCCCCCCCCCCTTTTCATTCCTTTTCAAATTATGTACGTAAAATTGGCCTGGTGGGCTTTCACTGAACACACAAATTCTGGAAGTTAAGCAACATCAGCCAAGGCTAGTCACTAGATGGGTGGCCATCAGTGACACACGATCTTCACCCCCCCCCCCCTCCCCGGCTGCTGCGATCATCACACAGCAGTCATCAATCCATGTTCATCCAGGGACCCAACTCGTCAGCCTCTGCCCATAGGCCCTGGATGTATGCACTGGATTCCATCAAATAAATAAATAAATAAAAATATAACAAGAGAGGCCAAACTTTCCTATTTTGTCAACTTTTTTAGCAAGCTCACTATCAACAAAAATCAGTGGAGATCTATAAATGAATTACTGTATGGATATTCACCTTCCATTATGCCTTTTTCTTGACCCCTCAATCATTGACTCAGCATACTTAACTTCTTTTCTCAATTCCCCACACTTCCCTAATTTTTTTCTCCTAATCTTGATTATCTATCCTACATCCCTGGAAAGGCTAGTTCTTAGTTTATTAAATCTACTGATACTGAGGAATTATCTTTCATTATTCATTGTCTCAAACCCTCTTACTACCTGGACTCCCTCGACATTTGTTCAGTTATTCTCATCTCTGCTTGTTCAGGGATTTCTATTCCCCTCACTTTATTATTCAATATTTATTTCGATTTCCCAAGGACTATTCCCAGAATGTCTCTGCTCTGCCAAAATTATTCCCATTTTCAAAAAAGGAAACCGCTCGAATTTTTCTAATTAATTACCGTCCCATTTCTATTTTCCCTCTCTTTGCTAAAATTTTCAAAAAAACTAACTCTCGGTTATAGTCTAATACTTACCTTTCCTCTTTGCAGCACAGTTTCTCCCCAATCTTAACACCTCCGCGGCTTGCTTTGACCTAATTGAATATATCATCTCAAATACGAGGCCTGTCCGAAAAGGATCCGGATTGAGGCTACAAAAAAAAAAAAAAGTAGAACTCGCTGCACCATTTTCTTATCCGGATCTTGTGATGACATAACGAAATTTGCAGCAGAACGTTTTTTTTCTCTCATCATGTGGTGAAAATGACAGAAAACATTGAGCAACGACATTGCATCAAATTTTGTTTTAAAATCGGTAAAACCACAACGTAGTGTTGTGAATTGCTAAAACAAGCATTCAGCAATGATGTTCTGAGCTGCACACAGGTTTTTCAAGCACTTTAAGGAGGGTAGAGAATAGAGCTGGTAAGTGGTGACGTCACTTCCTGGCCCGTTGCCTAGCGATTCCAAACTTAGGTTTAACTTCTCTATGCTTTTCTATGGCCTTACAGCACATTGTTAAACCTAATGTTTGAAATCGCTAGGCAACTAGCCAGGAAGTGACATCATACTTATCAGCTCTATTGGCACTAACTGATCTGCGGCCTGGTCGGACTTTAACCCAAATTTTATAATATTCGGGGCCTGCTGCTCCAATGGATTGCCAGCTTTTTAAAAGATAGGCATTATACCCTCACCCCTTTTTAACAAATCTTCGTCCACCATAACTCGTAACACTGACGTTCCCTGTGGCTCTTTTCAATTTATTTATTAACAATCTCCCTTTGACATTAGCCCTGCTATCCACAATTCTTTACACTGATGATGCTACTCTACTTTATGCTGACTCTACTCTTTCTGCGATTCAAAACTCCTTTAATACCGTACTTAACAAATTATTAAGTTGGAACATCCAAAATCATCTCCAATTAAATCTTGAGAAAACCACTTATATAATCTTTCATCAGCGTAATTAAAAGCTTGACTTACTCAATTTTTTCTTATGTTATAATACAAATGAACTTATTCCTACTAAATCTTATAAATTTCTAGGGATTCATCTTTCTTATAATCTCTCCTGGGATGCCCATATTAATGACTTATCTTCTATTTAAATTACCATCTTGGTCTTTTCTCACGATTCCATTTTCTGCCTAAAAACATTTTGCTTTTACTCTATTTTGCCCTCATTCAATCATTACTTATTTATGGTCTTGAATTTTGGGGTACCACCACCAAATCAAACTTAAAGCACTTACATCGTATTCAAAAATGGTTTGTCAGAATTTTATTTAAACTAAAAAAAATCTGACCCATTCTCCCATCTTTTTCCCTCTGCAGGTATTATGCCAGTTTCTCAATTGTACTCCCATCATCTTGCGCTTTTCATCTTTAAAGCCTGAAATAACAAACTTGTCTTGTCTCTTCTGCTTAACTACTTCATTCCTAAAAATGTCAGGATCTTATAATTTACATAACAATGACTCTCTCATGTTCCCTCTGATTAAACGCTCTTACCAGCTTAGGAGTGTTACTAATGCAGGCATCAGATTATGGAATAATCTTACTAACAAAATACGTTCTTCTCCATCTTTATCTATTTTCAAAAGAAGTATTTTCTAACTTCCCCTATTAACCCTTTTAATCCTATGTATTCATATTATCACATGTACTTGTTTTTGTATTACTTATTTTACTTCCATCCAGGGACCTGATCGTCAGCCTTTGGCAATTGGCCCTGGTTGGGTTTTGTAATAAATTTAAATAAATAAATAAATAAATAAATAAATTATAGTAAGTTTTTTTAAGAATATGAAACTTTGGGATAAAGTGCAATACTAATGAAGAAGTTAAGGCAGCTGTAGTTAATTTGGGTGAAATATTAAATATTAATTTTAATATATAAGAAGTCATAAAAATGCACCTTTGTTACAACTAAAATTGAAGAGGACAAAAAAGTTTGTTTAAACTTGATGTCCATCACATATTTGAGACTATAACATAATGACAAAAACACCAATTTAACAACTATCGACATAAATACAATGATGTCTCTTGACACACTGCCTTTTGAGGATTATAGCCCCTTATTGCTGCACACAATATTATATGCTGTCATTTGTTGGCACGCTACAGAGCTAGTCCAGGAAGTTTTGATACCGCCTCGTTAACATTCTCCACCATGTGTAGATATTTGACTCTAAAAGTTTGAGATACCCTATATGCGCTATTTCCTAAATGATATCTTCATCTTTCACTTTATATAAAGCTGGAAGTAACCATAGATGTTACATAAATTATTATGATCTACAGTCTTACCTTTGATCCAGCTACAACTTCCAAAGCTCTTGCAGTCTGTGTATCTCTGACTTGGAAAAGATTGCAAAGCAGACCATGCACCTTTGAATGGTCAAAATTTTTCTCTGGAGTTTTATAATCAAAATTTAATTGTGGATACCTATAATCATAAAAAGTTACAAGCTGACAACTCTAAAAAGCAACTATATTTTTGATACTGGTTCAATAACCTAAAAAATTTACCTATATGGTGCATGTTCAAACAAATACCAAACATTTGCTACATAGAATTGATTACCGTAAAAGCTGAATTTGAGGCCCGGGCTTTTATTTGTAAAAACAGTCTTGATGCACCGACCATTAATTAAGACAGGCTTCTATTCAAGACCCGGTGCTATGAGCAATTCACAAAAAATAGCACTAAATTTTAATATGCAACTTAGAAGACAATAATATAGACTAGCAAATTTCTCTGGTTTATGATGTAAATTTTGTTTTTAATAAAAAAAAATTTTTCATCGTTTCAGAATCACTGGAGACTGCTTCGTTATTATAAAGTTTTCGCTATTCTCCACTCTTTTCCTTAGCATGATGTATGGCTTTTATAGTTTAAAGTTTACATCATAACATTTTCTTTTCCAGGAATCGATCTCGTTAGTTTTCAAGCATACCTACCATATTCCACAAATAGGGGGCACTTAGTGTATTGTTTCTATGACGTAAAATACAGGGTGACAATAAATTATGGCAACTCATTGTGTACAAATTTTTTAATCCAAAAAACGAAAAGTAAAGCAATTGACAACTAATAAATAGAACATGGTCCCTTGGTAATAACATGTTCAGTCGGTTTCGAAGTAGGCTCCTTTGGGTGCGATACAATGCCCCAAACGTGTTTTGACTCCTTGGTCCACGAAAACGAAGGGTTTCTTGCCACCGGCGCAAATTCCACCCCAGGCCATCACGGATTGCGGATTTTGGCGGTGACAATGACTGCAGGGGTGCCGGATGTCTCTGCTGACCACACTCGGTCGTTTTGGTGATTGTGTGCCTGCTCCACAGTGAAGAGCTTCTCGTCTGTAAAGTGAATGCGCTTCCGTTTCTCACCTGCAGCCCGGCACTTGAGTTGGCAGCATCTGTGGAGCCGTGCGCGCTTGTTTTCCTCTGTGAGGAGCTGGAGTTTTTGGAGCTTGTAGGACTTGAGTTTGAGTTCATCTGTTGCCATTTCCCACACTGATTCACGGTTGATTCCGGTCTCACGAGCGATTTGTCCCATTGAGACCCTAGGATTTCGCTGGACTCGCTTTTTGATGATTTTGTGGTTCCTGGACGTATTGGTGGTACACTTTCCTCCTCTTCCTGGACAGTTGCCTTCATGGTCAAGCTCTTTGAACCGTTTGACCTCTTTGGAGACAACGTCTCTGCCAATATTGAGCAAATGAACAATTTCACATTGGCGCTTTCCTTGACGAAACAGTCCAAAATTGCACTGCGTTTGCTTGACATTTCAAAACACCCATCAATTAACTCATAGTAAGTTGAAAGACAGACGACTTGCTGAAGAACATGCAGTGATGGCAATGAATTAAATATTATTTGGTGGCGCTTTAATATATTCGTGCCTGAATGCATCCATTTCTGTTGTCATAATTTATTGTCACCCTGCAGTGGAGATACTATTTCCAAATTTTGCATAATTTTACAAAAATATTGTTGCTTACTCAATTGGAGATTCCAACATTAATAAACAGATACTTTTACAAAGCATGAATTTAAACTATTCCACCTACACCAACGGGCATTGACAGGCACAACATACTTGTATTAAATTAAATGGAACAAATGACTACATGAATCAATTGGGAAGTGTTTTTATAAAATAGCTGTCAATTGAAGAACGGGGACAATTTTGCAAACAGATCGGGCCTGTATTCGAGACTGGCTTTTAGCTGAAATTTTTAGATAAATACCCGAATTTAAATCGAGACCGGGTTTATTTTACCCCTGACTTAAATCAAGCTTTTACAGTACTCACTATCCCCCTTCAAAGTAGTCTTTTCTACTAGTTTGATATATATTTTCAACATTTCTTCCATTACTGGAATTCTACTGTGATGACATTCAGTTCTCTAGTTGCATTTCCTGAATATCCTCTATGATATGGAAGTGTCATTTCAAGGTGGTTTAATTTTGTTAACAGGAAAAGCTAGAATATTTTATTCACAAACAAACAAACACATACTGAAATGTGCAGATTTCCACAAGCACACACACACCCTGCACAGTTCTTCAAGATCTTTCACTATCACTTATGTAATAGATATAGATAGATATAGTTCAATGACTAATGATCATAGCAGAAGTGGACAAATGATAACTTTGTGTCAAAACCTGCTGCTAGGTGCACAAAGTGAATGCAGCACACTGTGCCATTTGGCATGCAAGTTCGGTCTTTTTTTGAAGAAAATGAAAACATAATAATATATTATGTACAGTCAATAAATAACGAGGCACAGGATATTTCACAGTAATTATTTAACAAAATTCAAAAGTATTATCCACAGTTGTTTAAGCATTACCCTATTGTGATTACTAGTCGCAAAATGCTATGCTCATAGAAATCCTTTGGCCCCCTTCTCCTCTCATACAGATCTAGACTATAGAGGGGGCTCAGGACTTCCCACCTGAACTTCTGCACCAAAAAAAAGTTCAAGACCCTCCACATTAGTGCCAGCAAGGTAATGCTTTTGTTCTTCTTCGATCGCAAGGGATCGCTCCTCGTTGAATTTCTGCAGCATGGAGCTACGGTCAATACTCAGCAGTATTGTGAAATGTTAACAAAGCTCAGGAAGGCAATCAAATCGAAATGTCCCAGTGAACTTTCTCATGGGGTCATCCTGTTGCAACAAAGGAACATCTGCAGAAGTTCAAGTGGAAAGCCCCCCCCCCCCAAAATCCCATGCGACTTCATCTGGGCGATGAAGTCAAGGAGTGCGTGCGCAATTGGTTCAAACACCAGCCAAAGGATTTCTACAAGCATGGCATTCCACGACTAGTGTCACAATGGGATAAATTCCTAAATACAGGGTTGAGTCAAAAGTAGTAGCTGACTCGGGAGAGGAGGGGGGGGGTAGAGTTTGACAAATTCTGGGTGAAGACCATTTACCACAAGGGTATATCGCAGTTTATTAAGAGAAAAGAATGGGAAGAAACGTCAGTACGAAGTTGAATGCTATAGACATTGTGCCACCTGCGTCAGCCAGTGTAAAAATATGGCAGAAAAATTGGTGATACGTGGGCTCCTTCATCACTATTGGAAAAAGGGGACCAGTGCGCGAGCAGCAGCCGCCAAAATTTGCAGGGTGGAAGGTCAGGGTGTGACCAATGAACGGACAGCACGACGGTGGTTCTCCCCCTTTTCGTCTGGAGACATGGGCCTGGAAGATGTGCCAAGGAGCAGAAGACCCAAAGAAGTGGATGATGCAATCCTATGGCAACAAGTAGAAGCCAACCCAGGCAGCACCACCCGTGGACTAGCGGTGGACGTCGGGATATCACAATCGCGTGTGGTTCAACATCTGCACACCATGAGAAAGGTCAACAGGAGCTGCCAAGTTGTGCCCCACAAGCTGATGCCTGCGCAAGCACAACAACGGGTGAAGGTGTGTCGTCAACTGCTGGAAAAAAAATCGAGGTTCTGCCACATCCAGTATACAGCCCCGATCTGGCACCTTTCGACTACCATCTCTTCCAGTCCATGGTACACTTCCTGCGTGGACAGCACTTCGCCAATGTCAGTGAGGTTGAAGACGCCGTGCGTGACTTTTTCGCCCAGAAACCACAGGAGTGGTTTCACGAGGGCATCCACCAGCCAACTGGCTGATCGTTGGATGAAGACCATCGAGCATGATGGACTCTACTTTGAAGATTAGCAACGAGTGGTTCCTGTCTGGTGCCCATTTAAAAGTTTGCACGGTGACCGGCCATTGCTTTTGACTCAACCTATGTAAATACATACAATACTTTTGATTTTCATTAAATAATTACTATGAAACATCCTTTGCCTCATTGTTTATTGACTGTACCTCGTATAATTTATACTGTACATTTGGAAAGAATTTTCATTCTGTCACAGGATTTCTTTCCCTCTATTATATCAAAATTTCCTTAAAATTAAATGTAATAAAAAAAATTCTTTCCAAATGGCTACTTTATACAGGGTGTCCAATAATTCTGGTAACATGCAGTTATCTCGAAGCTGCCAGTTAGGAAAGAAAATTCCCAATGGTGTGCTTCACTGCAAATCTAGTTTTAGAAACCTCAGCCAACCTGGCCAGTCCAAGCTGACCTTGAGTGACTCTTTCTCGCCCATTTTCTCAAAATCTTTCAAGGGAAAGGGTGTGATTAAAAAATTGTTTTTAGACTAATGTGGTGTTGCTCTACAGGGTAGCAATTGGAAATTTTTCTCTATCTTTAATAGTTTTCGAGTTAACAAATGGATGACCTTAAATTTGGGGGTCAAAGTCAACTTTGAGTGCAACAATGAATTCCCCACCTCCGTATTACCTATAAACCACACTTATCAGATCTCGCCTACCTGGCAGCTTTGAGATATCTGCCATGTTACCAAACTTTTTTGGACACCCTGTATATTATAAGGAAGGAAGTGATTACAATAATAAGCGATATGTGTAACTTTTTTTTTAATGCAAAATTATACAAAGTGTCTAGTAAAGTAATGAGACAGCATTTTTTAAAACATTAAATTTATTCTTTTTACAAGTCAGGAATATCCTCTTCAAAGTAGTTCCCTTGATAGCAACAACCGATGGAGGTGGGTTTTTTTTCATTGTTCATAGCACCAGAAGGCTTCTACTGGAATGTCTTTTAAACTCCTCGGTTATGCTCTTCTTGATGTTATTCAAAATGGTACTCTTTCAAATGGTATTTCAGTCGAGGGAATAAAAGGAAGTCATATGGACAGAAATCCAGTGAATAGGAGTACTGGAAAAACCACAAAAATGTATTTTTAGCACCAAATATTCTATGATGCAGGTTGCAGTATCCAAGGGCATGTAATGCCAGGTGTAGTCGTTAAAATCTGATGGATGGTAAACCAAATCAAATTAAACTCACTTATTCTAACATCAATCGACAGTCTATTTCACAAAATTCCTCACTCTTTCTACACTGAAGTCCGTTTTTGAGGTTTAAGGTCTTCTCGCACAAGGTTTGTCTTGTACTTCTTTTCAGCCCTTCGAAAAGGCCTTATGCCACCTAAACACTTGTACCCCAACTCACAGTAGCAGATTCTTCAAACTTTGCACAAAATTAATAGCACAACATTGCTGAAAATTTTTTGGGCTCTTTGTTTGATGAAATTTTGCAATATCTTAATGTGAATTTACAGCATGTAAGAATACACGAAAAAAGGCTTAGAATAAATATAGCAAAATTCATATTGAAAAACCAAAATGAATTCTTTTGTAATGCTCACAATGGAATTTTGTGCCCGGATTTGGGTTTGCCCAGATGGTCCATCTTCATAACACATCTCACAGATACTATTTGCTACAGATGCTGTCAACAATCACTCAGCAACTGAAACAGTTCAAACCATTACAGAGTCTAGGTCCAGGTTGTTTTTGTCACTGCTGTGTGAAGAAGGAGGCAGTGGCAGTGTTGGTTCGCTCACAGTGTTGCCAGGCTCATTACTTTCTAGTGTATTTGCATGGTGTATTGACAGAAATGATTGTCTGCTTATTCAGATACATGGATTATCAAAGTTAACTTTTAAAAAATATAACTTATTAATTGCTAAAGTGTAATTAACATTCATACCTGGCCTGTAAAGAATCCAAACGTTCTTTAATTTCAGAAATATCCTGCAGTAATTTTCTACGCTGCCTTGTCAACTGCTCTTCTTGGCCTTCGTCAAAATTCATGTTTCTCATTTCATTCTGAAGTAATATAAGAAAATCTAGCATTTAGTCAATCTTAACAAATAAGAAACATTTTTTTAAAATAAACTTCTAAACAAATGAATTTTTTTTTTTTTATAAGATACTTCAAAGGGTAATAAGAAACATTTTATTGTTTCCTAATACTAAAATTTTTACCTAATTCTTTTGCTTTCAAATCACATGTTATAAAAAGTTCTTATTTTAAATTTACTAAATGAACACTAGAGGCCCATAGCTTTATAATACTGACAAGGGAACTACACAAACAGGTACCTCACAGATTCACACCAAATAGAAACATGTTACTCATCTAAAGCTACTATTGACGTTTGCAAGATAAGAAAATGCTAAATTTTGTTTCTTTCAAAATAAACCGAGAAAACGAAAAAATTTGAACAGTATAGGCATACAAAGACTCCACTCTTAAAGCGTGTGTATGTTTATTATTGCGCTCTCAACTTCTTTCTTCCATACTCAACAATACGCACGAATCCATTTCACCTGAGTGCAACACTATCGCTTTCAAGGTATGCTTGTGCGCAAAAAAAAAGCGTCGTACAACTACGTGTACATCCCTTGTGAGTGGAATTGCAAATCAATCAGTCTGATCAAAATCAATTTACACCTGTGAAGTTTATGTTAATATCATTGATTGAATAGTCCATTTAGTTGGTTAAAGTTATGGATGTGCTGACTTCTAGATTATTTATACCCTTTTCATTTTTAGTTAGAAAAGAGAGAAAGAGAGAGACAACACACAAAAGTCCCTTCTATAGCCATTTCCTCAGTATATAAAATCAGTACACTTAGTAAACTAGAACAAATATAAACATCTATCCTCATAATTAGATTCAAACCTGTCACTTAATGGAAACCCTACAACCCAGCTCTCTTGGGCACCAGATCAATGACATGTGATGGCATATCAAGCATTTTAAAAGTACACAACTAATTTCATTGATAAGCTTCAAAATAGTTGTCACTGTGATCAGCAACAACAGGCTACAACAGTATTGACAAGTTGATTAAAGAAGAACACTGTATCGTATTACAAGTGAATTGTAAAATGCAGTAGACATCAGAAAATAACGTTAGATAACACATGTACAAATAGTTTTGTTGAACTTATGCAGGGAAAAAAAAAAGAATCCATTCATACAAAATATTTTCCCCAGTGTTTAAAAGGGACATATAACAGGATAGAAGGTCAAAATTCTGCATGTTAAGAGGCAGATCAGTATGATATGGCATCGTACTCACGAAGATTATGACCAAACAGACTCATTTGAACAGGGGTCGTATAGTTGGATTGCACGAAGCTGGCTGGTCAGCTCATCATTATAGCTATATACCTTCACTGTGCAGTTACCACTGTAATACAATGTTTGTAGGCAAAGTGATGTACTGGTCACGCATTACATAGAGTAGATACCAGTCCTTCCAGATGCACTGAAGCTAGAGAAGATCATTGTATTTGCCAATGCAATAGCAGCAAGTGGCATCATATCCAGAGAGATCTTGCAAGTTACAGGGCCTGCACTACATTCGTCGTTCTTAACAAAAATCATTCATCACTGTCTGAATGAGAGTAGATTAAGACCCGGCATCCACTGCACTTTCTCCCTTTGATCTTTCAACATCATGCAGCACGTCATCAGTGGTATCGGAACATCAACATTGGATAGATGAATGGTGATGCATTGTGTTCTCTGATGAATCCCATCTTAATCTTCATGCAGATGATGGCGACGTCAGGGCTTGTTTCTACAGAAGGCAACGCAACAATCCCATACTGATTCATGAACACAGTGTCCTGGACACCAGATGTTATGAAATGGAGTACTATCAGTTACGACACCCACTCACGTCTCGTCTTATGGTTGTTGAAGGCATGAAGACAGCACACTGCTCTGCCCCATCTCTTGCCATTTTAGTGCAACAAACTCAACGCTATCATGCAGCAGGATAATGCTCACTTCTATAGAGATCGTCACCCAACAGGTTCTACAATATGCAGACACCATACCTGACTCTAGGCACACATCATTAACTTCTACACAATCATTATCATTCCTTAAGACCACCTCTGTGAGTCTTAACTAAATCTTCCAGCTTCTGGACCAGTAGCAGGCATGCATTACAAGCAGCCTCCATTGTGCACCCACGGCTGCTCAAGAGCACCTCTCTTCTACCAGTACGGGACAGCAACTTAAGACGGATACCTAACTGTATCTGTAGTTACCCCACTAAATTCTATCACACCTCTATTCGCGCTCACCCAACATCACCATCTTCTCCTACGCTGTCACACAAATTCAACGATGCTTACAAACAAGTTAGACACACAATGTATACACCAGCTCCTTGTTAACCCCTAATCCAGAAATTACGGATTAGCAAGTCCCTGTTCGGGCGCCAGATGTGCCCTGAACACGTGGGTGAGGGTGCCAAAAGGTACCCACAACGACAACGTACACCCACGCATAGCAGGAGCAGGTTGTTTCGACTTGCGAGGGGAGGTGTTACTTGGACAAGGAGCAGAATCGAGTTACGTAAAGAATAGGCATTTTAATTCTTAGAGAACAAATCAAAGTACATATAATTAACAATAAGTAGACTGGGGCCCCAAAAGAAAATAATTGAATAACATCAAACGTTAAAATAATTAATTCCTAATTTGGTTATTATACAACCATTAACCAGTACAAGACGGCCACAATGATGCTTGATAAAACGCATACACTGGCAAATGAGCTGTCACAAGCGGAAAGACACTTAGGCCCACTCAGCACATAAATGCACAATTGCGAGAGCTGACAACTGCCACATCTCCACTGGACCTTCTGAGCTGTGGGCCGAATAGGGATTGGAGAACGTTCGAGAGCATGAACTAAAACAAATTTCTTATCACAATGGTTGCTTAACCAAAAACGGAAGCATAAAACGCATCAATAAAATATATAGAATACTTATAAAACTCGATTGCTTAAAACGTGTTTTGTGCACGACAGCACTAATTGAAGTATTCACAAATGCAGCAACAGTACATAGAGGAGACAGGCAACATCAGGCAGATAAAATGTATCTGTTCCATTTTAATTTGAACCAAACTTCTCCAAAATAATGCTGATTACTTCCAAAAGGGAAAAAATATATAACAAGGAAAGGTCTCACCGTTCTTCGTGTGAAAACACTGCCGAGTTCTCAACCTGGTTGCAAATTTCCGTTTTTTGCCAGGTAACAAATGAACAACGAACGCAGTGTTCCATGCACAAAGATCAACCAAACTTCGCTACGGTAGCGGGCCAAAACCATAGAATTTCAGGGCGGCCATATTCATTTTACTTTTCATTCGTCGGAAGCAATTAGCTGAATACTTAAACCCATTTTTCCTGAAAACTAAAACAAAAAAAACGACCTCTCCTCGAACATCGCTACAAAACCGGAGGGGGGGGGGGTAAAGAACGTCCAGCTGTGTCGTCGCTTTCCTGCACGGCACCAACAGAACAAAAAAAAAGATCGCTCTCTCCCAACAAAAGCCCTCACTCTCTGGCTTTGTTGTCGTCTCAATTTCTAGAAGAGCTGCATCAACAAAGCTTGGACAAGATCAACATCAGCCATTGTTGCAGCCTCCCTAAAATAATAATTGTCAAACGATCTGACAATTACAACATAAAAACATTAAAATTAAATAACACAAACCATTTCCAAACGATCGCAAACACACTCCACCATACTACATCAGCCAACCACACTCACGCCACGATCACGCCCACAACAACCGATCTAAATACAATAAAAAAAAACGATCTTCAACACAACAACAGACCACACAATACTGACAAGCAAATAACACTTACAAGCTACTTTACAACGCTAAAACACACTGACACCAGTCACAATCTGCCCTAAATCAATCAGCTAGTCTCCGTAACACAAGATGAAGGCTGTGTAGAACAAGAAGAAGTTACTAACAAGGATAATAACAGTGGAATAAATGTTATTTCCCTTTAAATAAGATTTTGGCAGATTAAATATTATTTAATATCTTTTATTTTATAATTCAACATGTTTGATAAATGAAATCTTTTAACAATGAGAAATTCAGTTAAATTGTAGCATGATATGCATAAAAATTTTATACATGAAACTAATGATGCAATACAATTTTGAAATTGATATTACTATGATTTAAACTTTTTCTGAAAAAAGAATTTATTGATGAGCTCTTTCTCTTTTCAACAGTTTTCTGGAGGTTTTCAATTTGTGTAGTTTTTTTCTTGAAGCTCACTTGGAACACTTTTCACTCCATCTAACATGGCTTCAGCTAATCGTGCTTCTTGCAGGTTATTTCTTTTTCAATGCACTTGATGAGCTCCGCAGCCACCAGGCGACAGTGAAGCCGGAGTTTCACCCAATGACCACCAGAGGCTACTCCGAAAAAACATTGCCTAAAGCACTCCTATATACTGTGCTTTAAACACTACTACAGGAACCAGACTCCGGGTTCATAGTTAATTGGTTTGTATATTTTGTGATTGTAATATTCACTTACCTGGTATATATTTATATATGTATTCGAATTTTTATTTTTCTTTTTTTCTTTTTGTGTTTTCCCCCTTCGTTTGTTGTTAAGAATTTACTCTTCCAGTCTATCCCGAGATTGACTGGGGTAAAGAAAGCCCATATGGCGCAATTAGCACCTCCACCAACAGGAGGTGACGTGGAGCCAAACCCACACTACATATAAATTTTTTCAAGTTCTAAATCTTGTAATTTATTTATTTATTTTGTTTATTTTCTATGTTGTTTGACACACATTTTCTTCTTATTTATTTATTTGTTTGTTTGTTTTTTAATTCAATCCGTTTATGAAAAAAACCTGTTTGAAATGTAATGAACCCCCATGCCCAGCATGACCCATCAACTGTTTCCTATTTATGTCAGCCAATCATATTCAGTTGGCCTCTATACCATATATTTACACTCTCTGTATTAGCTATTTTGTATCATTCACCACATTACTATGCAAGGGCTGCTAGCCACCCTTTCCATTGTACCCTGAAGAAGGTGGGATTAAAAGCCGAAAGTAGTCGGATAATTTTCGACAAAATGTTGTACTGTAAGGCCTCTCTTTGTAGAGTTCATACCGGCTGGGAATTTGTGGGTTATCGGTAAACTTCCCTTGAGCGAACTCTTATATCTCCATTAACCAAACAATGACCAGCAGTAATTTACAAATGCCTACAGATGAACTGGAAGCCCAGTCTCTCCCAGAACAATCCTGTGAGATTGTAACTGACTCAGAGTGAGAATGGAAGGGGGAAAACTGGTTCATCTTCACTGGAGATTTAGTAATGTCTACCGCGCAGTAGTAACATATATAACTCTCGTGCAAACGTGATTCTTTGCGAAAAATAGAACGTCACTCTTTGCTTCAGCAATTCTTCCCCTTTCCCCTATGGCAACAAATGATTTATCATTTCTGAAAAAATGTTTTAAAGAAACAAAAAAAAAAAAAAAATCTGTTTTATGTTAATATATCAGGTTGTTGCAAACGTTTCTTCCGGTTCTAGAACCAGTGCCCAAAAAGGGCTCATTTTCCAAGGGGGGTGTTCATATTTTTTCAAACAAATTATTGCATTCGATTCCTGAATATCTTTGCTATATTACATCCAAGAATCAACTTTCTGACTATACATCTGTGAGTGCCATCAACGGTCTGAAATGGACCTTTCACGCGAGCATATTCGAGCAATAATCTTCTACGAGTATTCTGGAAAGATCAGTGCTGCACAATGTCACCGAAACATTTGCCAACGTTTAGGTGATGACACTGTTAGTTTACGTACAATAGAAGAATGGTATCGCCAGTTCAGACGCAGAGATAGCACTCTTCAAGATACACCTCTCTGGTCGGCCAATCATGATTTCAGATGGTGATCTACGCCAAGCAATTGATGAAGATCACAATGTAATAATGAGGGAACTAGCAGAACAGTTCAAGGTTCACATTTCAACCATTGCCCAGCATCTGCATGAGCTGAATCTGTCATTCAAGTTCATTGTTTTTGTGTTGGAATAAATATCCGGAAAAAACTTTTGCAACAACCTGATACATAAAAAATAAATACTTCTTAATGACCATAAAATAAATAGTCAAATTTAAGGGCTGTTAATCCAAAAATAAGTACTTTTTAAAAACTTTTTAAGGGCCCTTAAAATCAGAAACTGAAAATAAGGAGTTCTTAAGGACTTTCAAGGACCGTACGAACCTTGTTGTATTGTAAAACATTTGTTATTTTACAAAGATCCAACTATTTTTCTTTACAGACAAGTAAGACCCAATATGTTTGAAGGTATTAAATTAATTTAAAAAGAAGCTTTAAGAAAATGATATTAGGGTTCTAGGACACTTACCACCCAACAATAGCGATTATGCATGGATTAAAAAAAAAAAAATAGTAACAATTGTTTTTTATAGATTTAGGCATGCTAAACATGAAAAACGTGGTCAAAAACGCTGCTAACTTCTAAATATTTATTAAATTTGATTTTTAAAACGCGAAATGCACGCTCTATTTGAAAACTTGTTGTTTGAAAACTATTTACGATTGGTTTTCCTCGATTTGAGAACCAGACTGAATTCACATTTCATATCGTCGATTTCCATTTGTCAAACTTTTTGTTTACTTAACAGAAAAATTACCATGACCGATCCAGGATATAAAAAAGGAAATCTGATAATTTTTCGAATATCGATGTATTAATAGTTGCGACCAGGGCCGTACCCAGAATTAGGGGGAGGGGGGTAATGCTACTTGTGGGAGGGTCCCCCATATACCGATTTAGTTCACACGGTGGCCAATTTCGGAGGGGAGGGGGGACTGCAACCCCCCCCCCCTCTCTTCCAGGGCACTGCCCTGTTGCAGACTATTAACAGGGATCCAGCCAAAATACCCACCAGTTAAAACCTCAGGTATAAAACCCCCACTGTAAGAGTGAAAGAAAGTGCAAAAGGAGGGAAAAACTCCAAAGTAAAAGCACAAAAAACGACATAACCCACAAATGAAGCCTTAATTTTTTATTATTTTTTATAATTTACACACTATTTTTATCGAATTATCTGGAAAAGGTGGGGTTTTTTTTAATCTAAATATACTGAAGGTTTTTTTTTCTCCTATTTGAAGGTGTGGACACCTCAGTCTCAGAAATCGCCACCAGATGACGCAGAAGCCTAAGCTCTCGCAGCAACCACCAGAGGGCAGAGGAAACGCGAGTGGGGACTCTCCGGGGAAGGATGAGAATGTCGAGGACACACCTGGCCGGACCACCATTCTGATTGAACTTTTATTATTTTTTATCATCTTGAAATAGTGTAACTGCATGTATTGTAAATATTTGTACATGAATTAAACAGCCTTCTCAAAAACCAATGGAGTCAGATCAGTCACACCCACACCACAATTCGCTACAGTGGTGACCCAGACGTGATCCTTAGAGAGAACCACGTGGAGCAGAGCCAGCCAGCATAGTGCAGAGAACGAGGACATCGGCAGCAATAAGCAGCAGATCAACTGATCGGCAGTAGGCTAACCACCAACGGAGCACAGACCCCCAACTGACGGCATTCAGGGGACACAGCATCGGGTATAGCAGTCATCAGGGATGACGAAGCAGCAAAGAGAAAAGAAAAAAAAAAAAAAAAAAAAAAAGGTACGTGCGACCATTTCATTGCCTCTGAACTCCACCACAAAGCTGCGTCGCGTGCTGAATTTGCATTTTCGCAAATAAGCGGAACGTGGCAAAGCAATGAGTCTCTGTCTATATTGGTGATCCAATACAGAGAAAAGAAAAGCCAACACTATGGCCGGCGATGACACTGAGACATCCACCCCGCAGATAACACGTGTAGCAATCAAACCACAGCCCTTCTGGAAGAATAATCCCCAGTTGTGGTTCGCTCAGGTGGAGGCACAATTCTCCATAGTGGGCGTGACGGCGGATGCCACCCGGTTCCACTACATGGTAGCCACCATCGTGCCCGACATTTTAAACGTGGTGCAAGACCTGATCTTATGCCACCAGCGACTGATGCCTATATAACACTTAAAAACAGGCTAAAGCGCATTTTCGCCGAGAGTGAAGCCTCTAAACTAAAAACGCTTCTGCAGGGGATTGAGCTCGGCTACCAACATCCATCACACCTGCTTGCGAGGATGCGAGACCTCTCAGGCAAACATGTCAGCGATGACATACTGAAGTCTCTGTGGACTGCACGCTTCCCCAAAGCACCCACGCCATATTGCCACCTGCGGCGAGGACCTAACCAGGCTGGCAGACATTGCGGTCAAAATCGTCGAAGTGGTTTCTCCTCCCTCTGTGCAATTCCACGAGGTAGCATGCGCTACTGCAGACACTTCCATTCAGCAACAGTTAGCCGATTTGACTAAGGCCATCGACAAGTTGTGTCCAAATCGAAAGCAACAAATGCCCCACGCACGCGCACTAGACGCAGCCGCTGTCACCCTGGTCGGCCCCCCCAGACAAACCCAAGCATGTGTTATTATCACACGAAGTTCGGAGAGCAGGTGCGGAAATGCATGCCTCCTTGCTCGTTTTCCCACGAAAGCAGTCCGGGAAACTGAAAAGGCGGCCACTTACGGCCACCGCTACGATGATCGCATTTTTTTGGCTGATAGGATTTCAAAGTTAACCTTTCTCGTGGACACTGGTGCAGACGTTTCCGTCCTACCAAAAAACCGTTTCCCATAACATCGACAGCCGTTGGAGATGGCCCTCTATGCCGCGAACAATTCTCAAATCAAAATGTACGGCATAGAGTGGATCACTGTCTACCTAAATCTACGTCGAAATTTCCCATGGACATTTATAGGAGCTGAAGTCACGCAACACATCATCGGTGTTGATTTTCTGACTAACTACAATCTCTTAGTAGACGTCAGAAACAATTGCCTGGCGGGCGGCACCACTCAGCTTAAGGCCGCAGGGACTGCGCTAAGGTACCCTGCTACCTTAAGCAGAATCTCCCTGCTCTCAAGCACTTCACCCTATCATAGCATACTGGCCGATTTCCCTCTGGTTACGAACCCTTCCATTCTTACTAAAACAGACCGAGAGGCGCTAGTGTACCACCACTTTGAAAACCATACGCCCCCCTGTTTTTTCCAAGCCCAGACACTTATCTCTCGATACATTAAAAGCAGCAACCAAGAATTCGAGTTCATGTTAGCTGAAAAGATCATCAGACTTTCAAGAAGCCCCTGGGCCAGCCCGCTACACATGCTCAGGAAAGCAAACGGCAGCTGGCATCCCTGCGACGACTATCGTCGCCTGAACGCTGTCACGACCCCAGACCAGTATCCTCTACCCCACATACAGGACTGTACGCAGACTCTCCTTGACAGAAAAATATTTTCCACCATTGATCTAGCACGTGCATACCACCAAATACTATCTTCCCAGATCACATCAAGAAGACGGCCATCACAACACCGTTCGGCCTGCGGAACGCTGGTCAAACATTCCAGCGTTATATCCATCAGGCCTTGGCCGGTCTAGAGTTTTGCGTGCCATACGTAGACGACATTCTCGTTGCGTCTAACACCCCAGAAAAACACGAACAGCACGTAAGAGAGGTGCTCCAGCGACTGCGCGACCATACTCTCAAAATCAACCCATCAAAATGCGTGTTCGGACAGCCCTCAGTCTCCTTCCCAGAGAAAACGAAGTTAATTACGGAATACCCGACACCAGAAAACATCGTCCAACTTCGATGGTTCCTGGCGATGCTAAATTTTTACCGTCGGTTCTTGTCGAGCGCTGCCAGCACGCAAGCACCACTGAACGACCGGATGAAAGACTCGAGGAAAAACGACACGCGCAAGGTGCCGTGAAGCGGCACTACCTTGGCAGCATTCAAAAAGTGCATAAACGCCCTTACGCAGGCCGTCACTTTACATTCCCTGCCCCCGACCAGACATTATCGCTCACGGTAGATGCTTCTGATACGGCAATCGGAGCTGTGCTGCACGTCCATCGGGACAATGACTTGCACCCTCTAGCATTTTTTTTCTCACAAACGGAACATTACCGAACAAAATACTCCATCCACGACCACGAGCTCCTGGCGATCTACGCGGCTATTAAACATTTCCGACACGAGCTGGAAGGCCGCCATTTCATCATATTCACTGATCACCGCCCCCTCACATATGCATTCACCAGAAAGACAGACTCGTGCTCGCCTCGACAGCAGCGCCAACTCGATTTCATCGCGCAGTTCAGCACAGATGTGCGTCACGTGGCGGGATCAAGCAACATGGTCTCCGATACTTATCCCGTATTGACGCACTACAGTTTCTCGCCACCGATTTCGCCGCACCGGCAAAAGCTCAAACAAACGACAGGGAACTACAGTGGGAATTCAATCAATTTCTGACCATTTCAGTACTATGATTTATTGACCCATTAATGTTTACAAACTTAGCATTTCAGTATGATATTTTAGGCAGTTCGGAGTTTTTATTCCCATGGAAAAGTCTTGATGATATGCTCAATGTGGCCACCAAGAACGTTTTGAACTGCTCGCAGCCGAATGGTGAAGTTGTTCATAACTCCATCCAGGATTTCTGCATCCACAAGGGTGCAGCAGTTGACGATGTTTCGTCGCAGCTGGTCTAGGGTTCTTGGTGCTGTAGTGAACACACTGTCTTTAAGGAACCCCCAGAGATAAAATTCACATGGGTTTAGGTCAGGACTCGTAGGAGGCCAAAGAAAGCCATCCCCGAATCGATCTGGAAACCTGTTTGAAATGACACGATTTCCGAATTTCTGATTGAGAAAGTCTAGCACTTCATTAGTGGTGTGAGGCCTAGCCCCATCCTGTTGAAGTGGTATACGCCCCCTTCGCAGCACGGGGATGAAGAAGGTTTCCAACATGTTAAGGTAAGCCTGTGACGTTGATGCCTCTTTTGGAAATCGCGCACCAAGCCATAACCTTTCGTGGATGAAGAGGTGACTTATGGATCTCATGAGGGTGCTGGGAACCTCAAAAACGAATGTTGTGTTTATTAACGTCACCCGACAGATGGAAGAAGGCCTCATCTGACACCCACAGGTTGTCCACAATGTCCTGATTGGCTTCCATTTCTGCTCCAAACTCCATCGCAAATTGTTGTCGCTTCTGTCTTCCAGTGTCTGTTAACTCCTGATACACATGGATCTTATACTGGAACAGGTGTAAATCCTTTCTCAAAATTCGCCACGTCATGGTATACGACAGCCTTTCTTCAATGGATAGGCGGCGAACAGATTTTTTGGTAGGGAATTGACCAACCTTGTGCGAACATTTTCGACAACTTCGGCCGTTCGAACACGAGCTTCGCTCCAGCCTTTTTTCTTGCCTTTCACACATCCAGTGGCACGAAATTGCTTGACAAAATCCATGATTGCTTGCCTGCCTGGTGCGTCTCGACACTTATACTCCTTCCGGAACTTTCTTTGCACGGTTACAGGTGATTTTGTCTCGAAATACCATTCGACAACCTTGCAATTCTGCTCTGTTGATAAAGCGGGTGCCATTTTTCAACAATACGATTTTCATGCAGCGCCGTTGCAACAATACAAACGCCAACTATTTAGAAATTCGATATGGCACTCATATTCTTTCAATTGTTTATCCCTAATGCACGTCATTCGAGTGAAATGGTCAGAAATTGACTGAATCACCCTGTACAAGCACTCCTCAACGAGAACCCCACCTCCCTGAACCTTCAACCCCTGCAACAGAACACCGACAAACCCATCTACTGTAACATTAGCAACTGCAACATAAGACTGTATGTGCCCCCTCAACTGCGTAGACAGGTGTTCCACGCACTCCGCGACCTCTCCCACGCCGGCGTGAACGCCACGAAACATCTAGTTACACAGAGTTTCGTGTGGCCATCCATAAACAAGGACGTCGCGGAATGGACCAGGTCATGCATGGGCTGCCAACGTGCCAAAGTACACCGCCACACGCACAGCCCCTGCAATTGTTCAGACTGCCTTCCACGAGATTCAGTCACATCCACACTGATCTCGTGGGACCTCTATCACCATCAGACGACCATCACTGCTTGCTGGCGTGTGTAGATCGTTACACACGCTGGCCAGAAGATATCCCCCTTAAATACATTAGTGCAGAGATCGTCGCATGAGTCCTTACCCACCATTGGATCACCCCCGACCACGGTCGGCAGTTTATATATCACCTCTTCGCCACCCTGACAGCCAGGCTCGGAATCTCACACATCACATGACGCCATATCACCCCGCAAGCAAGCAACAGTTTGGTCGAGTGCGTTTCCATCGTTCGCTTAAACAGGCCCTCCGTTGCCACTGCCACTGCTGGATGGACTCCCTACCAGTTGTGCTACTTGGGCTCTGTTCCGCCTACAAAGATGACATCAAAGGCACGTGCGCCAATATGGTTTATGGCACTCCACTACGCCTACCTGGACAGTTCTTTCACCCACCCACTACCTCCCCAACCGAACCATCCATTTTCATCCAAAACCTACACGTCGCCATGCAGACGCTGCAACCCACCCCAACCTCCGCCCACAACCGGACATCGCACTTCGGACTCTCCGGGGAAGGACGAGAATTTCGAGACACACACCTGGCCGGACCACCATTCTGATTGAACTTTTATTATTTTTTATCATCATTAAGTAGTATAACTGTATGTTTTGTAAATATTTGTACACGAGTTAAACAGCCTTCACAAAACCCAATGGAGTCAGATCAGTCACACACACAGCAGAGTTCGCTACAGAAGAGAAGAGTTTTTTTTAATTTTTTTTTCTAATATTAATATACCGAATTATTAATTGGCAATGGCATTGGCCATAAAATTTTTTGATGTTATAACCTATAATGTATTAAGATATAACCTATTTTAATAATTGATCCTATTATTATTATTGTTTGGGGAAGCCAAACTCGGATCAAGTCCGGAAGCCAATCCCAGAGGCGGACCCAAAAGAGGGCCAAAGCCCGAGGGACTCAAATGCGAGGAAGGGAAAGTTATGCACTCGTGGGAGTATTGATGTTTGGGTGTAGGAATTTCCTTACTATGTGACAGGTGTTTAGAATTGTGGCTGTCTGTAAGGTTTTGATAAGTGTGGGTTTAAATTTAGTGTTGACAGGCTTTTGTGTAGCGAATGTGGAATAACCCCAGTGGCAGAAAGAACGATAGGAACAATGTGTACTCTGTTAACTCCCCAAAGGCGTTTTATTTCATGTGCAAGATCCGTATATTTAGAGATTTTGTCAGTGTATGTCTTTTGTAAAGTGTGTGTGTTGGGGATGGAGATATCAATTATGTAAGTCACTTTGTTTTGCTTTCTACTAGTGTAATGTCTGGTCTGTTATGAGGGATAGTTTTGTCAGTGATTATAGCTCTGTCAAAATATAGTTTATGTGTGGTGTTCTCTAAGACAGTGTCGGGGATATATTTATAGTAAGGAGTGTGAATGTCCCTTAGCTTGTGTATCTTGGCTAGATGTTGATGTATGAAGTTGGCTACCTGGTTATGTCTGTGTAAATAATCTGTCTGCGTGAGTATTTTGCAACTGGATATGACGTGTTGGATGGTTTCCTCTGCGATATGGCATTTCCTGCAAGGCCGAATCAGTCGAATCTTTGATAATATGTTTTCTGTAACTTTTAGTGTTAATAACATGGTCTTGTATGGCAATCATGGTTCCTTCAGTTTCCCCAAAGAGACTCCCTTCACTCAACCAAAAGTTCGACGCTTTTTTGTCGACGTGTGACTAGTTGAGGTCAGAAGGATGTCTACCGTGGAGTTGCTTTCCGAGCCATGATTGAAGTTTAGTGCATGCTGTAGGAATGTTATGGGTGTTCTGCATGCTGTTCAGATTCAGAGGTGTGTATTTTGTATCAGCCATGCAGACTGCTTTGTGTAATGGTGATGTGTGTTGTTTAGAGTGAAAGAATTCTCTGAACTGCTTACAAAGCACAGTCTGTTTCTGGTGTAGATCTGTTATGTCAATAAGACCTCTGCCTCCCTCTGAACGAGGCAGGGTGAGTCTTTCAATAGCTGCATGTGGATGATGCTTTCTGTGCTTTGTAAGCAATTTACGTTGTTTCCTTTCAAGTCCCTCAAGATCTGTGTGTGTCCACTGTATGACTCCAAAGGAGTAGGAGAGTATTGGCGTGGCATAAGTATTGATGGCCTTGATTAAATTTCTGGAATTTAAATGCATTTTAAGTATTGTCTCTAGCCTATGAAGATATTGTTTAGTGAGTGTATTCTTTGTGTTTGTGCTCCAGAAGCTTGGCTTGCTTAAATCCTAGATATTTGTAAAATTCGTCATTTTCCATAGCAGCAATGTGATCTAATGTGAAGCCCCCTTCCCTGAGTACTCCATTTTCAATGGTGAATTATTATTATTATTATTATTGTTGATTTCATTTATTGTTTCACGGAAACCTGGTTAAATGATTCCTTTGCGGATTTCACTTTATTTGGTGATGCTTTTAGGATTTTCAGAACTGACAGGTCTTCTAATCGTCGAGGTGGTGGAGTGTTGATCGCAGTTCCTGCCCATCTGAGGGTCATTCAATGTCCTTTATCTACCAGCATTAGCCAGATCGACTTCATTGCGATCGAGACCTTTCTTCCGCAACCTTCCGGGCGACCTGATTCTACAATTATTTGCAACGTATACATTCCACCCGTTGTACGTAATTGTGATTTTGAGTTGTTTTTGGAAGAACTGTCCGATTTTTTTCTTCACACTATGTCGAAGATTGTTATCGTAGGGGACTTTAACTTCTCCGATTGTGATGGCAAGAACGTGCACTCTTTTCAACACATGCAAAGAAATCTTACAGTTTCCAGCTGGCTTGCTGAGCTTGAATTGGCGGATTTAAATAGTATCCGTAATAAGTTTGGCGGAAATCTAGATAAAGTCTTCACCAACATGCAATTAACTGTGTCACTGGCTAATGATGTAGTAGTTACCCCCGATGTCTACCACCCACCTCTACTCGTCCGTTTTCCGAAACCTTTCGTTATATCTTACCAGTATAATGACTCGGATTTTAATTTTCGTAGTGGTGACTTTAAAATGTTATATCAGACTATTATGAACTCTGATTGGAGCGGTGTCCTTCTGTCGAAAGACGTTGATATGATCTGGAATGGGATCACTTCTATCATTAATGGTGCGATTTCCAATACCTTTCAAAGATATAAGCGGAGAGATGACCGTAGATTTAGTGCTGTTCATCGTTCCTCCGTCCATTCGTTCCCGCCCTGGGTCTCTGTGCACACTAAAGAAGCCTGGTATAATAAACAGCTTTTTCATAAAAGGTTCAAATTATCTTTAGATCCTTGTGATTATGCGAAATATTCAGAGGCTAGGCACCTGTTTAAAGCTTCCTGGTACGCGGATAAACAGGCGTATTTTATGTCATTGGAATCGCATATCTGTTTAAATCCCAAAGCGTTTTGGGCCATTTCAAGGAAGTTGCTCGGTTTGAGTAGACGTAATACTCCTTTGACCGATGAAGAAGATCTTGTTAAAATCGCTACTTCTTTCGCTGACTCCATGAATAATGATTCCGTTCTTCCTGTTGATGTTCCCAATCTGCAAGCATGTTGGCATCGGGTCAACTCGAAGTTCTCTCTCCAGGCTCCGTCAGAACGACAAATTCTGGACCGCGCCAAAAGACTGTCTGCGTCCAAGTTTTGTACTGTCCCTAACATACCGGACTATATTTTCAAAGGTTGCCTCCCCGGCCTGATCACTCCGTTTAAGCATCTGTTTTCTATTTCTTTGAGCTCCGGTCGTTATCCCTCCAGTTGGTCCAAGGTTTTTATTCTGCCTATTCCCAAAAAGAGCGGCTCGTCTGGTCAGGCTTCCTTTAGACCAATTACCATCATCTCATTTCCTGCTAAGCTTCTTGAGTCTCTAGTTTTCGATCAACTCTCAGGCTACGTTGAACCTTTTTTACCCGATGAACAGCATGGCTTCAGATCCAACAGAAGTACTCAATCCAACTTAGCCACTTTTACTCATTTTTTGACTCGCAAGCTAGACGAGCGGGTTCAAGTGGATGCCTTGTTTTTAGATTTTTCTAAAGCGTTTGACAAGGTCAATGTTTCACTGCTGCTCGAGAAATTAAAATTTGCAGGTTTATCGGATACGTCCCTTGACTGGTTCCGTTCCATGTTAAGTGGTCGCCGCTTTAATCTTCGTCATCCTAAGCTCCATGGCTGTAACTTTTTTATTTTTTAACCAATTTTCAAAATTCTTTTTGTATCTGATACTTACATCTGTCCTCTATGTAATGCAGTATTCACTTTTCGACATAGTCCCCATTCCTTTCCACGCATTGCGCCAATGCTTGACTAGTCGGGTGAAACTGTCGGAGAGGAATTCCGGGGTTGTTGTCGACACCAGGACCGAACGGCAGGTTTCACCTCGTCGTCAGAACGCAACTCATGGCCCTTAAGGTGCTCTTTCCTCTTTGGGAAGTGGTGAAAGCCGCAAGGTGCAAAGTCTTTCATTTCTGAACTGCAGTTTTTCATCTTTGAACTGTAGGCGCTGCAACCCCCTCTGATGTGCGGCGATCGTGTGTGGACAGGCTTTATCGTGCTGCAGAAGAGGATCCAAAGCTGCCATTCAATCCTCGTGTCGACGACAACCCTGAATTCCTCTCCGACGGGTTCACCCAACTAGTCAAGCATTGGCGCAATGCGTGGAAAGGAATGGGGACTATGTCGAAAAGTGAATAGTGCATTACATAGAGGACAAATGTAAGTATCAGATACAAAAAGAATTTTGAAAATCCGTTAAAAAATAAAAAAGTTACAGCCATGGAGGCATTACTTTTCAATATGCCCTCGTATAAATAAGGGGCACATATATATCGTTAAATCAATTCATATTTACATATTTAACCAATTGTCGATTGGTTTGTTAACATGCCTTATTACTGATTAATAATTAGACTCGTCAGTTTATATATTACTAATGTGTTTATAACATTCTCTTATGTATTTACTTGGTTGTAATGATTTCGCTCTCCAACCGTATGTTTCCTCACACTCGTGTCAATTTCTCTTACAATCAGGATGAACCGGTGCCCATAAATATATCTAATTATAAATATTGGTTAATGTTCACTTCTGCACATCGCGTGATGACTGATCATGCAACCAAGAAAAGTGAATTTATTTTTTAAAGACTGAGGGGCTGTGTCCACCATACCCCCCCCCCCCTGCCCTCTAACGAACTAATATATACAACCTCAATGAGACTACTATACTGTTTCCTTACCACATATACAAACACATGCCTACATCTTTTAAGGAAAAAAAAAAGATGCGAAATGAATTTCCTGTAGCTAAAAAATATAAAACACTAGATGATATACCCGGTGTTACTCGGGCGGATTGATGAAATTTTGCAATATCTGAATTTGAATATAAATAAGAACACATAAAAAAATCTTTAAGGACGTGTATATTCACTTTGGAAAAACGAAAATAATTCTTTAAAATGGTCGCACTTGAACTTTGTGTCCAATTGGGTTTGCCCAGGAACATTCGACATTGCATCCTTAACATTTTAGAATATCAAAGAAAGGTTGTGAATATTGAATTATTTCTGTCTATATTAAAAATACTTCAGTGATGGAATATGAGAGTTGAGGCATTCTGTTAAGCCTGATCAACATCCTTCATCAACATGTAACCATTTCAATAGAGTTGTATTCAGTCAGAGAGTGTGGAATAATGTCATGAATGTGGTTGTTTATATTGATAGTATCAGTTTTAGCAGCAAGGACTGCTCTCTCACAAAATCAGTTGAGATCTTTATAATTTTTTTCTAATATGTTTAGAGAAACATTATCTATAACTTATCTAAAGCAAGTATTACATTACAAAAAAACATATGAAAAATAAATTTTCTCCAATTATTAGCTCATTAGGGAAAGTACCTTCACTTTTCACCAAAAGCTTGAGAAGTTGTATTCTCCTATTTGTTTTAGAGTAATTTCTTACATCTCTCTAAATATTTTAATAAAAAAATAATGATTTTTATTTATTTATTTATTTATTTATTTATTTATTTATTTATTTATTTATTTATTACTTTTTATAACTATCCCCCTTAAAATGTAAGTCATTACGGCAAACAACAATGTAACCTTTATTATTTTCAACAAACGAAAAAATACTGATTACTAAAGCCGAGATGGAAACAATCAAGATTAGACCAATTGTTTCAAATCCTAGACCAATCAGAAAGCCGAAAGCCAGCCACACACATCTCAGTTTTATATATAAGATAAGCTTTAAATACAAAATTTGATTTCACTAATATATTACATGATTTCACTAATAAACAGCTGTATGTAAATTGACATTTTTATGAGAGATTTTAAAAAAAGATGTTTACAGCAAAATTAATCTGAAAAAAATTCCCAGAAAAAAATAACACGGCAGTACTAGGAAGCTAACAGGTGATTATTTTTTATAATTTTTTATATTTTTTATAATTTTAGTTCAGAGCAACGGAATCATCACCAGTGTACCCCCCCCCCCCCTTCTATATCCTATGATTCTATTCGAGTGAACAACAATTGAGTTGCCTTGAAAATGGGTCTGGTTGAATATTTATAATTGCTGTTGACATTGCGCGCACTCCCACAGAATTCCATGTTACTCTGTTTTGGGAAACTATTTAGTTGACAAGAAAGGGATCATAAAGACTGCAAGCCTGAAACAGTTTTCTCAAGAACTTTTTTCGAGTTGATCTCAGATTGACCTCCGTTGAATGAATGAGGCTTTAGCGGTAATGACTACAGGTTCATTATGTTCATATGAAACTCCTTTTGTTCATATGGCATTATAGACTTTCTCCTATCTCAAGAATTTTTTTTTTTGAGTGTTCAGTATATAGCGAATATTTGTTCATTTTATTAAATAAATAATAAAAGTTTTCGAAATTAAATTATGCATTACGCAATTATGCAGTCTTATTTAATTATTTGCTTAATCTTATAGTATCGAAAATTATGATGTCAGTTGCCCTTTGATAATTACCAGGGGTGGATTTTTATGCACAAAAAAACAACAAAATATGCATGCAAATATGCATTAAAAATAATGGAAATATGCACTTAAATATGGGTCATTCCACGTCAATTCAGGCAGAAATTTTATACTTTTGGCACTGACCTCTCGGATGTTAATGAAATTTGGTATACACAATTGCCCTAGGGAATTGGTAATGATTGCCAAATATTATTAATTTTTTTTCATTTTTATAGAAGTTACGGATATTTAAAATTTGCGAAACTTGAGTGGTGGCCTTATCTATGAAACACTGTAACTTCGGTTGTATTTTACTTAGAAAGATGTGATTGGTGACATATGAAAGCTCTTTAACTGTAGATTCTATATGAAATTTTTAAATACATATTACGCATGCGCAAATATTTGAATTTAATAAAAATATTTTACTTATGCAAATATCTCAAAAGGTGGGTATTTTTTTTTCGTTAAAAAATTATTAATATCTTACACATACTTTCATAAAAACAATATAAAAAATTCAAAACTGTGTTTTGCTCAGTTTTGAAGATATTAATTTTTAAAGCTCAAGTTCCAAGCTACAATACATCCGTTTGTATGTTACAGTTCTTCAGATGGACAAGGCATCCTAAGAAATATAAATATTGTGGTAATATCCGATTGTCTTAAACATTCTACAGCTGTTATTTATTCCTTTCAATGTGAACTCATTAAGTTTTTAAAAGAAAATTCAATAACTATAGAGAAGATACCATGGTTGATCGAAAAATAATGCCTCCATGTCTGTTACTTTTATAATTGTTAACCGATTTTCAAAATTCTTTTTGTATCTTATACTTACATTTGTCCTCTATGTAATGCACTATTCACTTTTCGACATTATCCCCATCCCTTTCCACGCCCTGCACCAGCGTGTGACCACTCGGGTGAACCCATCGGAGAGGAAGTTTGGGGTTGTTGTTGACACCAGGATTGAATGGCAGCTTTGGACCATCTTCTGCAGCACGATAATGCTTGCCCACAAACAATCGCCACACACAAGAGGTGTTGCAGCGCCTACAGTTCAAAGATGAATGATCTTGCACCTTGCGACTTTCACCACTTTCCAAAGAAGAAAAAGCACCTTAAGGGGCATTCAATCCCTCATGACGATATAAAAGTTCATTCAATCCCTGCATGACGATGCAGTTGCACGTTGTGAAACACTCTGCTCAACATGGCTGGTGAGATTTGCTGAACTTCAGTTGTGATTTCCTCCTTCAGCTCAGGCAAAGTGTGCAGATTGTTTGCATACACTTTACCTTTCAAGGCACCCCAAAGGAAGGAATCGAGAGGTGTGTAGTCCGGCGAGCGTGCAGGTCAGATGCCACGTGAGATGATTCGATCAGTAAAGACGTCCTGCAAAAAGTGCAATGATGTGTGTGCTGTACGCGTTTCCATGCACTACTGCACACTAACTTTTGAATCACCCCATATAATGAAGCCTGTATCAACTTCAGCTGCCTCTGCAAGTCATCTCGTCCTTCAGGGTAACTCAGAAGTGACTGACTCTGAGGAAATGTATAGTAAATATACTTTCTTTATTACTAACAATTCGACATCATAATGTAAATTTATATTTTCTTACTAAATTATCTTCTTATTTAACAGGTGCTCAATACTTTTCTGTCTTCTGAAAAAAAAAATCTGAAGTTCTAAAACATTTTTCCTATTGATATAATTATTATTGTAATGCTACTATTGATTTTATTTTTTCGTGTAATTTTAATTTATAATACTGTTTATATAAATAATAAAACGTAAATAAATGGATGGTCCCAAGGTTACACGCTTTCACTTCCCTGTACGAGTAGTCAAGTCCCTACTACCTGACTCCCGCTGCTTGGAGCTCAAGCTTTAAAAATTAATATCTTCAAAACGGAGCAAAACACAGTTTTGAATTTTTTATATTGTTTTTATGAAAGTATGTGTAAGATATTAATAATTTTTTAACGAAAAAAAAATACCCACCTTTTGAGATATTTGCATAAGTAAAATATTTTTATTAAATTCAAATATTTGCGCATGCGTAATATATATTTAAAAATTTCATATAGAATCTACAGTGAAAGAGCTTTCATATGTCTCCAATCACATCTTTCTAAGTAAAATACAATTGAAGTTACAGTACTTCATAGATAAGGCCCCCCACTCAAATTTCGCAAATTTTAAATGTCTGTAACTTCCATAAAAATGAAAAAAAAATAATATTTGGCATTCATTACCAACTCCCTAGGGCAATTGTGTATACCAAATTTCATTAAAATCCGAGAGGTCAGTGCTAATGCCTGCCTGAACGGACGTGGAATGACCCATATGCATTAAAAACTTATGGTTCTTTAGAATAATGGAAGTGTTTTTTGTTTTTTTTTAATTAATTTTGAACAAGAAAGTGACTATTCAAAAAATCATTTATTAAGGGTTTTTGCTGCACAATTTGCTATTAAATACATTTCTAAGTTTTCTAGAGTAAAATTTTGTCTATTTGTTGAAAATACATTCTTGAATACCGAGAAATTTCGTTCAACATCACACGAGATACATGATGCATACTTAAAGGACGCAATAATTTCAGCAGAAGGCAGTTCAGTATCTTCAGGAAATGTTTCCCCACATAAAATGCAGGAAAAAATGTTCATTCTCTGAAATCCTGTGTTCTTAACTAGAACATTTTTAAGTTTGTCTGCTACTTTTGCCGCTACTGCACCCGGAGCCCTTGAAATGCTGCTACATATTCTGTCAATTATTCCAACTCACCGATTTTGTGTATTAGGGGTTCAGTGACGTGGAAGGGGAGACGTAAACTATTTATAATTGACTATTGTTTTACCTTGCGATAACGTCTCCTGCTCCCATGGATAATCGACGACGATCGGGTACAAACAAATTGGCATGTCATCATTTGGCAATGGATGGCAATCGAATCAACAGCTGACGATCGTTCGTCTCCGGACAATAATGAGGACATAACAATGTGAACGAATAAGAAGAAAACAAACACCACAACAAATATGAAGATCGTGTGCGACAACAATTAGATGTTGATCGCCGACACGACATTCCTTTCATCGCACTAAGCTAGGGAGAATACCGCTGGGGCGGCTGCCGAGTGCGCCCGGAGCGCCGGAGGGTTACGGGGTTTCTTCTCGGTCGGTCTCGACGGCGTGTGGTGTCTGCATCAGAGCGCACTGGAGGCTCGCTGTCTTCCACATCTAGTCGATGCAGTTCGATTGGCTCGGGGGAGTCGCTTAAATCTTGCGGCGGAGCGTCTACTACTGGGTTTGGAGTTGCTGCCGTGATTTCGAGTTCATTGTCGGCGGCAACCGGAATCACTTCGGTGGCTGTGCGATCTGCTGTTTGGGGAGCGCACCCGACGAGGCGTTCGTGGTTTCCCCGTTTCATCGCTACGGGGCGCACTTGAGCGTTCTAAATCTCATGGTTTTATCTGATCAATGTGTCGTTTTGAACACTTATTGTCAACTGCCACTTCATAGTGTAAATCTCCTAGGCGACGGCTGACAACACCCGGTAGCCATTTTCTTTGTGCCAGACTTCCCGATGAAACATAGACAGCTTGCCCTACTCATAGAGATCTATATATTGCGGAGAACGAAGCTTGGTGACGCTCTTGCACTCGCTGGCTTACGTCTTTCGGCTGTAACAAATCCAGACGAGTGTACAGTTCTCTTCCTAAAAATAATTTAGCGGGAGACTCCTCCGTGGTGGCATGGGACTCGTCTGTATCGTTCCAAAAATGTGTTGAGATTTCTTTGCAAGCTGGCTTGTGTAGTACCCATGGCTTCAATGCACATTTAATCGTTTGTACATATCGCTCAGCTTGTCCATTAGTGGATGGATGGTATGGCGCTGTGAGTTTATGGAATTGGGCTCATCGCACTTTCAGGTACGTTGTGAATTCGCCGGCGACAAACTGGGGGCCATTATCGGAGACCACGGTGGTTGGTATTCCATATCTCGCGAACAATTCATCCAGTATGTCGATGGTGGCTGTCGCGGTCGTCGACGAAGTTACCTTGGCTTCCACCCACTTGCTGTACGTGTCCACAACTATCAGAAGCATTTCCCCCGATACTGGTCCGTCATAGTCCACATGGATTCTTTCCCATGGGCCCTTGGGATACTCCCAGTGATGGGTTCGGAACTGGGGAGGTGCACTGGAAGTCGTCGCATATTAAGCACATATTCTGACGGTGCGTTCAATGTCGGCGTCGATACCAGGCCAGTATACGAATGAGCAGGCAAGGCCTTTCATCTTCCCCATTCCTAGATGGCCGGTGTGGAGGTCATCCAGGACTGGTTGCCTTAGTGGAGGTGGAATTACTACACGATGTTTGTAGAGTAGACAACCAGCGCTCGTTGTATATTTATCTTCGGGTGCTTTGAAACCGGAGCGAGTTAGGTCTAGGCCTCGTGCTAGTTCTTGGACAATCCGACCTAGTCTTGGATCGCTTCGGGTGGCTTTGGCGATGTCCTCTGGACGGATGGGCAACTGGCACATTTGGTGGACCTCAAATCCATCTTCCTCCTCCTCTTCTAACCTGTTGATTGACGTGATGCGCGAACAATAGTCGGTGTTGGAATGGTCCTTTGTTGGCTTGTATACAATGGCATAGTTGAAATTGCTTAGATAGCCTGCATAATTTGCCATGCGACTGATGCACAGGGTCGGGAGAGATTTATGGGGAGAGAAATATTTGAGTCAGTGGTTTGTGGTCTGTGACCAACTCGAATCTCCGCACGTACAGGTAGTTAAAAAATTTCTTTACAGCCCATACGATGGCGAGGGCTTCTGTGGATAACGCCTTTCTGTTTCGGAAAGAGACCGGCTGGCATAGGCTATGGGCCTCTCTAACCCGTTGGCTAGGCGGTGACTTAACACTGCCCCCAATCCGAAACTGCTTGCATCTGTGGCGAGAATGACTGGGAGAGAGGGGTCATATTGCGTGAGGACCTGGGGCGAGATGAGGGTGGTCTTAAGCTCCTCATAGGCCTTTCGTGCATTGTCGGTCCATACGAACTTGTCGTGGCCCAGCATTTCTCGGAGTGGCTTTGCTGTGGGACAAGTTGGGAATAAAGGCGCTATAATAGGTTGCCTTCCCCAAGGAAGAGTTGTAATTCCTCGAAAGACGATGGTATGGGGGCCTTCTGTATGGCGATGATGTGCTCATTAGACTTATGTAGGCCATTTTTGTCTATAATATGTCCCAAGCAGTTTAATGAAGTGGCTGCAAGTACACATTTTTTGCGGTTGAGACGGAAACCGTGGTGATCCAACCGACGCAGCGTTTGATGTAACGCTTCCACCAGTTTTTCAAATGTCGGGGCAAACACAATGATGTCGTCAAAGAAATTGACCACACTTTCTGCTTCTCGGAACACCACGGGTTCTGCAAGCAGAACAACTTCTCGGTGCTGGAATACTTGCAGCTCCATAGACGGCTCTTGTTGGTCTCACCAGTCCATGTGTCGGTGTGTTCAGAGTCAGCACCTCTAGGAATTTGGCGTCGATTGGTAAATGGGTGTAAGCATCCGTGATGTCGAGGTGAGCGAACCACCCACCCCCTCTCATCTTATTGAATATGTCCTCTATTTTTGGGATAGGGTACTCATCCACGATCATTTGCTTGTTGACCGTAGGCTTATAGTTTCCGGTTATTCGCAGCGCACCGTTCTTCTTCACCACTACGTGGGTCGGCGATGCCCACTCGGAGAAGTCGACTCGTTCGTAGAATCCGGCTTTATTTTCTCCTCTTTTGCGGCAGCATATTGTTCTCGTAGAGCAAGCGGGACATCTCTTGCTTTCACAAACACGGGAGTGGCATCTGGCACAAGATGGACTGAAGCTGGTGGCCCTCTCAGCTTCCCTGCTGTGGTAGAAAAGACGTGGTTGAATTCTTTCACTACACTGTCTAGCTGGTATTGTTGTCCCTCAGTCAGATGTCCTTTGCCTGTATTCTCTTGGATGGCTTGAATGGGTGCGAATAATTTGTCAAATTGGATTTCGTGGACGAAATTGGCGATCCATTCGTGACCCATTAATCCTGTAGAATTTCCTTCTACGACATACAAGTCCATATTCCGGCTGTTGCTGCTGATGGTGACTCGGACTCTCACTTTCCCCAGGCAGCGCACCTGGTAACCGGTATAGCTTCGGAATTGCCGGTCGGTCTTCTGCAGGCGTATGAGAGGTTTGATTTTTCGCAAACGGCTGACACCTATGATGCCACAAGGTGCTGCTGTGTCGACCTCCATCTGCAGATGATTGCCATCTATCGATACGTCTATTAGGTTTGTGTGGGTGGCTACCTGATTTGAGGTCGTAATTTGGTTAAGAGACTTACGCGATCTATTGGCACTGGTGTTTCGTTGGGTGAGGTACGGCGTGATCCTCTTGCCTTTGAACGACAGGCTCCTGTCATCTGGCAGGAGTAACAGGTCGCGGTCTTGAAGCGACAGATGTCTGCCCAATGCAGGCCACCACACCTGCCACACGGTTTCTTTGGAACTGTTTTGTTTCTGTTGGTTGAATGGCGACTGGTTGCAGAATGATGGCGCTCGTTGCTCACATTCGATCGCTGGGGTTTCTTTTGTCGACTCCTCCCACGATGGTTCGATTTCGTACTTGGAGCTTCGTAGCAAAGTTTGTTCGTGTCTTCTAGAGTCGATTGGCTTACAGCCTTCCCGATGGCCCATGTGGCTTCCAGACATTGGGCGATGGCGTATGCTTTGTCGAAATCATCTGGTTGTTTTGCGATGATCTAGTCGCGTGTTTCAGGGGAGCAAAGACCATGGAGAAACTATTCTATCAGCATACGATCCAAAAAATCTCCGTATTGGCAGTGTGCAGCACTCTTCCGTAATCGAAGTGTGTATAGGGCCACTGTTTCTTCTGGGTTCTGAATAACTGTCCGGAATTTTACACTTTCCACATATTTATTACGCGGTCGATCAAAGTGGCTGGTTAGAATTGTTTTTAATTCGTCATACGAAATTGCCTCCAGTTCTTTCGGGCTGGCTAGGATTTTGAGTACACCATTAAGTTCTGCGCCCATGTGAACTCGTGCATAGGCGGCATACTGGCTAGGGGGGATGTTTGAGAGCTGTAACACCCATTCGAACCTTTTGAAGTACTCCCCAACTCTCGTCTCGTCGTCCATCCGGAACGGCAGCATTGTGAATGGAGGAGGCCTTGGAGAGGCGAGTTCCGAAGCACGCTCCGCACCAGGAGTGGGGGGTCGCCGTCGCCAGCTGGGCTACGGCCGTACTGGTCGCTACGTGCAATGCCGAAGCTATCATCTTTGATAGCTCCTGCATCAACTCTGGCGGTACTGCCATCATGGATTATTTTCTCTTATTGGTCTCTGTTATTTTTAATGTCTTTTTTTTTTTCCACCGGTTTGTCGTTAATCTGGGAGCAAACTGTGTTCTTTTTATTTCTCTCTAAAGTGGCGATGGGAAGCGATGTTCACTCGCGGCTGTGGCGGAGTAATTTAGCGTTCGGCTGTGGAATTTGGCTTGGAACTCCACACAGGAATTACGTTCTTTCTGGCGAAATGGTAACGAATTGGTATCCCACTTCTGACACCAAATTCTTTTGTGTATTAGGGGTTCGGTGACGTGGAAGGGGAGACGTAAACTATTTATAATTGACTATTGTTTTACCTTGCAATAACGTCTCCTGCTCCCATGGATAATCGACGACGATCGGGTACAAACAAATTGGCATGTCATCGTTTGGCAATGGAGGGCATTCGAATCAACAGCTGACGATCGTTCGTCTCCGGACAATAATAAGGACATAATGTGAATGAATAAGACGAAAACAAACACCACAACAAACATGAAGATCGTGTGCGACAACAATTAGATGTTGATCGCTGACACGACAACCGATATAGCGGGAGTCCTTGTGTTTGCAGATCTTCAATTCCTTCTATTAACTGGCCGAAATTTGCAGAAATGTATGCAAGTTCTTGCAATATTGTTGGGCTGCTCATACATGTCTTTGCATTTGTAACAGTATGCTTCATCGTCTCTCGCCAAATTGTCAATTACACTCTTGATAGCTCGAAAATTACTGGCATGTAAAATAGCCGCATCGATCCAAGTACCCCAGTGTGTAATGATAGGAGATGGTGGCAGTGGAAGCTCAGGGCAGAGTTCCTTGTAAGCATGAACTCGTGCAGGTGCTTTAAAAAAAAAAGAAGCTTTTTTATGCTTGATATTAGCATATTTACATCTGGATAAGCCATCCGAACCTCTTCACATACTCTGAATAGCATGAGCCAAACATGTAACATGGATCATGTTCAGGAAGAATACCTCTAACATCCTTGCTGCCTTGACCATGTACGATGCTGCATCTGTCAGTAGTAGTACAAACTTTTCTTGAACTTCTACACTATCAAATTCAAGTGAACGAAACGAGTCATTTATGGATCGAGCAACAGTACCATAGTTTGTTTTTTCCAACACCTTAGAAGCTATTAAGTGAGGCGGAGATGGACCTGCTCTGTCCAGTTTTTCTACAAGTATATTGGCAATGTATTTCCCCTGTGAGTCTGTGGTCTCATCCACTGTAGCCCAGAGAAATGATCCCTACAGGTCTTTTCTGATGGCTTGTAAAGCATCCTCATAGCATGAGTTAAGATGATTTTTCCTCAGGGTTGATTCTTCTGGAATATGCTGATTGCAGCAATAATTCTCCAAAAAGGCAGGAAGGTGAGGATTATTAAGTTTCTTTCCATGGTATGTTAGCTGCAGTAAATGTTGGAGATGCCATACTTGTTCCGACCCCTCCTTATATAGCCCAAGAAATCTCCCATCGTACCATGCACTAACGCACGTTTCTGATTGGCCATTGCTGTCTCGACTGTAGCGCCACCTGTCGTCACTGGCGGGAAACATTCATAACGTGGCGATGTCTCCACGTAGTTACGTGGGAGGGGGTTCATCTACATTCCTTGTAAGTTACGCACTGGTCGATTAAAAACAACTGGGTCGATTAAAAAAAAAAAAATTCTGTTGATATGAAATGGACAAAATATGCATTTATTCAGAGAATATGCACTAAAGGCCAAAATATGCAATTATATGCATTATAAAACCAATGTTTTTAAACACGTTATATACCCAAAATCATTGTCCATAAATTTCATGAAGTTGCATACTTGCAAAAAAAAAAAAAAAAAAATATGCATTTGCATAGAAATCCACCCCCTGATAATTACCCTGCATTTTATTACCAAAACAAATACATTGCACATATTACCTCCACTTTTTTCAGAGCATCTTCCTTCTTCTTATATTCATCTTGATCTTTTTTATAACTACTTTCTGTTTTCTTTAATTCAGCTTTCTTTTTCTTGAGTTCCTCTGTAGCATGATTAAATTTCATCTGGGCCTGTTTACTTTCTGTGGCAGCTGTTGCAATTTCAGACTTGGCCACTAAAAATATTTATAAATATATTTATTAATAAAGGGTGTTTGTTTTTTGCGACAAAAGCAATGGAATTTGACTAGCCATAACTACGAATTATCATGCCAAAAAAAGTCTTCAGGCTGACAATATACAAATGACTTCGTATTATCAACAACTTCCAAGTGGACAATATATGCTCTCTAATGCCCGCAATAAACACCAGATGATAAACAACAGAGGGTGTTCCAAAAACATTCATCTGATTGCAAAATGCTATATTTTTGTACCAAATGAACACAGATTCAAGATAAATTCATGTACCGTATATCTTCTAATAGTAGCTCCCGGCGTCTATTTTTTCAACTGAATCACTAACCGCGCGTTTATTAGAGATGCCACATTATATTACCGCTTTGGAGGCATGTTTTTTTTTAAACAGAATATGGTAGTGTACATTAAACAGTCCTTACAAACAAGATACCTTGAGAACTAAGGGCTGAATAGCAGAATGCATGATATAGAAACTCAAAGCAGTGTGCTGGGAATCCCCTCTAGCCTGTGTATACAGTACGTGAACCCCGAAAGCAGCTCACGTGAACAGCCGCGTGTAGGAGAGTCCTCGGCGTTTATTAGAGACCAGTGGCATTTGGAGACTAGGCGTTTATTAGAAGATATACGGTATATCAAGTTATAGGCACCATGTTTAAAAATGTTCTATATGCCCCTCTGGAGGCATAGCATTCATCCACATAATCGTGAAATTTATTCCACACTAGAGCAAGCATATCTGGTGTCAAGAATGCTACTGCTGTTGTTATGCGATATGTACGGTAATTCATTGAAAGTTGTTGAAAGGAGAGACAAATAAACTATCTCTGATCACATTAGCACCTAAAATTAGACATTATTAGTATATTTATTTAACATAGAGGGCTGCCAATTTGGCTTTCCACCACTGCCTTTCAGTAACTGCAGATGAATTATATTATCACATAACAGCAGTGACAGGCATGACACCAGACATGCTTGTTCCAGTGTGAGATAAATGTGACCATTATGTAGTTGTATTGCTATAAATTGTTATCTGGCCTTTACTGCATGTGGATTATAGTAACTTAATTTTTATATGATCTTTAAAAAATTAAATAAACATACAATTTATTTATTTATTTATTTATTTATTTATTTATTAACCAATAAGTAAAACAGTCTAGCCCAACTGGGACCAATATGGTCACTGACCGACAAGTTAGGTCCCAGTGGACAATAAACTCATCAATATTACAAAATCAATTAATCATTACTACATTGACAAATTGAAACTTTAAGAATAAACATAGGCTAAATGAATTAGTAAAAACGAAAACTTAAGATAAAACCGCTATAAATATAAAGTAATGCAACGGACATTTACAATCAAAGCGAACAGAGCATTGGCAATAAATTCACTAAATCTACATAAGGTTGTTTATAAGCATTGTCATCATTAAATACAACAATCTACATTACTTAAATCGTATCTAGTAAGTTATAACTTAACCAAGCATCCAGGGGCATCCAAATTAACCTAGTATTCTACTTACTTATATCAGAGTTAAATATTATCTACCACAAATTGTTTTAGTAGCTTCCTAAATAGGGTGACCAGAAGTTTTTTCATGCAACCAGGGACGCCACTAGGAGGCAAACCAGAAGTCACATGACAATGGTTGTGACTGGAACTCGTGCGACATTGAGGGCAGTGACTGGATGTCCTCCTATAGTTTTTATATTTAAAATCTAAAAACTATAGGAGGACCTACTTACATTGGATTGTAATTAAAACGAGAGAATAATTTTGCTACCCCCAGTTTTGGACTCGTTGCTGACAAACTTAGGGTGCGTTACTGGTCAGGAGTCACGTTGTGCTGTCCCCACTACCCCACCCCCGTCGTAAAGGGCGAGTGAGACATGACAGCACCAGCCACTTGACCAGTAACGCTGGTTTTAGCACCCGTCACAGAGCAACTAGCAAAATCGCATTTGTCCGGCTAACTTCTCCAAGCACCAAAACAAACCTGGTGTACAGACCATCAAAACATCAGTTTACACGTGCTAGTAGATACTGTACACATGGTTTTCAACTAGACAGCCAAACGGGGAGGATGTTTTTCCTTTCTTTTGTTATCAAGATCATCGTTTAAATAAGCTATTTGTATTTTGTATACAATAAAATTAAATTTTATTTAATAACTTATAAAAAGATAAAAATTAGAAACAAAGAAATATTTTATTTAAAGAAATTAATTTCCAAATCCTAAAACACATTCTTTGAGCTATTTATCAAGAATGCTGGGTACAAGAAAACAAATCATTTTTCTTCATAAATTTTTAAAAATCATTTCTTAGAAAGGAATATCAGTTTATTTTTATTAACTGAAAAATATACCTAATTGAAAACTGAAAAACTAATTTTTATACCTGTATTTTTAATACTTGATATTTGTATATTTTTATACATTCCAACTACGGCAAACTGCCTAAATGTCGCTCATTTTCGATTGTTGTTAATAGCATTTTTTCAGCATCTTTTTCTGTGCTGTAAACCTTACAAAGAAAAAGTTTCAGACTTCATTCATTTTTCTTAGTAACTATTTCTGCCAATAGATGGCTTATATCTTGAATTTGGCGGGAAATTCAAACAATCTGCCTAAATTGTTTGGAGATCGTGCTGCAATTTTCTATCACCGTTCTTGGGAATAGTTAAAGGTAAGTGATTTGTCACCATTTTATTATTTTAAAATATCGAAATTTTATTTGCTTGATAATTCTTTTCAAGCACTTGATATTGAAGATTAATATACTACACCAAGATATATGATATACTCCTAAATTTACTAAAGAATATCATTATTTAAAATACTAATGATTAGTCTGAATGTCGGTCATGGTTGCCTTTTCCTCGCCCACCATAGTATTAATGTTGGCCATGTTTTGTCCATTTGTCGGCAGGTGGCCAACATAAAGACAAGAAAACAAACTCCCAAAATACTCATTGAAATTGTTATTTTTAAACTTTTAAAGTTAAATTTTACATTAAATTTAACTTGTAATATTTTATGATTTAATACTTTTTTTGAAAAGCATGAACAGAACTATCTGTATTGTACATTATTTTTGCATTTATTAATCAATGCTTAATCTACTTTTAATAAAATAAGTATTCCTGTCTGAAAATTTTATTAAAATAAGAATACAAGAAAAAGTATTTCATTTTACAATATTCTTATTAAATATATTTATTTTGCAACACGAGGACATATCACATAGGAAATTTTTGTAATTTTTTTTATTTATTTTGATAAGTCAAAAAGGGAAGCAGAAAAAAAGAAATAAGAAATACTGAAGAGAAAAGAAAATCTTGCAATTAAGAGGAACCAAAGAAACTCAAAGAAAAAGAAAATATAAAATAGACCTACGTTTTGTATTGAAAGCAAATGTTATTTTTTTTAATAATAATATATACATTTTGTTTAAGCTTTGAAACATATATTAAATTGTAGTATGTGAATTCAAATGAATCTTTAGGCATATCTTCTAAATTGTTTGCGGACTTCTGATAATATAGATTATCATTTCAGATTTAACTTTAATTTTATTGCTTGTTTGATTTGTATTGAAAAATATATCTAGCCTACTTAAGTTTTTCTGAAATAAAATATTTTTTGATGAAAAATTAACCCATTATCTTTTTCTCGGCAGGGTGCCGACATTAGATATTCAACCGGCCAACAAAAGGTTCAACTATGCCAACATTTGGACATGTGTTGATTTTAGAGAAAAATTGATTTTATAACTAGTTTGGCGACAATTTGACTATTTTTTTCCCCTCAACAGCTATTAAATGTACGTAATGATCAGAATGATTCACTGGAAAAAGTTATAATTTCTATGAAAAATTTCCTGGAATAAAGGCACAAAAGTAAACAGAATGTGTACTAATATGGCAAAAAAGGAAAAAATAAGTATGTGGATAATAGTAAATAAAAGAAATAAAAAACTCTTTCACCACAACAAAAATTAAGGAAAAATACAACCCTGGAAGCGCTTTTCGACAGCAAGGCTATCATCATTCAGCAGGGACCAAGGAGTATACTAGGGAGAACAGAGTGAACTGACTTGAAAGCGGAAAAACTGAATATATATAGCAAAAAGACCACGGTTTTAGGCCAATCAGAGAAATTACACCTGTGATGTAAATAATTTCGTTCAACACATCAATAGCTTCTTTCCCTCGATCAAGTTTACTTTTGAAATGGAAGAGAATAATAAGCTGCCCTTTTTGGATATTTTAATTATTAGGGATAATAACTCGTTATCTTTCGACGTTTTTCGAAAACCAACCAATAAACTAAATTACATTCCCATTGATTCTAGTCACCCCTGGAACCAAAAAGTTTCCACGTTTATCTTTATGATCGATAGAGCCCTCAATCTTCCCCTAAGTAAAACCGCTTTTAAGCACGAGATCTCCTTAATTAAAAATTTGCTATAAAAAAACGGTTACAGCTATAAAACTGTTGTAGACCTGTTAAGAAAAAGGAAATTCGAAAAGTTTATTTCAGACACAACCATCCTTACACACCGTTAAAGAAAAGAAAAAAATTATCTCCTTACCCTATAATAAGATTTTTATTAAAGGACTTAATTCGATCTTTAAACCACATAACATTTCTTTATCTTTTAGCAACCCGAACCAAATAAGATATTTGTTGGATAATCCCAAGGACAAAGTATCGCACCTACAGAAGTCTGGAATCTATGAAGCCAACTGTTCCCATTGCCCAATGGTTTACAAAGGTCAAACGAAACGCAGTTTATCAACCAGGTTTAAAGAACACAGACACAGAAGATTCGGGAGAAGCAACCTTTCCGCCATAGCAAAAAGGGTTTTTTATTTCTTTTATTTATAACTTCTATATTTAAATAGATAAATTGTCAAAATGCAAACTGTTATCAGGAATATATGAATTTTCTTAAAACTTCTGCTCTTCTTCGCTTCTTCATCATTTTCATTTAAGTTTTAGTATTTTAAAATACTAATTGATGTTTTTTAAATTTAGAATTTGTTCTATTTATAGTACACTTCAGCTCGAAAATCTTCTAGTGATTTGGAAATCAATGAAAACGGAGACAAAATTAAAAGCGAGGATGTGTGCATTATGATTACAGTTATAATGTTCTTTTTCTTATCAACTGTAATTTTTATTTGATTCGATTTTATCAATTTTATATAGTATTTTTACCAATAAGTCCATTTAATTCATTAGTTCACTTAAGAAAAATCAATTAAAAAAAGTAAAGATTTCAAAACTGATTAAATAATGATTGTATTAGCAATAAACAATAATCACGATCATATTTATAGAGGTGGGTGAAGGTTAAAATTTTTATTAAAAAATAACTGGTTAACTTCCATAACACCAGTAATCAAAAACTTACTTATGCTTTTTTTTTTCCAACTCCTGTATGTATTAATAAATACATACGGTAGATACACTTTGTGGTTATTTTAATATACTTTAAGAAGCAGAATGCATGTAAGTGAAATTAATAAACTGTGCATCTTTTTATTTTTAACTTTTAAACAAGTAACATAGAATGCGTAGGTCTTCAAGTGAAAGCCTTTGATCCATTTCAGAGCTGTAATATTGCACCTATATATTTGATATCATATGCAGGGTTCTCCCCAGGCTCTTCTTAACAGGCGCTCCGACCGGCTGAAGAATACACGAAAAACTGCACAACACTGCATGATATTTTATTTGTTTTTGTTTTTAATTTTTGTCCGCCCGGTTATTTTAGCTTACCGCCCACCTGATAAAAATTTCTGGGGAGAACACTGCATATGTGTTATGATGTAAAATAAATGTTGCACGGTAAAATACAATAAAAATTGCAACTTTAAAAAGGGGGAAAAGTTCCCTGATTTTATGATACAGTTGCCCCCATTATCACCCTCAAGTTCACCCTTCTCTTTGTTTCTAATCTCAAATAAAGAGGAGACGATGCTGTAGCCGGCAATGTGACTACCCATCGTGGAGTCACGAGTGCTTGGGACAGGCATGTGACCTATTCGCAACAGGACGGCTGACCAGTAACGCGTTTTTAAGCTGGCAGTCAGCTTAATGATGTTTCAGGCCTACATGAGGTCAAATTTTGTAAAGCTCCACCTACTTTCACGACGCAACTCCTGACCAGTAATGCACCCTTAGAAATAAAATATACACAATTATACAAAAACCTCTATATTTTTTTACATTTTTAAAAGTGCATAGCCAGGATGCTTTACAATTTAGAAACCTTCAAAATCAAATTCATTATCATCAGATTCTTCAAAAACTTCCTTAATACAGTACAGCCTGTGGTTTATTAAAAAACAATAAAAGATTATTTAAATTTAACCAAGAAAAGAACAATGCAGTTACAGTCTGGGTAACAGTTGCATTTTGTCTGGCTACCATTATGTATTCAAGATACTGTAATAAATATTTGAGCTTTCAGCAATTTCAGAAGATGAACACCATGGTTGTTGAAAAGCTTTGCTCGTTGAAATTTTATTTCACTTTAATGTTACAAATTAACTTAACATAATTTCTATATTGTTCAATTATTATCAATAAACGGCGGCAAGATGGGAAGATCTTTTATAGTAAATGAAACGTGATCGCATTGACTTTTTCAGCGAATGATTGCACCCAAATTTGTTTTCGAAAATTCACTTTCCCACTAGCTTTTGGAGCCGGTAATTGGGATGGGAAATTGAGAAAAAAGCGAATTAATGTGCTGTCTATTGTATATGCTGTATCAATATATTAAAATTTAAACGTTAATTTTGCTTGAAATTCATTTGAAGTTGTCCCATCGTACTTACAGTAACCTCTTGCGATTTCCCCAATTTAGATGCTTTTATGTTAAAAGTTTCATATGCACATGAATATACAGGGTGAATACAAAAGTCTGAACACCCCTTTTATTTTTTGAACCGAAGCAGATATGTCAATTTTGATGAATCCAATGAATAGGAAGTTGTGGGTGGCCTATCCCATGGTGCACTTTTCATCATCCCAAATATGCAAATTAGGACACATTCAAAATTTATCTCAAAAACCGTAAGGGATAGAGAAAAAAACCCAATTACAAACTTGTTCAGCATAAAAAAACAAATAAAACAAAAAAAAATCATCCAAATCGGACAAACCAATCACCCACAAACACGTGGTGAACTGACGCCACAATCACCATAACACAATTGGGCACGGAACCTAACTGATGCCAAAACATGCCTTTTATTTGCTTTTCCGCATGAAAGTGAATGTGAGTATGGTAATTTATGTTAATTTTTTGATTTGCATGCTTTACATGGTGGAAATATCAACATTCAGTTTTCCTTGTGCAGTGCGACTGTTTGTAAGCTACAAACAGTTCACCACGTGATTGTGGGTGATTGGTTGGTCCGATTTGGATGATTTTTGTTTTGTTTTGTTTGTTTTTTTATGCTGAACAAGATTGCAATTGGGTTTTTTTTCTCTATCCTTTACGGTTTTTGGAGATAAATTTTGAATGTCCTAATTTGCATATTTGGGATGATGAAAAGTGCACCATGGGATAGGCCACCCACAACTTCCTATTCATTGGATTCATCAAAATTGACATATCTGCTTCGGTTCAAAAAATAAAAGGGGGGTTCAGACTTTTGTATTCACCCTGTATATAATATTTACGCATTGATCAATATGCCACAGTCCAGTACTCTCTAGATATATTTATACAGTTTTAATTAGTGAGACAGCTAGTTTGGTGTCAGCAGCACTTCGTGTCAGTCCAGAGTTCCACAGTTGGGCATTGTTATCAGGTGTGTAAACACATTCCGCAAAGATAATACACAAAACAAGAAATACAAATAAAAAGAATAATATCAATTGAACATTTTCTTAGAATATTCTCTGAACAACAATTAAATTAATAAATTCTGGGTTTATATTCATTTTTGGGAACATTTCTGGGGACGCTTACTGTAATTTTTTGGGTGTAATACGCCCTCGTTGATAATACGCACCCTTGTTTTTTCGTGTTTTTAGAAAAATTCCCATAAAATGAAGAATTAAATATTCAAAATAAATGATCATATAAAATAATTTATTTGTTACAGTTAAACTTACATTTTTTCTGAAATAAATGTACGGTATTTAAATTCCTTCAAAATTGGAATCGTCTATGTCTGAATTCTTTGTTGGGCCTAATTACCATTTCTTCTTCCCAGTCTTCGATTCTCATGATTGAATCATCCACAGGAGGGGTAATTCCTGCTTTCACAAAAGTATTCAAATTGTATTTTCTTGTACTCTGTCATGCAAATGAATGATTGATAGATATCCATTTGATAGAAAATTCAAATGCTTTGTCCCTACATCTTTATAAAGATCGATTGGTAACAAACATTGGTAAAACTATGGAATAGCGTCCCCTAGCTTCTTTGATTGATATAATCAAGACTGGTTGCATTCATGTATTGCATTTATTATTGTGTCAGCTCTAGTTAATGCAAAGTAATTTGCCCTACTTTTGAACTTTATTATTACAGAGTTCACGCAGAATAACAGTTACTAAGCCACTGTGCTAACAGACATCGCAGCTTGGTGGCCATCTTGAAAAGTTGCTGAGAAAACCTGGTATCCCTGGTTTTATGAATGGAAAACAGAAAAGAGCCACCAAATTATAAATACACATGAAGTTTATTTATATGTGTAATCTAAAGTGAATAAATATAATGTATATTGTATTTAATACAGGTTACAGTTGAGGTATATGACTGATAACTAAATTTAAAACATACATTTGCTTCTCAACTTTAGAATAAACTTTTTAAATAAGGAAACTTTTTTAAAATAAGAAAATTACTTTATAATGAAAGTGGAAATATGGGTGAAAGAAACAATTTATAATAAAGTACAGTGCGTCGCAATAAAGTTTGGGATATCCCAAACTTTGTTGCTGGGCATCCGTGATTGGTGCCAATACACGATATGTTATTAGGATATAATTTTTATTTTTGAGGAATTGACATAACTTCATCCAGTGCATTAACTCACAAAATTTTTAGTAAGTACTTTTTAAACAAAAGAATTTATTGAACTCTACATGTCGTACATTTGTCTCAAAAACAAAAAATTTGTTTCAAAAGTTTGGGATTTTTTTTCCCTCACCATTTTGTTAATTCTGCTATAGCATGAATTACTGCTCACAACACTTAGGCATACTCAAAATTAAGTTATCACAAAAACCTGCATCAATTTTAGTCCTTACTTCTTGGATACATTGAATCAAGTCCGACTTCGTCCTGGGACATAATTTTCTCACGCAAACCCTAATTATCGCCCACATGTTCTCATTTGGGTTTAATCTGGGAATCACCCAGCCACACAATAACATGAATGTTCTTTTCTTGAATATATGCTTTAGTTCTTCGACCTATGAGCTGGTGCGCCATCCTGATGGTAAATAACATCATCATCTGGAAAGAGAGGTTCAGCGTTTGGAATCAAATAACTTTCCAACAATTCACAATAAACACCGAAATTAACTTTTGAATTGACGATACAAAGTTCTCCAAATTAACTTTTGAATTGACGATACATCTTTACTTCCACAACATCCCCAAACCATGATCTTGACTGGCTTCTTTGCTTGACGATTCACACAGGATGGTTGAGCTGCTTGGTTACGGTATCTCCACACTATTTCTGGTATTCAAATCTAGACAAAACAGGGACTCGTCACTGAACAAAACTTTGCTCCACATTAACGGTCTCCAGTAAAAGTGTTTTTTTGCCCTTTCGAGACTTTTTTCTTCTGAGGTAGTTAGAATCGGCTTTTTCGATGTGATGCATGATTTGATGTCCATGTCTGCTAGTCTTCTGTTTTTTAATTGAATGGAATACATATTTGCCTATGGTCCCCGATAGTGCCGAGGCAACTTGCCTTATTTTAGCTCAACTGTCACCCGCTATAATGGCTTTTAACTTTCTCAAATCTCGATTGTTGAGCATCTTTGGACATCCATGTCGAGGTTTGACATAAACAGTTTTCGTTTCTCGCCATCTTTTTATGATTCTGCTGATGATATTGTGTCCTCTGTTAACTTTCCTTGCAATTTCAATTTGTTTAAGTCCATTTGAATGCCAAAAAATAATTTCATATCTGTCCTTTTCAGAAACGTCTTTCCCATTTTGAGACGTTTGCAATTATTTGCTGCAATCTAGGAAATTTCCCCACCATTCCCTATTTTCTAATTTGGGTTTGACCCAATTTTGCATAAAATTTTATTATTTTTTTAAATTATAAATTTTTCCCGACCATTTAAACGAAAATATCCCAAACTTTTGAAACAAATTCTTTAATTTTGAGACAGATATGTAAACTTTTGAGTTTGAATAAAGTTCAATATTTAAATCTCAATTATTTACAATTTTACAGACTAATACAATACAGTAAGTCATGTTAGTTCCATAAGTTTGGAACTGATAGTTACAAATCAACCGATTTTTAGGAAATTTTATGTGCATGGTGACAGTAAAGTTTGGGATATCCTGTAATTAAGTATACTATTAGGTTTCCACTTTCCTTATAAAGTAATTTTCTTATTTAAAAAGTTTCCTATTTAAAAAGTTTATTCTAAAGTTGAGAAGCAAATGTATGTTTTAAATTTAGTATACTGTATTTTTTTTCAGTTTCTTTATTTCTTTAGAATTGATTTACAGAGAGCCCTGGCCGGAGCCTGTATGGCCAGCTGGCCGACCGTGTGAGGTCTCTGGTAGGGATATTGAATTACAGATATTGAGTTTTAAATTATAACAGGTTTGGAATTATATGTCCTTTTAATAAAACTGACAAAATGGTAATTTTTATGGAAATTCATGCTGGAGTTAAAATAGGTGAGGGGTTAGTAGTTAGGTTTCCAAGGAAAATGTATGTAATATTAAGAATCATTTAAAAAAATGGGGTTATATAGGGATATTATAAATAGTAAAAAGCTTTAGAGGGGGTTAGTAGATACATGTACTAGAAGCGAATTTTTTAATAATTTTTTAAAAGTTGCACTTGTGGGAGATGAGCAGATATGTTCAGGTAAATTGCCCCACCATTTGATGCCTAATAAAAGAGATGCAACGGCTTTGGTAATTATTTCTGGCAACAGGAAGTCTAATCAGGCTTGACAATCGGGTGGGATAGGAGTGACTGTTTGTTGATAAGATATTTCTAAAGGAGTAGAAAGAATTAAGTTGAAGGTTAATAATTTTGTAGACAAATGAGCAAAGTTGAATAATATAAATTTGATAAATGGTTGGAATGCTCAAAGAGTTCAAAATAATGGGAAACAGAGTTAGGCAATCGGATGTTAAGCAGATTCTTAGAAACCATTTTTGCAAGCGATAAAGGCGTAACAGATTGGAGTTTGTAGCGGATCCCCAAAATTGGACACCGTAGCAGACGGCCGAGTGTATTAGGGAGTTATAAAGAAGGATTAGTATATAGGAGGGAAGAAAACGGAGATGAGATATCATTCCCTGTCTTTTATTAAGTTTTGTTAATAGAGTATTAGTATGTAAGTCCCAAGTAACATCATGCGTTAAATGGATTTCTAAGTAATTAAAAGTATTTGTGGCTAGTAATAAGTGTGAGTTATAGTAAATAGGCAAGTCAGTAGGAACATTTAGCTTATTCCACTGGAAAAGTAGCATGTATTTTGTTTTGTTAAGGTTTAGGGCAAGCGAGTTAGCTGAGTTCCAGTTGCTTAAGATAGATAAAGTTTGATTAATATTAGTGGAAAGAGTTGAAGTATTAGAATCGGCAAACAGCAAGGTTGCATCATCGGCATATAAGATTAAGTTTGAAGAGACTAGTATTGAAGCTAAGTCGTTGATAAAGAGGTTAAATGGTAATGGTGAAAGAATACGAGGTCTGTTCAAAAAATACGTAGACTGACGTCATAAAACAAAATATACTTTATTCAGAAGTTACACATCTGGGTCCCCTTCAAAGTACTCTCCTCCCCGACGCACACACTTATCCTAACGGTGTTTCCACTTGTGGAAACAGTCCTGGAACGCTTCTTTTGTGATGTCCTTCAGCGCCTTCGTCGCATTTGTCTTTATGTCGGGAATCGTCTCAAATCTCCTTCCTTTCAAAGGTCTTTTGAGTTTGGGAAACAAGAAGAAGTCACAAGGAGCGAGGTCAGGTGAGTAGGGTGGGTGAGGAAGAACAGTGATCGAGTGTTTGGCCAAAAACTCTCGAGTTCTGAGGGCTGAAGCGTTGTCATGATGAAACAACCAGTCACCACTCGTCCACATTTCTGGCCTTTTCCGCTGGATAGCATCCCGCAGACGTTTGAGAACTTCGATGTAGTAAATCTGGTTCTCTGTGGAGCCTTCTAAAATTCCGCCAAACGAAAAAAACACACTTCACAAACAACCGCATAGCTAATCAACCAATACTGATATTTGCAATCAAAAAACTGCCTTGTAATCAGCGGATCTGTCAGAAGATGGCGACACCAAGCGATTTTGATTGGGACCAACAGGGTCCGCGCAATTCAAACAGTCTACGTATTTTTTGAACAGACCTCGTACAGCCTTGTGGGATATCAAAATCTATCAGCTCATGCCAATTTCCTGTATTATTCTGACATGTTGCTTTAAGTGTATCCACAGCGTCTTAGCGTCTTGTTTGTGCACTCACAGAGACCATTTGATGTTGGCCTATATGAGGTAGTAGGCCTGTGAGTAATACCCAGATCAAGACATACATGTTTCATGTCAGACATGAAATTCTGGCCTCTGTCCGATATTATCTCACGAGGAATACCATACCTACATACCACAGAACGAACAAACGCGGCCGCAATAGATTGTGCAAATTGGCTGCGAATAGGTACTCCCTCAGGAAACCTGGTAAAAATATCCACCATCATAAGAATGTAACGATTACTCAGTGTAGATTTTTTCATTGGCCCAATGATATCCATGGCAATCTTTTCGAATGGACGAGATGCTCTGATTTCCTCTTGGAATGGAGCCTTTCCCTGCTTGAGTTTAACTCTCTGACAAACTATACAGTCCCCTATATGCAGTTTCAAATCCCTTACCATTCCAGGCCAATAATACAGTAAAATCCCGTTACAACGTACTTCAAGGGAACTGGAAGTTTGTACGTTATTCCGAGGTGTACGTTATTCTGAAACTTGGGGGGGGGGGGGGGGCTTGTGAGCAATGCATATATGCATAGAAAATATAAGAATACATGAAGTGTAGCATTTTATTTTATTCAATACTAATACGGTATACATGTAGTATTACAGTTGGTTATTTTTTAAAAATTCCCTGAGTTTTCCCGATTTTCCCAGTCGCTAGTTACTCTGTTACATGCACATTTCATTAAAACTAAAATTAAAAGAAACAAACACATGGTCGTATGATCTTACCGTATTGAAGATGGGCAGTCGTCCGTCAAAAATATCGTTACCTTTTGATGCATTGCCAGTTTTAAACTTTCGCATGGGCTGTATTGACCAATCAGAGCAAGACATTCAAACGATGTACGTTGTAATGAAGTGATAATTTAACCAAGGGAATGTAAAATTTATACGTTATTCCGAGGTCTACGTTAAAGTGAGGTTCGTTATTCTGAAACTTTTTAGCACTAAAATACCTAGATTTCGGCCTGGAATTTTAAATTTGTATGTTATTCTGAAATGTACATTAATGTGAGGTACGTTGTAACGGGATTTTACTGTATTTGCATTTAATTTCCCACAAGGTTTTAGTAAACTCACGAGGTCCTGACAATTTACCACTGTGCATTTCTTGCATTATCGTTTCCCGCATTGCTTTCCCCACACAGATTCTGCACCCCATGTTCCCATGTCTATCATGGAAAACCTCCGACAGCAGACCATGTTCTATCTTGAATCTCATACCGCCAATTTGTACCGTATCTTCATTGGATTCTTCTACCTTCTCTATTCTAGATCCACACCAGTCATCTGACCGCTGAGTCAACATTAGCTCCTGGAACCTGTCTTGCTTATCTGGTTCCGTCACCGTTGCCACATTCACCTCAGGAACACGTGACAATAAGTCTGCAACATGATTCTGGGCGCCAGGTATGTGGATAACTGAGAGGTCATACTCCTCTAGTTCCAAAGCCCATCTCAGAGCTCGCTGGTTTACCCCCTTCATACTCTTTAGAAAGGATAGAGGCTTGTGATCCGATGATATATGTGTAGTATGTCCCAGCAAAATATGCCTGAAATGTCTAAGGGTACTCACTATAGCAAGTGCTTCTTTTTCATTCACACTATAATTAATCTGTGCTCCATGCAGCTTAGCGCTGAAGTAGGCAATGGGCTGCATTCCATTCTCACCCTCCTGCTGCAACACTGCTCCTATTGCGTATGCTGACGCATCTGTGTTTACATAAAATGGCTTTGAATAGTCTGGGGAAGCCAACAATGGAGGTGAAGTAAGTAGTGACTTCATTCGATCGAACGCCTCCTGACACTTGTGACTCCATATCATCTTAGCCTTTTTCTTGGGGACTTCCATTAGGGGTGTGAGGATATCAGACAGATTTGGCAAAAACTGTCTATAAATATTTGTGGCACCGACAAAGCTTTGAACGTGTTTGACTGTAGATGGGGGGGGGGGGGGGGCTCAAAATCAAAATTGCCTCCACATTTCCAGGGTCCGGTAAGATTCCCTCTTGCGTGATAATATGGCCAAGATACCTTACCTCCTGCCTAAAGAATTGACATTTCCCCCCTCTAAGTTTCACCCTATGCTCTTGCAGTCGGTTAAAGGCCCACCGAAGTAACTCTAGGTGTTCCTCCGCATCCTTAGAAAAGATAAGATTATCATCCTGAAACACATTGAGCCGAATTCAGACCACCGTGGGGTATCCGGGTATGTTGGAACTTACCCCAAGGTGTTTGGAATGCATAGCACTTCCTTATGCTTTTATCCAGAGGAATCTGGAAATAACCAGAGTTTAAGTCTAACATAGTGAAGATTTTACTTCCATTCAAGTTCTGCAGAATGTCTGGTAGTAGTGGAGTTGGGAAATCTATTTTCTCAGTCACCATATTCACCTTACGCAAATCCTGTGTGAATCTTAAGCTCCCATCAGATTTTCTTACAATGTGGACTGGTGAATTCCACTGACTTCTAGAGGGTTCGATAATTCCTGCCTTCTGATAAGCATTGATAAGCTCCTGATACTGTGACATACACACATGCGATATCAGATACTGTCTCGTAAACACTGACCTAATAGAATCAATCTTGTGTTTTGCTTCAAAACCCACGATCCCTTGGAGTTCTGATACCTCTTCTGCAAAGCAATCTTGGAAATCATCCAAAATTTCACTTAACTGATTCTCATGATTCAGTAGGAACAATGGGACGTAATTCTGCATAGCAGGATTCCATTATGCCGATATCGTCATCATCAAAGGCCTCTCACTTCGTATCCATTTGAATCCATTTTTGTCTTGAGCTTACACATTTGTTGCTCGAGTTCCTCTAATTTCCGTTTAATTTGTAGAACTCCCTTCTGTGCTTGCTACACGGCATCAATATCTGTTTCCCTCAGGTTCTCCACCTCTTCTATCCTCAACAAGTGAGTGATAGCCTCGTCTAGCATTTTGGGCCGGATGCAAAGGATGGGAATCTGAAATTTGGAGAGCATCCCCCTGGTAAAGCGACTCAATAAGGCCTGAGAATGCATCATTCCCAGATTTCGGAGCCCCTCTGATGCCCTCATAAACATTCATCGAACCCACTCCCCATAATCTCTTATTGTCTCACCTCCCTCCTGCTTTGCATTCACAAATTCTTTAACCTTCAAGTCTTCATTTTCACTGGGCAAATGAAAAAGCCGAATTAAGCAGTCAGTCAGCTCAAGTATAGTGTTGATTGAAAACACATCAAACTCCCTCAATTTTATTAGAGCACTCCCAATCACTCGAGATCTAATCACCATGCAAGGATATCTCATCATCCCATCGAGTCACTCTCTTCACAGCCATTGCAACATTGATAAAATCTGTAATATTGTGACAAAAGAAAACTTTTATCAGTTATGATCGAAAAAGAACGATCTCAAATTGTATAGTGCTCCGTTACTATAGTCCCTCAAAGAAAAATTAAGGAAAAGAAAAACATATTTTAATTTCCTACCTTGTCAATAGAACTCCGTGTAATTCATGACTTGTGTCAAATCTTGTGTTCTATGTACATTATTCCGCTTGAGACATGAGATTAATTTATCGCCAGTGTATTAGGCCTAACAGAACTCTTATCATATTTGGTTTCTGCCTCTTGCGCGCTCAAAATTTAAATGAGAACTTAAAGACTTCGCCACCAGAGGGCTCTGAATGCACTAGACCAATCACAAAGAATGTCAGCCACCTAGACCAATCAGATGCACTTGTGTTCAACTGCACGTGTTTTCAGCATTTCAATCCTACCAGAGTTCAAAGCGCCAGCTTCAAAATGATATTTAAGGAGGGAAGCAACAAACAATAAACACTGGTGCTCATTCTTGTGAAACAACAGGTTGAATTGATGCTGCTCCTGCTACTTACAATTATCATGTCTCAAGGGAAGAAGCTCAGCGATCGTAAGTGATTAGGCTTAAGGTTACCTAGATCGAACTTGGTTTACTTAGTCCTGTTGACACTCTGAAAAAATGAACTGATTGAACATTAAGAAGGGACAACTGACTTTGACTTTATTGCGTTTTAAGGTTACAGTATTCCTCCCTTATAAAAAGGAATACATGGCACGTTCTGTGTCAAAGACTAGTAATAAATTGTAAATTATTCATTATATTTTTTTTTTTACTTTGCTCTCATATTGTAACTTATTGTTTTGTCATTGCTTAGGCCTATCCACTTGATTAGATTGATTGATACAAATATATTGAGTTGTAATTATGTTTTCATAAGATTTTGTATTGTGAAATAAGCCTTTATGAATGTAACTTGTTATTGTATCTTTGCTTAGGCCTATTTACTTAATTAGATTGACTGATACAAATATATTAAGTGGTATTTATGTTTTAACAAGATTTTGTCTTTCAAAATAAGACTTTATGAATAAGACACAGTCTCTTGTATGAAGTTTGGTTGCATTACAATAAAAATCACGATTTCTTTTGTACTATGTGTTTCTCCTTATTTTGCTCACTATTGTCCTATCTTTCTATCACAATATCAAGACTACCTTCCTTGCCAGAAAAACAAGGAATAATCTCTGCAAAATCTGAGACTTTCTGCATGTCCCATGCCTCGGTCTTAGTCTCTATTGCTTCCCTCATCTTGAATAATGAAGGAACCGCCTGCCACGACTTTTAAACAAAACAAAAAAAAAATTTCTTAGCCTATTCCCTCTACAGGAAGTTTACTTTAGGCCTATTCCCTCTACCAGAAGTATTATTCTCGGGCTACTTCCTCTATCAGAAGTTTTATTTCCGGGCTACTTCCTCTACCAGAAGTTTTATTCCCGGCCTACTTCCTCTACCGAAAGTTTTATTCCCGGCCGATGCACCTATGTGACGGAAAAGGGGGGTATATTATATCTATGATAGACCCAATATAAATGATCAATAGCGGTCTCTCCTTTGTTAGTACCAAATCTCAAGTAACCTGTGCCAAGTTCAGTGCTAAATGAATGCTTACCTTCGTTGTGTCCCTGATTATATCCCACAATGGAGATATACCACCAGCTTTCAGATGACCAAATGAATAAGCAATGTGATTAATGTCTCTATTAATTCCATCTTTCCCTGGCCATCCTATCTATCATTCCATGTAACGACATCTGTTGTCATCCAGCGTGTGAGACCAAATATCAGAAATAAAATTTCAAGACCAAGTTGCGATCCCACTTGAACAATTGTTCAATACACTAGTTTCACGCCCCAGCTAGACTGACAACAAATGATGTTGGAAATGTTTCAACCCTTGAACAGCAATATAAATCCCCTCTACTTGCTTCCTGTTCAAAAGTCTGAGAGATCTAATAATATTCCTCTTCAATGTTTAATGCCCTCTTTACTTCCCAAATTCCCCTTGGGGTTTTAGTATTAAAGAAAAGTCACCGTAATCCTCCGACAGTAATGCCGCGGCGGCTGATACGCAGTATAGCTTGCACGTCGCTTTGGCGAATTTGAAACATACTCTGCTCATGGTGAAGATATACTCCATCATGCCCTTGCTTATAATAATAATAATATATAAATAATATATAATAAAATACTGGTGTTTCTAACACCTCTCAAGCGTTCTCGTGACCGTTTAGCCCCTCGCACGCGCTCGTGAATCTTTCTGATAGTCAGCCTCGAGCGTTAAAACGCAAAAATCTACGTACGAGAAAAACAAAACTTTAAAGAAAATTCGAAACCTAAGAGAAAAAAATTTTATAAAATAAAAAAAAATAAAACGATCTTCGCTTTTATCTTCAGCTCCTTCGCCCCTAACATGTATCCAGCTATAATTAAAAAACAGAAAAGAAATGCGCCAACAGGCAACTTGTTTCCTTAAAGACAAATTTCGTTTCCGTTTTCAGTATACCCGTGTGCGTGTGTGCGCGCCAATCATAAGCTGGCTGCGGGAGTTGGCCGTTGTTTAGCGGGAGCGTGGGAGTGCGCGACGTCGCCATCACCTAAAATGGAAGATTTATCCTAAAAAAACGTGTATCCTGACATGTTTTGTGCCTTCAGATTCATTACAAAACTATAAACGCATTCGGAACAGACTTTGCGATGGGATACGCTTTCACTGTCGTCCATTATTGCGAAGCGAAAGTGGCGAAAGTGATCAGGCGCCCTTGAACGTGATCAGATTTGAAAGTTGATAACGTTGGTCATGTAGTGAACGATGAGAACGATATGGGCGGGAAGTTTTTAGATGCAGTGCTCACGTTGATCGATGAACATGGGCGGACTGGCAGTCTAAATCGTACCAGGCAGGTACCGGGAAAAATCGGCGAAAGCGGCCCTCAATCACGAGAAAGTAAAGGCATCTTTCCGGCCCACCGGATTTTTTCCTGGCGACCCGGTGGTTCAATCCGCCGCTGTCGATGAACGCTCACGCTCGATCGCTATCGGAGTGAATTTTTAATTAAAAGGATGTGAATTCATCAATAAATTCATCAATAAATATAAATCAAGTAATATATTGTCACTACTCATTTTATATCGTTGAGAGAACGATATGAAGTAGGCCTAAAATCGTGGGTAGATTTTTTTTTATTTTTTTTTTTTTTTAATTTTTGTAAAATCTCCGACAGTAGCGCCGCGACAGCTGATACGCCGCACATGCCAAAATTTTCACTTTTATTAACAGAAACGTCGCGGCGCTACTGCCGAAAATTACGGTAACTCTATTCTCTAATTAGTTCAAGCAAAGAAACCAACATCATTTATGATAAAAGTAAATAGTGATTCTTTATTAACGCAAAACATAAAATTAATGGTAAATTTCTATTTGCTTATTATAATTGGACTAATTACAAATAAAAGTTAATTGATGTTCGAGCTCTTATCGAAGCACGCAATAAAATGAATTCTAAGTTTTATTAATATGAATGACTAATATTCAGAATGATAAATAAAAAAGCTTTACAAGTAAATGAGTCAAGCCTCTGTTCATTTAGGTCAGTGTTCATTCATAAACCAACCCCACACTATTAAAAGTGTTACCCAAAACTAAAAACGATCGTTTCAAAGCTTTGAAGTCTGAGCTCACGTGATTTCGCGAATCTATGCATAGATTAGATACTCACAGTTTACTGCAGCTCTTGCTTCTTTCAGCATACTTGAATTTTTTATACACATATATTTTGGGAAGCACTGAGTGTTGGTTCTCACACAGCCCATGCTTATAGATGTGTACTTGCAGCACTCGTTACCTTTTTGTTGATGAAGCCTTTATTATTAATGCCAGCTCAAGTCATGCTCCAGCCATTGCCCTCGTTGCATTTTAGTTGTCATAGGTCAGGCACGCACTGAGGTGGAGTGGGAGTGGAGTGGCAAGTGGAATTTTTAAACCTATGTATACAAATGCGAGCGCGCACATCAAGGTGGAGTGGCGGTGGTGAAGTGAAGTGAAGTGGAGTGGAGTGGAGTGGAGTGGAGTGGAGTGGAAGTGGCGTGGCGCCAGTCTGGTACCACTCGTCTCTGACATGTTTAATTTTCAAGTGGCATGCCACTTCGCTGCCACTTGCTAGTACACATTCGAGTAGGCAGAATGCGAAACAGCGGTATTGTTATGAGAAATTTGTCTTTATTTTGAAGCACAGGACATAGTATTTCAAAAGTATTTATTTGCAAAATGTTACTTTCTTCATTCAGTAAAAAAGTTTGAATTTTTGGTTGTCAAAATTTAAATCATGTCTATATACAGGGTCTTTATAATTAAAGTTACATTTTGACATGGCCATAAAAAAAAAAACAACTACTGGACCAAAAGCTATAATACTTGTTAATATTATACAAGAGGGCATGGGAAGTTCATACCCATCAAAAAAAAAAATTAGTTCAAAAGGTCACCACCAGCATGGAATGGCGCTCTATGCAATATTCGTATACGGAATTAGACATGAAGACACAGGTTAACAAGTCTTTAATCGTTACTAAAAATAATTTTAGTCATGTAACTAATTTTAGTAACGATTAAAGACTTGTTAACCTGTGTCTTCGTGTCTAATTTCGTACACGAATATTGCATAGAGCGCCATTCCATGCTGGTGGTGACCTTTTGAACTAATTTTTTTTTTGGTGGATATGAACTTCTCATGCCCTCTTGTATAATATTACCAAGTATTATAGCTTTTGGTCCAGTAGTTTTTTTTATGGCCATGTCAAAATGGAACCCCTTAGTGGATGCCCCCTTACCGTGGGTCAGGGGTTTGGTTGCTTCAGGGATTCTGTGAGCTATACTGGTTGTAGCACTGCTACTTTAGGGTCACCCTTACCAGAAAGGTCATGGTTGAGAAGTGAGACGAAGAGTATCCAAACAAACATACATCTCATGATGTCGAAAATGAGAGAATTCATATTGCATCTGGTATGGCATAGGTTAAAGTCACCCGCGTTCAGGAGTTAGGCAGAGGCTCTCGTTCAAAAAATAGTCGACAGTCTCCTGGCTGTTATCTCGGAGCAATGCCTCCGAGAAGCCCCACCAGTGCACTCGCTATGCACTTGGGGAAACGGTCAGGGGCAGCGCATGCGTTTACTCAGGAGGAGAAACGAGTAAAGCGACAACGGAATCGGGTGCTGTCAATGGGCACTTGGAACGTATTCTCCATGACAGGAAAGGAATCAGAGTTAGTGGAGGAAGCCAAACGGTATCGACTGGATATCATAGGTATTACCTCTACGAAACATCCAGGTTCTGGAACTGTGGACTTAGGAGGGTGAAAGCTTTTCTACTCTGGTGTCGACCCTAACATGACTGCCCAGGCAGGAATGGGGATACTCACAAGTCCCCGGCTGGCAGATTATGTTGCAGATTGGACCCCCTTAGGTGGAAGACTGCGCCTCCTGAGGCTTCAGATCGGGAAACGGTCTCTCTCTATTCGTTGCATATGCTCCGAATGCAGTCACAGAGTACTCACTTTTTCTAGATGAAGTTGAGGCTGCTCTTAGCAGGAGAGGGAATGCGGATTCTGTCATCCTGGTGGGCGACTTCAATGCACACGTAGGGGCTGATCACCAAACGTGGAAAGGCGTGATTGGGAGGAATGGTGACCACGATTTAAATGCGAATGGGAGGTGCTTGTTGGATTTCTGTTGCAACAATGGACGTTCCAATCACAAACACTTTCTTCCAGCACATGGATGTCCATAAGTATACCTGGTACAGGGATGCAAAGGACCAGAAATCACCGATTGATTTTGTAATCGTTTCAGCCGACTTATTCCGATCAGTGTTGGATACTCGTGTGAGAAGAGGGGCAGAACTATCAACTGATCACCATCTTGTTGTCTGCACTTTGCGGTTCTCTGAATCCATGCCAACCAAGCGAAATACTAGGTTCAGACAAACTTGGTGCATCAAATGGGAGGCATTGGAGGATAGAGCTGTGAGGAAGACCTTTGCAGATAACATATCTTCAAGTTGCAAAGAACTACCCAGTGATCATGGTACTGTTGAAGAGGAGTGGCAGATGTTTAAAATGCTGTGAAAATTTGGCTGCACTGTGCTGTGGTCGTAAGCGGCTGAGTGTGGCGCAGGGCGGTGAGAAAAGGACTGCATGGTGGAACGGTGAAGTCCAAGAAGCTGTCAAGGCAAAGAAGGAAGCCTATTTGCTATGGCTTGAAAATAAGTCAACTTCGAGTCGAGCGCGGTACACTGAGGCGCGAAAAGCAGCAGCAAAGACAGTATCAACAGCTAAAGCAAAGACCTGGGGGAAGTTCGGGGAGAAATTGGAGACAGACTATGGTTCGGCAAACAAGGTATTCTGGCAGACCGTGCGCCGCCTCCGTGGAAAGAAGTCTCTTTCATTACAAACTATTAAGAGTTCAGATGGGAGACTTCTGAAAATGGAGGAGAGCGTGTTGCACAGGTGGAAGGAATACTTAGCATCTCTTCTTGATCCGGTGACAGCAACAACTGAGGCACATGATGTGCACCTTGGAGCGCAGAATAGTCATGGTAGTAACACTGAAGCAGAAGTCAGATGGGCAATTAAGTCCCTGAAGACTGGCAAAGCTGCAGGTGATGATGAAATCCGGTCCGAGATGTTAAAGGCCTTAAATCAGGATGGTATCCTGTGGCTGACTCGTGTGTGTCAGGATATCTGGACAGGCGCCTAAGTAATGGCAGACAGGAATTGTGATCCCTATCTTCAAAAAGGGAGATCAGAGAGATTGCAACAACTATCGAGCATCTCTTTGCTCAGCATTCCTGGGAAAGTGTACACTAAGTGTCTGGACAAGAGAAGTCTGGAAATAGTCGACTCCAAACTGTTGGGGGAGCAGTGTGGTTTCCAACCTGGCCGAAGCACGACGGATCACATCTTTGCTCTAAGGCAAATCTTTGAGAAATCCTGGGAGTATGCAAAAGAGGTCTACGCTTGCTTTGTAGACCTCGAAAAAGCATATGACAGAGTTCCTCGGGAGAAGCTCTGGCAAGTGATGCAAGAGTATGGAGTGGATGGGCAATTACTGGTTGCTATCATGTCTCTGTACGAAAGCTCTGAGATATGTGTCCGGATAAATGGCATTAAGTCAAGACCGTTCACCGTGGGTGTTGGACTCTGCCAAGGGTGCGTAATGTCGCCCCTCTTGTTCATTATCTTTATGGACTGGATAGACAGGGGCAGCCGAGGCGATGAGCGTATTTGTGTGGGTGACTGCCTGGTGGAGAGGTTGCTCTTTCCTGACGACCTTGTTCTCCTTGGGTCTTCTCGCCCGAACCTTCAGCATGCACTAGAGTGGTTTGCAGCCAAATGTGAAGAAGCTGGGATGAAGATCAGTGTGGCTAAAACTGACATTCTGGTCCTTTTAAGACAGCCTGCTCAGTGCGCTCTCCATGTTAGGGGAGCCTCATTGGGACAGGTGGACAAAGTAAGTATCTCGGGATTGCATTCACGAGTGATGGACGGCAGGAGAAAGAATTGGATGCTCGGATCGGTGCAGCAAGCTGTGTCAGACGCGAACTGTGGCGATCCGTGGTAAGGAAACGTGAGCTGGGTAACAAAGCCAAGCTCTCTGTCTTCAAATCTATCTTTGTCCCCATTCTCACCTATGGTCATGAGGCTTGGGTAATGACCGAAAGACTGCAATCGCAGGTACAAGCGGCCAAAATGAGATTTCTGAGATGTGTGGCAGGTGTTACCCTACTAGATAGAGTGCACAGCAGTACAATAAGGGAGTCTTTAGGTGTTGAACCGCAACTTCTCTGCATTGAGAGATCTCAGTTGCGCTGGTATGGCCACGTGATACGGATGCTGCAAACTGGTCTTCCTAGGCAGTTGTTATTTTCCAAGCCGGTGGGTAAGAGACCAAGGGGTCGCCCTAGAACCAGATGGCTAGACTACATGGAGAATCTGGGTTCGAATCGCTTCGGTATTACCAGGGAGAACGTGCGCCTGATGGCGGAAGATCGCGATCGCTGGAGATCCTCCATAGGGCTGCTGCCCCCGCGACCCTAACGGATATGCGGGTTTGAAAAGTAAGTAAGTGAGTCAAAATGGAACTTTAATTATAAAGACCCTGTATGTTATATATTCCATATTTTTTGTTCTTTTGCCAAAGCGGGTGAATCCACGGGTGCTTTTTCCTGCGTTGATTTTGCGTATTATTAAGATACTGTAGTTGCACAAATAACAAAGCATCTTCATCTTCTGAGGATGACTTACCAAGGGGCAAGTCGGTGGCATTTGCCACTTCAGTGCGCGTTAAACCATTTCGACACCACTTCGCCACCACTCACCACTTCATTCCCACGCCACGCACCACTTCTTAATCACGCCACTGCCACGCCACTCCCACACCAACTCAGTGCGCGCCTTGCCTAATATGATTCGTCCGACTTCTCTGCCTAAAGTTTTCACGTTATTGACTAGGGATTAGACCCGAGCTTTTCCCGTTCGTTCTTGGCCTAGCCCTCCCTAGCTCAATAACAAAACTTTTCCCCAACAGAGTCGTCCTGGTCACTTGGCTTTATTTCGTTTGTGTCTTGCTTCTGTCATGGGACTGCACTGGATCATGCATCCCTACTCTGCATACAAACAGTGTGACCAGATGGAAAATTAGGCTATACTATTTTTGCCAGATGGTTTATAATTTTACTGTATAAGTATTTATTATCCTTTGAAAATATATTCTGACTGATGGTTTCAGTGTTTTTTGTCATTCACAAACCATAAGAATTTTATTACAACCCATTCCTTGTAATAAAATGATTCTAATAACCCAATAAACGTTTCACATGTTAGCTATATTCAGTTTACAATATAGCAAACAATAGTCAGGATTTATTTTCAAAGGATAAAAAATACTTATACAAGTAAAATTATAAACAATTGTCCACCAAAAATAGTGTACCCAATATCCTATCTGGTCACACTTTGTGAGAGTGAAATTCAGTACCTGGTTTGAACAGTTCTCACTTGTGTCGCGTGGTAGTGTGGCAATAGCTGCATCTAGCGAACAGCTGTCGAGCTGTTTTTTTTTTATTTTGTCTTCCTGAATTTATTGAACGTTATATAGGGTGTTTCAAAATTATGTACAATAAATTTAGTGACATATTCTTCAGGTCAAAAGAAGACGAAAATGTTCTATAGCACTTTGTCTGGAAACGATTTATTTACGCGATACAGCCAACTAAACCCGTGGCTCCAAATTACAGGAATTGTTCAAAGTGCCCGCCACCATCTCGCACGCACGCTTCGGCTCGTTGCATGAGCGACCGTCTGATGTCATGGAAGAGTTCGTCGCCAGCATTGCGAACGGTTTGGCATGCATTTTCAATTCGTTGTCGCAGATCCATAATGTTAGGAACTTCTGTGCTGTAGACGATCGTTTTCACATGGCCCCACAGAAAAAAGTCCAAGGGATTAAGGTCGGGTGATCTTGCAGGCCAGGCTACCGGTCCACCTCAACCTATCCACCGATTCGTGTATGCAGCATTAAGGTGTGCTCGCACAACATGGCTGAAATGTGCTGGAGAGCCAACATGCATGAACCACATGTTAGACCTTATCAAAAGAAGAACATCTTCCAGTAATTCTGCAGAAACAAAAGATACGTTCGCCCAGTCAATAGTGGCGGCAACACATAAGGGCCAATTAAGTTATTTCCGACAATTCCACACCAAATGTTCACGGAGAAACGCTCTTGATGCGCTTGAGCTCTGGTAACATGCGGGTTAGCATCTGCCCAATGGTGCTGGTTGTGAGAATTTACGATTCCTGTCCGGGTGAAGGTTGCTTCGTCCGTGAAAAGTATCTGGCTGAGACAACTAGGGTCTGCAGCATGACGACGTTGTATCCATTGGCAAAATAGTTGTCGGTGTGGACAGTCCGTTGGGTTCAGTGCCTGAACCAGTTGCAGGTGGTATGGATGCAAAAGCTGACGGTGAAGAATGCGCCAAACAGATGAGTGCGGAATGTGTACCATGGAAGAAATACGACGGGTGCTTGTCTATGGTTCATCATGTATGATGTCAATTATCACATCCTCCTCATCCGGAGAATGTGCTTACAGGCTGCCCTTGTCCTGTTTGACGGCCAAAGGAACCACGCTCCCTCAAATGTCTGTCGACAGATACAAATGTTCGGTTATTTGGAAAACGTCTATTCGGAAAGCGTTTTTGGTAGAGTCTTCTTGCTTCCACAGCATTTCCGTCCAGAAGACCATACATTAGGTGCATGTCAGTGTATTCTGCACTGGAATACGTGTACATGACTTTTTTTTACGTAAATCGTAATGCGTATGTCAAAGCACGCAAACGTTCTGAAATTGATATTCCTAGTGGATGTACAGTAGTGAAACTACAGTAATGGAAACAACCGTACACAACTAATGGAACAACCCTAAAGTAGGTTTAAATAGAACAAACCACTCAACCTAGTGTTGGGTCGAAACGCTGGAACTGCTAAAATATCGTCCGCTAACTACCGTGCTTCCCTACTGTATGATATTGGATTACTCGCAAACAAATCGTTTCCAGACAAAGTGCTATAGAACATTTTCGTCTTCTTTTGACCTGAAGAATATGTCACTAAATTTATTGTACATAATTTTGAAACACCCTGTAGAAAGGTATAATATATTTTGTAAATATAATCAGTTTTTCAATTTATTAATATTATAGTGTCCTCAAGCTATGAACTGCGATAGAAATTGAAAAATAAATATATTAGCAAAATCACGAAGTGGACTTCAATATTTGGCTTTTTTTGGACTAGCCTTTAACTAAGATGGTCATATTTGTCATACTAACAACACAGTCCACACGCGCAGACCCTTTCAATTAAGGCGGAATATCTTTAAATATGTTTAATATTTCTAACACAATGCTATTGAATATTAAAGTGGTGACAATATAAAGTATAAAAAACAAAATTACTTATTATTAATATTTATTTTACTATACACTCACTCACCGAAAGTCATGGCACACCTGCCTAAATTGTTGGGCCCCCTCTGGCCTGGATAACGGCGGCGACCCGTCATGGTAGTGAGTCTACCAGTCGCACATCCACAGGCACTGCAAGACATGCTGCCTCCACTGCACTCCATAACGATGCTCCATTTACTAGCTGTGTTGATGACGACCTGACAGAGCTTTCGATGACGCCCCACAAATGTTCAATGGGATTGCAATCTAGGGAACGTGGAGACCAAATCATTGTCGTGACGTCGGTAGCATGTTCCTCCAGCCACTGCCGTGTCACAAAGGTCATGTGCATGTTCCTTTATCTTGCTGGGAGATGCCGTCACCCGCAGGGTAAAAACAGTTCATGAATGGGTGCAGGTGGTCTTCAAGCAGATCGATGCAGGAAGTAGCACACAGAGTGGATGTCAGATGCACCAATGACCCATTTATGCCACGAGAAAACACCCCAGACCAATATGGAGCCTTCACCTCCCTGAGTGGTCCCCACCTGACAAGTGGGGTCCATAGCTTCGTGTGGCCTGCGCCAAACACGGACACAACCATCAGGCCAATACAGCTGATACTGTGACTCGTTGGACCAGGCAACCCTTCGCCAGTCCTCAGCGGTCCAATGTCGATTGGCCCAGGCTAGGCGTTGCCGACGATGTCCAGCTGTCCAGCTGTCAAGCGTTGCCGACGATGTGGCACCCGTCGTGGTCTCTTGCTCCCAAAGCCTGCAGCTGCCAAGGTTTACCGAATTGTCATCACAGATACAGTTGTGGGATATCCCTGGTTGTACCACATGGTGATTTGGGCCGCTGTCGCCCTTCAGTCAGCAGTTGCAGACCGAGTGACCTGGCGAACACCTCTGGCATCAATGAGGCGTGAGTTGTAACCCCTTTGTTGGGTATATTATCGACAGACCCTTGCAACGGCTGTACGGAAAAATTGCAGGGTGTTGGCTACATCTGATATTGAGGTACCCATCCGTCTGGCACCAACAATCATCCCCCGTTCAAATGCGGATAGCTCTCAGTGTGCTGCCATTTCTGCAGCTAGTTTTGCTTACAATGATTGTGTGATATCAGGGAGTCATGTGCACCCACATTCCGAGAATGGAAGCAGCGGGTTCTGTCTCATTACAGACAGGGAACCTGATAGGAGGGGTGTGCAATGATTTTTGGTGAGTATATTGTCAATATTCTGTCAAAAGTGAACTTCAAAAAAATTGCATTAAACACAGACCACAGCATTTATAGGTATGTTATATAATAATAAAAACAAGATTAAACCAGCGTTCTTTTCTTTTCTTAATAAACCAATAAATTAGAAAATAACAATATTTTCTCAAAAACGACAGTCATCAAAATTACAAGTTTTCACATTAGTTTTTGCAAACCTCTGAGCAACATAAATGCAGATCAGTTTCTTGGAAAATAATACATAAATGAGAAGTCTTCCATTTGTTGCTTACTGGATAAATTCTACATGTTTTCCTGCAAGTAGGACCCACAAATCCCAAAATTCCTGGAAAATATAGTAGAAGAAAACTTCACTAATAATGTTGTGCGGTCAGAATGACTGCGAAGAATTTTTCAGGTTATCTTATATATCGTACAGGAACTCTAGAACAATTTAACATTAGGAACAGCATCTCAGCATCTCTAGAACAACTTAACTCCAAGCTACTGAGATGCTGAAGCCAAGAATGCATAGGAAAAGGTTTAAACTTAGACAATGTGCAACAAAGTTAATTAAAGGCTAGTTAGGCAGGAGAGGATATCAACTATCTGGTCAAACTGCTCACAGACAAAATCTCATATGCACAATCCCTCTCTCATATGTATTTCGTACAAATTAATTTAAAATGTTCAAATCAAGAATATTTTGTTATCCCACAATATAACTCGAGGGCAAGTGAAGGTGTAAGCATTCATTAATTTCCAAAAGAGAAAAAGCTTTCATTATTTTTCAAACTCGCAACATACAACATTGCTAAAATCGAGTTCATTTTGAATGAGGAATTCAGAGGTTTAAATGTTTACTGTATTTGCCCACAGTAATGGGAAAAGCTGATGCATACAGATAATATTATTAAGATAAGTGCTGCAGTAACTAACGAGTGCTCTGATTTTATCTGATGGAAGTTTTTAAATTAACTTAAGAATTTCTTTAAGTCTGCTGTTTTAACTCTTTTGAGTCACATCTTTGATTCTGTTTTTTTTTTGCTTTTGTTTATTTGCCACTTTACACTATAGTTGTCTTATAGCATGAAATGAATGTAAAATATTATAAACAAAATGGGTGTCCTTAGTATTGTTTCTATTAATGACATTGGTAGAGACTTTACAATACAATAAAGGGAGAACAGAGTTCCCGACTAGTTTTGCCATTTATTCCCGGCTTTATCAAGGATATAAACTACACTACAGGCTTCTCGCCCATATATACAGAAAATATGGTACAATGGAGTAATATGATTGGATAAAATACAACAAATGGCAAGATAAAAGCAAAGAGTAATATAGTCTGAGTACAATGAAGGTAGAAGCAAAATAAACAGCATAGGTGTACATTGATTGGAAAAGAATGAAAAGTAAAATTCTCCAATTTTTCCCGGTTACAAAAAATTCACTGACTTTTCCCCAGTCGCTAGCCACCTTGGGTACATAATAAAATATAGACATACACTGACTGGATTAAAGCAGAAAAAGAGTGATTGGATAATAAATAACAGACTAATATAGAATAAAAAATAATAATTAAAAAAATGATATAAATGAATAAAGAAGGGCTGATCCATAAACGAACAAGATAACAAAATACAAAAAGAAAATTACAGTAAATCTGAGACGGAATTAAGAATGGAAAAGATGCTGAAATCAGTTTACTCTCCCATGAGCAAATCACTGATTTTACCGCCGCCATATCCATAAAGAAGAAACTCCTTGAAGCCAATGCATTGATTGTCAAAGCTGACAAAGAAAACGTCTCAGTCTTCCTCTATTGTTCTCTTTACATCTGTAAGGTGTGTGATTTCCTTTCCTCCAACAGTTTTCAGTTTTCCTCGTCTTCCGACCCCACCCATAAATACCATAGAGCTATCATCTCAGTTATTAATAAATCCCCTCGTTTTAAACATCTTCGTCGCCTTATTCCTCCCAACCCCTGCCCCCCCCCCCCCTACTCTTAATGCCCTTATCAAAATCCATAAGCCTAATATGTTGTTAACTATTCCACAACTCCTGCAGATGTTGTTGCCAAATCCTCTTCAACCTTAATATCTTATCTAACACCTATAACATTAAAAACTCCTTTACCCTCACCGATAATCTTTCTTCCTTCCACACTAATGAGTTCCACTGCCTCATGTCACTAACCTGTACACTAATGTCCCCGTCCCTGACACTTTTTCCATTCCTGAATGCCTTGTTTGTTCATCTTTCTTCCCTGTTCCCAACTCCATTGACCGCCTTGTTATTCTCTCAGTCATATCTAACCAAAACTATTTCACCTTTAATAATTCCTTCTATTCTCAACCCTCTGGCCTAGGAATGGGCTTCCGCCTTAGCAGCTTTCTCTCTGAAGTCTATCTCTAAAACCTAGAACTTACATTTGTTACCCCCCTCCTTTCTCATTCAAGTATCATCTCTTACCACCGTTACGTTGACAATATCCTAATAATATTCGATTCCCGCACTACCTCCCCTGCTGCTATCTCTACTATTTTTAATTCCTTCTCCCACTATATCCAGTTCTCATTCGAAACCGAAGACAATTTCCACAGGTTCCAACAAGGGACAAACAAATTGGAAAGTTCTCACCAGTTCACAGCAGGCAAGATGTTTTCTCAACTTACAAGGGAACCCCAGATAGCACACAGTGGAAGCGATAGCGTTGCACGGCAGTGAAGCGCCCCGGAAGTGTGCAGAGTTCAAAAAACATGGTGGAAAGAGGGGAAGCAAACTTGTTAGCGGGGATCGACAAAGAATTGCAGTTAGAGCACTGTTATTAAGCATAAAACCTTAATTTTGCTGTACAATTATTCGTCTCGAAATAATTTATAAGATGAGGTAGGCATCCATGAATACTATTTTTATTTAAAATTATAAAGCACCGCGATACATACCCCCTCACCAATGCCACGTATTACTCGGCGTTGCACATGAAGCCAGCCCCGTGTTTGATTACCGAATTATTTAATAAAATGAAATAATAAATTAAGTAAATGGTTATTAATTACTCTAGACATTTTTTACTGGAAGGCAATTAGCTAATTGTAATAATCTATTTTAAAAATCAAGTTTGTTTAGAAATTTGAGAAGCCGTTCAATTGCCATCTGTTGCTGTCTATTTCATCTGAATTGGATTCGTGCTTATTGCTGTGAGTAGTGGAAGAAAGAAGTTCCGTTAAGAGCATTAATACACCGCTTTAACAATGGAGTCCTTGTATGAATATGTGTGCTCAAATTTTTTTCGTTTTCGTAGTTTATTTTGAAAGAAACAAAAATCCGCACGCTCTTATTTTGCAAGCATCTATTGTAGCTTCAATTGAGTAACATATTTCAATTTGGTGGAAATCTGTGACATACATGTTTGAGGGATTCCCTTGTTAGTCGAATAATCGCAATAGAATACTTCGCAACTGCTGTTGGAAGAACGAAAGGGCATCGAAGCTTCCAGGCTGCCACGAGACGTTACAACGTCCAATGCGTAACGCTCATGTTTTGCACAAAAAAAAAAAATATAATAAACAAAACTGCAATTAAAAGACGGTAACTATGTGTTGCTAATGAAGCCGCAGAACCTTCATAGCATTTCATTACAAAAGACAGGTTATTATTAAAGTGGACATGGAATAACATCGCCATAAGCGATGTTGAACAAATTTCACATTCTTTCTGAATGTCCACTCTGCCTCTCGCTTCACTGCCAAGCACGCTAAAACAATGGAGAGACAGCCGCTCTTCTAAAACTTTTAGAAACTCTCTGCTACAACAAAGCTCCTGACCGCAGTGAAAAAAACATTGTTGTAAAATCGGGAGATCGCTCACACATTTTCAACAAACAAGTCTAATATTTTAGCGCTCTTAACTAGCAACAATAATCATAAATAATATTAAAAACACAACACGGTAAGCAACAGATAAATATTCGATGTAAGATCAGATACGTCACTTAACAGCAAATAACCAGATTATCAATAAACAAAGCAACTCTTAATACAGCAAACAGCTCATAACAAATGAACACACCATTGTACTCATACCAACAGCAAATACAGACCCCTCAGACACACTGGCCTACAGTCACATATTATCCAATCGTTATTTTTATGCTTTAATTCAGTTAGTGTATTTACATATTTTTATAATCTACCCAAGGAGGCTAGCAACCGGGAAAAGTCAAGGAATTTTTTGTAATCGGGAAAAGTCAGAATTTTACTTTTCATTCTTATCCAATGTACACCTATGCTGTTTATTTTGCTTCTACCTTCATTGTACAGACTATATTACTCTTTGCTTTTATCTTGCCATTCGTTGTATTTTATCCAATCATATTACTCCATTGTACCATATTTTCTGTATATAAGGGCGAGAAGCCTCTAGTGTAGTTTATATCCTTGATAAAGCCGGGAATAAATGGACACCCCATAAGTAGTCCGAAACTCTATTCTCCCTTTATTGCATTGTAAAGTCATTAAAATATTATACAAAAAAAGCTTTATTAATTATTATAGCCTCAATTATTAAATACTGAAGGCAGCAGGTAGAGGCATCAAAAGTCAACAGTTATCATTTCGTTAATCCACGGCTGATAAGGTTTTGATTTTAAGATTTTGTCTCCTTCGTCCAGTGATTCCACACTACCTCCAAAACAGCTTAAAATATATGAAAATGTTAGACCTATAGCCATCCCAAACAATGTTAACCAAATGTACTGCATATAAAACTACAGTAGAATCTTGATTATCCGAACTAATTGGGACCAGAGGTGGTTCAGATAATCGACGTTCAAAAAATTAGGTAACAAGCCAATTAAGTATCTAATGTTTTTAAAGGTATAGTGCTACACAGTACATTTTTACAATAAAAATTATATCCAAAACAGGTAGGATTTAAAAAATCATCAATCTTCATCTGTTTCACCATTTTCATTTTTTTTGACAAAGCCAAATACCTTATTTTTGAGAGTTGAAGTAGAGAATCTTTCTACTAGAATTGTAAATAGATTCTCACTGGTCGCGTTAAGATGGCGGCTATTGAGTAACGCGTTTTCGAATCGCTCCCGAGAGTAGCTTGTTTTTTTCCCACTTTCAGACATATTCAATTATTGTAAGTTGATCTAATAATAAAGTAATATAAACTTTGCGGTATTAACATGATATCATCCCTCAGTTCGACTATCAACGCTTTCTTGAACCTGTTTGATTGCTTAGGATTACTCGTATCTGGCTGTTATAGAAGCCCCCCCCCTCCCCCTTAGGGCGACCTTGAGCCGATCTGTCTCGGCAGAGACAGAGGACGAGAAGAAGAAGAAAAGAAAGCTAAGTGATTCTCAACCTTCGGGAAGCAGGTCCCGTAATGCATCCCTTAGTATGCATAAATCACGGAAGAATACTCAAAAATCATGTTCCTTGACGTCCAATGGCTGAACCTCGAAAGCGATTATCGCTTCTGAACCTGAAAAACGTACCCCATTTACCAACAATGAGCCTGCCTTGATTTCAGCTAATGGCGGCAACAAGCCTCCTACTCTTCCGCCTAGTAATCTTCAATCGAACCTGCACAATCTTTTAAAAATTGCTGCCAGGCCCTGGCTAATTGTTGGTACCTCCTCCAAGGACCCAAGCCACTAGAAGACATTCTCTCCAGGATTTGTCAGGAGGATAATTAATTCCCTTACCGGCGATTCCGCCAATGTAAACAAACTTCAATCCGGCAAATTCTTAGTAAGTTCTTCACGCCAAGGCAGAAAGATGTACCAAGTTTAGAGACATTGGCACTATTGTTCTGAATTATGAGGTCCCTAGAAATCTTAACTTCTTCTGTGGGCATCATTCATGGCATGCGATCTGACTTAACTCTAGAGGAGTTGCAATCCTCATCTAATTGTGGCTCTTATATCACTGACATGAGAATGCTCCCCCCACCGTTTCGTGGAGCAACTTTCTCCAAAGTTCTAGTTTACTTTTGTTTTCCCTCTCCGCCTGAAAAGCTGGTATTTGAAAATGAAATTTTCTCTGATGTGAACCTCCCCCCCCCCCCCATGCCCCATGCAGTGCATAAACTGCCACCGACTGGGGCACACTAGAATAAAATGCACAAATCTTGCCACATGTTCTAAGTGCACAAACAAGGAGCATGGAAGAAAGGAATGTCCAGCTGAGTCCCTTCTTTGCATTAATTGTGAAGGTGGGCACTCCCCCTACTATAAGGGGTGCCCGAGATTTAGATATGAAGCACTGGTTCGCACCGAAATAGAAAACTCTTTATTTCATATTATCAGGCAAAGAAGCTGGTGGATATGGAGTTGGGCAAGGAAGGCCCGCGCCAAACTTCATATGCCTCCCGAGTGACAGAAAGAGCCCTCCTCCCACCTAACTCCTCTCCTAATGGGCCATCTTCTCGTGTAGCACATTCTCCGGCCCAAGACTACCCAGAATATCAATCTTACTCTGGCTCGTGCCCTTGTTCCCAACAATCTATCATGACCTGCACTACTGGTGGCAGAGACGACCTCCCTGCTGCTTTGTCCCCTGAGATTCCTCAGTCTTCGGTGTTCCATCAAAATGAGTACATCATGAATCTTTCTCAGGTTAACTGGTCTCAGCCGTCTCCATTCTCGATGGAATCTACTGCAATGGTACTGACCCTAATATTAGCATAGACCCATCTGTAAGCGAGAAGCAAAATGATGTGACGTTGATTCCTGAACCCATGCTGGTTTCCAAAGTTGATTCTGCCACTGTAGACAAAGATGAAGCTATCAGCAGTAGCTTGAAGCTCTTCATCTCAACTATGATGACTAACGGCTTGCCTGCATACAACCAGGATAACTTGAAGCTCTTGACATTATGAATAAGAGACCCCACCATTCTCCTCGTTGGTTTATGGAAGTACTCTCTTGGTGGCAGGAGATGCTATCCCCTATTCAATACCCAATCCAACCTCCTACTCAACCTGCCAATCACAGCCTAGATTCATCTCTTCAAGGCCAGGATTCTCTCCATCATGGCCAGAATGCACCGCAAGCCAACTACAGTGATTCATTGGAACGCAAGAGGTGTCCTCTCCAATTGGGAGGATATCATCTTTTTGCAAAAAAAGACCGATATTTTGAAGATTTGCGAGACTTTTTAAAATTCTGATTCCAATATTTCCATCAATAACTTTATTACTTATTTAAATAACAGGTGGTGGCAATCTTATTGCCATTAACCCTCATATCCCTCACTACATTTAACTTCAAAAATCATATAGGCTCAATTGCCATTATTGACCTGGTACTTTAACTTGACAACTCGTGGCTCCACATTTACAGTATATAGGGCGAGGCATTTATCTTGAGAACACTGAATATCTCGGAAACTAGATATTTTTCGAGCATCCAATATTTTTCAATACATTCAGACTCTGTCTCCATAGGACTGCTGCCCCCAAAAGTTTACTTGTGCACTAAAAAATTTTGAATTTCTGAAATTCTGACTTCAGATTCTTAAAGACCATCAAAAAGTAGAATAGGAATGTCTGCAGACCCACTCTCTATCTCTTTGTCTTCATCGATAAAATTGAGTTCAAAACTTGAAAAGTTCCACACTTTCAGGGCCTCTATCTCCTAAACGGTTGGATCATTGAAAAACCACCAAGAATAAAACATTTCTTGAATATTGTGTACAACCTGAATATACTATTAAAAATAGGGGTTCCTACTTAAGATTTCAATGATACCCCCTCCCCCCAGCCCCCCCTCACAAGGGGGTCGGGGTAATTTTTTAACTAATGAATTTCCCCCGCGAAATAATTCACTTTTGATTTTAGACATTTTTTCCTACAATGGTTAGTTTCTGAGATATTCAGCTGTCTCAAGATTAATGCCTCACCCTTTATAAACTGCAACACACTTGCTTAAGAACATGCATATTCCTTACAGTCTCATAGTTAGATTACATAAAATATGAAGTAGAGTACATATTTAACGAGAAGTAATCACTCTGTTAAGGCTTGGTCAATTGTACATTATTCTAATTTTGTATTTCATATGTAAATAATGAAATAAAAAATGTTTATTGGACTGCAGGTGTGCTGCAGTACAGAAAATAGCAACACACTTGGTTAAGAACATGCTGTTTTATTGTCCCAAAAATAAGATTCTTATTTACATCATTTAATACTTACATCGTATAAGAACCATTCATTCGAGAATCACCTCAAAAACACGAGATTTCATTGAATTAATCTGATATTTCAAAGTATCTTGAGGAATTTTTTGCCACTCCCTTCTTACTGCAATTTACAATTCTCCTGTGCTTTCAAATAGGGTCCTATTGGCATAAACAGCCCGAGATAAGCATGACCACAAATTCTCAATAGGATTTAAATCCGGAGAAAACATAGGATGCTGGCCAAGTTCAATATTATTCCTCCTAAACCAGTCCATTGTGGTCTTGGCATGTGGATTCTTGCATTATCTTGCACAAATATTCCATTAGATCCAGCAATATCCTGCCAAACTGGCAGGAGATAATGCTGTAAGGTTTCCTGATAGTCAGTTGCTTCCATGAAGAATAGCAATGTCAGTTTTCCCTTTGAAACTGAAACCTGCCCAAACAAACAATCCCACTGCTCGAGCATGATGACTGCTGAGAATCTTGGTTTCCTTTCTGAGGTCATGCCAATCCAGGTTGAAACGTTTTTCATCAGAAAACACCACATTACACCATTCTTTGTCCCATGTCTGATGATTTTTAGCCCACTGGAGTCTTTGTTCTTTATGATGTTTTGTTAGGACGGGTTTCCTCTTCATTTTTTGCCGCCTAATGTTGGGGGATGCTTTCAAAACTCTCCGTATTGTTTCGTTTGACACATCCCATTTCAAATTGACTTTAATCTGTTCCAGGGATACTGCTCGATTGCTTGCTCTTCTCAGTATAGCCCTCTTGTCACGTTGACTCAGGAGCATAGGATGACCTCCTGCATGGTTTTTTCCAAATGTTTGTGGGTGTCTGAGGAAATTAGATATTTCACAAAGTGATCTTCCAGTTTTGGCTGCAATTTCACGATATGTTTTTCCTTTCTCCTTTAAAGTAAGGATTTCAATCTTTTTATCCTCCTTCAGGGTCTTTCCCTTACCCATAATGCTGAAAAATGATTTTCAATGAACGTATTTGTAAATATATCACAATATACATAAATATCAATAAGCTGATTACCTAATTTCCGAAGTAAACTTTTCAAATATGCTTTTAAATTTCCAAATATCCTTTTGTTCTTAAGCAAGTGTGCCAACAAATTGTGAAGAATGCTTGAAATAATTATTTTTCCTTTGCAACAAATGAGTTTACATATCTAGACTTATGCAAATATCTTGGGTCGACCTCATGTTCTTATGTAGTGACCGGGTATAAAGTACAAGCAATACCTCCTCCTGCTTTCCAGGACAAATGGCATGTTCTTAAGCAAGTGTGTTGCAGTTTATGTCCCGGGATACATCAGGAAGGAGTCTTGGGTAGAGCTTATCTCTTCTCTAATGACTCCTTTCATTATGACAGGCGATCTCAATGCTAATGCTCGGTTCACATTGAGCCGGCAAGGCGGCAAAGTGGTGAAGCGGCAACCGTTGACGCGTGCGCACTACGTCCAAGGCCAACTAGAAATAGGTCAAGTCAAGTGCCGCGGTCGGCAAATAAGCCAGGCGGCAAAGTTGAAATTTGTTCAACTTTTGCCGGTTGCCGCTTTTGCCGGTTGCAGGCTCATCCGATCACGTTCGACTACTGGAGCACATGATCAAAAGAATGATGGCAGATCACAATTTTATAGTGAAATAGAATAAAGAGAATGCACTTTATTTTGTAAATGTGAAATTATAAATTGCTATTGTCCTTCAACTTTTTACATCGTTTAATAGATACGTTTGGTTAAATTTTAATTAGATAATTCAGTTGGGAATTAGCAAGTTTTAGAACAGAAAAGTGATCACGAATTTGGTTTTCGATCGCTTCGATTGAAAATATTGCCGATCGATGTCGGCGACAATCAAATTTAAAAATAATCTTGAAGAGTTTTTATAAATAAGAGAAAATATGCACACTGAATAAATATAAATAAAACTAGAGTTTATTTGTATATTCTATTTTTTATGTTTTAATTATGCTTTCTCAGCGACATATAACACAGTTGAACTTCTTTATAATGAACTCTGATATAAAAAAAAAAAAAAATAAACGAATTTCGGAATTCTCAACTGTGCCAATTGGCCTTTCAACAGTGATAAAACAAATTCCGAATTATCTCAGATATAGCAAATTTCGGATATTACAAATTTCTATGAAACGTGAACTTCGTCCAGTTTTACTTCAACTTAAGATCGACACGACGCCATCATTGTATAATTTCTCTTCCCTTGCCGCTTCTCTCGTGCCGGTCCAGTGAGAACAACTCGCGCGGGCGGCAGAGGAAGCAGGAGGGGGGAGGCAGAAAAAGACGCTTCGCCGCTTTGCCGGTCCAATGTGTACGGGGCATAAAAGTCCACTATGGGGTTGTGAGAACTAGAATTACAATTGCTCCTGTTTAGAGGACCTTATCTTATCTGGTACAGAGGGTAGATTATCGCAAGCGATAATCTGCGGCACCTACTCCTACGAGGGAGTTTTGCGCCATCCCATTAAATAACGACTGCTACGAGATGACAGTAGCAGTCGGGACCGACGGCTTAACGTGCCCTCCGAAGCACGGGGGGTTTCATGATGGAAAAGCTGCTGGGGATAAATGAACCAGAGGCTGTCACCAACTGCTGGAACACCAGCTATGGTCAATCGGCAAATGGGTCAGACCAAAGTCCCCCAACAGCCGCGCCCCAAATAGCTGTCCCGCCAGCGGTGGCCCTCAAGCCCAGGCCGTCACCCAACCAGCAGCTGGCCGCGCCTGAAGTTGCTGAACTCCATCGATTGGCTAGCAACCGACGAGACAACCAGGCCACGGCCACCCCCTTAGAGGACCTTAGCGTCCAATACAACCTCAAGGTCCACTTTACCCTTGACTTCACTTTTCACCCGCCCAGAGCGTCCTGGTCTCCTAATTTAGACATTGCCTTCTCTTCTCTAGATTGGCCATTCCCATTCCTCACCTCCCTGGTGGAGGGCACCTATGGGAGCGATCACCAGCCGATTTGCCTCACCATTCTCCCCTTTTCTCCAATCAACTACTCTCTCCACAGTGATAGACCAGACACTTCCCCCTGTACATCTTCACTACTCAACCCCACATCTCCCCGCAACACTGAATCCGAGAACATAATTTCCTTCATGTCCAATGATATCCAGAATCAGATCCTCTTATTTCAAAATGGATTTCTTCCGTGTTCCCCAAGTGGCAGATCCACCCCACTAGACCTGGCTAGTGGACCCCATTGTGTGAGTCGGCCACCTGGATGAGGAATAAAACTAGAAGGCAGTTCTTAAAATGCAGGTGCAACCCATGCTGGCTTTTGATGAAGGAAACTAAAACCAGATGCAGGAAAGTCCTCAGGAAATTCAGGAGGAAGTATTGGGCAACCTTCTATCGAGTAACAAACATAATAACATCTGGAGAGTCCTCAAAATCATGCTCCACCAAGACGACAATCTGCCCTATTGATTCAAAACCCGGATGGCTCCATGAAAGACCCTAAGGAGTCTGCTATCGCTATTCTCAAACAGGCTGTGGGCATGGCAGCAAATAAGCAGAAATCCGGGCCTGTTCCTCTCCCAGCTTCTTTCTTTCCAGAACTGTGTAAGAACCAGTGGGAAGTACCTTTCTCCATCCTTGAGTTTAAGGCATCCCTCAAGAATAAGTCGAACGCCCCGGGTCCAGACCAACTGATGGATTCTTCATTTGGCAAGCTGAACCCGAGCCAGCAGCAGATTCTGCTAGACCACCTCAATAAGTCTTGGTTGACCAGCCTAATCCCGAGGGACTGGAAGAGATCTTATATTCACCCTATATTGAAGCCTGACAAGCCTCCCTTTCTTACTCAAAGTTATAGGTCAATCGCACTCACGTCATGCCTCATTAAAATCCTGGAGAGGATGATTAACAATTGCCTGCAGCACTTTTTGGAGTCCCGTCAAATTCTCCCTCCTTACATTATGGGCTTCTGTAAAGATTCCAAGCTCGTTGATGATATCTATTCAGTGTGGGAAAAGGGAGAGGTGTTAGGTGCTGTATTCCTCGACCTGGAGAAAGCTTATGATACGGTTGAACACAAAATTCTTACTAACAAACTGACCAAATTATTGATCCCGAACTGCTTTATTCTGTGGATTCCTCCTTTCTGAGCCTCCGGCAAGTTGGAATAAAATATCCGGGGGGCATCGCTTGGCAGACTCAAGCCAGGGGCCTCCCACAAGGATACTCTCTCAGCCCTGTACTATTCAACTGGTTCATGACGGATATTTCTAAAAATCTCCCCAAGGACACGAAAATTAACATCTTTGCCGACGATATGGTCATCTGGTCTACGAGCCGGTCTATCCCAATAGTTAGGGAGACCCTACAACTCTCTTGTGATGCCCTCACTCAGTGGAGCAAATCAAACTCAATGTCTTTCTCCCCTGACAAGATGATTGTGGTCTTCTTCATTCAGAGAGGGCCTTCTCCTCACCCACGATTATACATGAACAACTCGTGCCTCCCAATAAGAAGAGCATACGAGTTCTTAGGGGTCGTCCTCGATGAAAAGCTCAAATGGCAACAGCACACTGCTCGGATGAAGGAACACTTGAGGAAAAATCTGGCCCGTATAAGACGTATCACCATGTTAAATTGGGGACTGCCTTGGTCGGAGACCTCCACCATCTTTTCTCCAGTATTGCAAACTATCGACCAAATGGACTTCTTTCTCCTCTTTTAACCTAAAACCACCAGGGAGCAATTAATCAAGTTAGAGAGGAAAGTTATCAGGGCCTTTTTGCATGCTACCCTGTCGTCCCCCAATCAAGTGCTATATGCAGACTCTGGCCTAACATCCCCGCCACTGAGATGGGAAGCCAAAGCAATAATATCTATTAACTCGTTTTTGCAAGTGTCTCCGACTTTCAACGAGGAAGCCTCCCTGACAGAAAACGTTCGATTCCACTTTAACTCGAGCAAAATCCAAGACTTCCTTTTTTCAATTTTGACCAAATTCCAATGTGAGAAATTCCAGGTTTGTGGCAGAGTTCTTATAGAATCTCCAAGGTTGCCAAGCCTTAACCCAGACATTGTTGTTCTTCCTTCGGGCCTAAGTGCCTCTGACCCACCTGGCTCTGTCAGACAAATCGCATCTGAGCTCCTCCATTATTCCTTCCTAAAACGTAAGAAAATTTTTACGGATGGCTCTATCACCCCTGGTGCCTCTTAAGGAGGAATTGGGATTTACGAGACAAATAAACTACTAATAGCCAACAAATTAAGCCCAGTTATGAGTGCCACTACCTTAGAACTTCTCGCTATCCACAAGGCAATTATGTTGATTTCCCTTCAAAAGCCGGCGAAAGTTTTAATCATCTCTGATTCAAAAAGTGCTATTAAGACCATTAAAAAATCCCTTAGTCTGGGGAAATGGTTTCACCGTAACATCTTTGGTCACATTATTTCCCTCAGCGGTACTTACTGGAGCAAACTAAGTCATTCACCTGATATGGATCCCGGGACATAAGGACATCAAAGGGAACGAAATGGCAGACTGTCTGGCTAATTGAGCTAGAACATCTACCGGTAATAGTACAATCAAATATACCAGCCTCGACAGGTAACACACTAAGAGTATACATTAAGAAAAATTTTGCTGAGCTCTGGAACGCAGAGTGTTGCGCTGATCCTCATGGCGGGCACTATAAGGAACTAATGCCATTACTTCCAAGACGAAACAGAATCACTCCCAAATGGCTTACCTTTTCCCAATGATCAACTTTATTCAGACTTAGGTACTTACTGGAGCAAACTACGTCATTCACCTGATGTGGATCCTGGCAACAAATTACTTCTTACATAAAATTAATATTAGTCCCTCGGACAAGTGTTTCTGTGGTGTGACAGAAACTGTGAAGCATATTCTCCCAGTGTCCCAAATTCCGACGTCAGAGGGATCGTCTATTGAGCTCCCTCGCTTTCAATCGCACCCCAGCCACTATGGAAAATATTCTCCTCCAGCTCCGGGAAGCGGGCAAGCTAAAAGTAAAACTATAAATGCTTTGATGGACTTCATCCAGGATGCTACTCTTACTCGTAAAATTCTTGACCCTCTAGTCCAATAGAATACCAACTTTTGACCATTATTTCAGCTAGTCTCCCTTTCACTTGGGAGATGAGAGCTGCGGACTGAAGTGAACTGAGTTGAAGTAGAGTTTGGATAATAGAGGGTTCATATAATAGAGGTTCGGATAATTGAGTTCTACTGTACCCATTTTGGCCAGCCATCTTGGCTCAACAAGTGGCACCATCTATAGGAGCAAGGTAATAATAGGCCTGTGCATTTGCCTCTTTTTGAAGCCAGAACTGGGAAACTCGAATTTTAAGATTTACGTCATGAAATCCTGCCATCTGCTGGCAGTATCATTAAATTTTCTATTAAAAATATGCTTGAAAATAATAAAACATAAATTATTTTATTCAGATGTATTATTTTGTTGTAAGAAATAAACAAAACTTCAAAGTTCGTTTCTTAGAATAATAAATCTGCTAATATAAGCTTTATTATTTTCAAACACATTTTTAATAGAAAATTACTTATATCGCTGGCAAATGGCAGGATTTCATGACATAATATTAAAACACTCGTGTTTCCATGTTTTTATACCAAATGCAAAGGCCTTTTACTATCTCGTAGATTTGAACCAACAGATTCCCACGGTCTACGCTGCATCATTATGACTTAAACAATGCACAACAACGTTAATTAAAGGCTAGTTAGGCGGGAAAGGGCATCAACTATCTGGTCAAACTGCTCACAGACAAAATCTCATATGCACAGTCTCTCTCTCTCTCTCATACATATTTCGTATAAATTGATTTAAAATGTTCATTTTGTTATCCCACAATGTAACTTGAGGGCAAGTGAAGGTGTAAGTTTTCATTAATTTCCAAAAAGAGAAAAAGCTTTCATTTTCAGTAGCAAATTTTGAGAGGTGATCCAAAATTCAGTAGACTTTTTAAAACCTTATAATTATTAAACTATTTACAATAAAACAATGCAGTTTGCACAGAACTGCTCAGAAACACGGGGGAATTTTGTTTAAAATGAAAAATATTTATTTTATATTAGTTACATATTTGACCAAAAGATGGCGCTGGAGTTTCATGTAGAATACAATCTTATCTTGCATGAAATAAGCAGATGAGTTAATTGCACATTATCTTGGCTCTAATGGTGTTATTTTGATGTGGCTTTAATACTGAAACACTTTTATTGATCAAAATGAACTGTATTATAATTTTATAAGTCCATTAATTCAATTCCAGCACCACCTTTTGTTCAGAAATGTAACTAATATAAAATAAATATTTTTCATTATACAGGGCGAGGCATTTATCTTGAGACAATTGAATATCTAGGAAACTAAGCATTGTACGAAAAAACGTCCAAAATCAAAAGTGAATTATTTTCCAGGGAAAATCCATTAGTTAAAAAATTACCTCCCCCCCCCCCCCCCCCCCCTTGTGAGGGGGACTGGGGGAAGGGGGTAACTTTGAAATCTTAAATAGGAACTCTTATTTTTAATGGTATATTCAAGAAATGTTTTATTTTTGGTGTTTTTTCAATTGATCCAACCGTCTAGGAGAAAAAGGCCCTAAAAGTGTGGAACTTTTAAAGTTTTGAACCCATTTTTATCAATGAAGACAAAGACATAGTGAGTGGGTCTTACAGACATTCCTATTCTACTTCTTAATGGTCTTTAAGAATCTGAACTCAGAATTTCAAAAATCCAATATTTTTCAATACACACACAGATTCTGTCTCCATAGGACTGCTGTCCCCAAAATTTAAGTTAACTAAAAATTTTGAATGTTTGAAATTCTGACTTCTGATTCTTAAACACCATCAAAAATAGAATAGGAATGTCTGCAGACCCACTCTCTATCTGTTTGTCTTCATCAATAAAATAGGATTCAAAACTTTAAAAGTTCCACACTTCCAGGGCCTCTATCTCCTAAACGGTTGGATCCATTGAAAAAACACCAAGAATAAAACATTTCTCGAATATTGAGTACAATCTGAATATACCATTAAAAATTTGGGATCCTATTTAAGGTTTCAAAGTTACCCCCCCCCCCCTTGTGAGGGGGGCTGGGGGGGGGGGGAGTAATTTTTTAACTAAAGAATTTCCCCCTGAAATAATTCACTTTTGATTTTGGACATTTTTTCGTACAATCTTTAGTTTCCGAGATATTCAGTTGTCTCAAGATAAATGCTTCACCCTGTATACAAAAATCCCCCGTGTTTCTGAGCATTTCTGTGCAAACTGCATCGTTTTATTGTAAATAGTTTAATAATTATTAGGTTTTAAAAAGTCTACTGACTTTTGGATTCCCTGTACATCGAGTGGTTGTACACAGGAACTGAATCAAACAAAAGCTATGCAAAGAACATTTTTTATCAATATCAGTAGAGTCAAAATTCGTGGAGTCTTCTTGTAAGCTAAAATCCCTAACCTAACTTATGATATTTTGAAAATTCAAATCCTAAAAGCAATTTTATATTCACCCATTAACTGATCTGCTAAAGTAGCTTCCTCTCCATCATCATTGCTTGAAAGTCCAGCACTCACTGCTTGAAACCTTTTCTGTGCAGCAGCCAAGAGTTCAGAATCCTGTTTTTCTTTTTCTTCAATATTCAACATAGCTGTTTTTAACTTCTGTAGCTCTTTATCTTTAGTTTTGATTGTTGACAAATCCTAAAGAGTGAAAGAAAAAAAGAAACAGGCCTCACATTAAATTTTTAATCCTAGCAATTTTTGAATAAGAACAAAGAAATATTCGTGCATATATCAAAAAGAAAGAATAAAATTAAAAAAAAAAAAAATCAAGTTTTTTTTACATCATCCTCCAAGAAAAATAACAACTGATGCACCATATTTTCCAGACTATAAATCACACATTTATATAAATCGCACTAGGGAAAATTCAAGATATCATGAAAAAAATATAACGTTCATTTGGTGTATAAGTCACACTATATCTTGCAATAAATAAATCCACCTAGACCATTCTACAATTTATTTACTTTAATATTCCTTTAATCTCCACAATTCCTGAATAAACATGATTAATAACAACTATCTTATTTTTATTTTTCCTGTTCTCTTCTCTAAACAGTGAAATAAAGTTAAGTCTCTTAAAAAGAATATTAAGATTGATCGTGCTCATATTCTGCATTTATTACTGTGACATAAGGGAGCTCTAATTAAAGACTACCGGTAAGTCAGCTTTTGCTTTTTTGAACTTATTAATTACAGATTTTATGCGGAAAAGCAATCCCCAAACTACTTGTGCTGGCAGACATCGCAACTGGGTGGCCATTTTGAATTGCTAAAAAGAAAACCCGAAATGTTGCTGGAAAAAAAAAAAAGCAGAAAGTCTCCATCACAATAAGAAATGCAGAACACGGCTAGTCTTAACTAGTTGTTACCCGCGGTTTCGCCCGCCCACGCCATCTGTTGAGGGGAATTACAAAGAAAACCCCAGAAAGTGGGGAAGGGGGGGTCGTAGGGGGGCTGATTTTTGGCGATAGAGCAGGTCCTTTATTGATAAGCCTGCCCTGAAAATTTCAAGTCGCTAGCTCAAACCGTCTAGGAGGAGACAGAATTACAGATAAATAAATAAATAAATAAATACACGCAAGAGTTTTAGTATATAGACGATATCGGCCAAGGAAGTTAGGGGATGCTACTCTGCATTTGTTAGCAATGTTAGTACTATCCGATCTTTTTAAAAATATTGAAACCAAATGTTTGAATTTTCTTGTAACTTTCATAAAGATGTTCATTCACTGTGTCAGTTGGAAAAAATTGTGACTTATAGTCTGGAAAATACAGTAAATCCTATAGCCTATTCAGTGAAAGTTTGAAGAGGCATGGTGGAGGGAATTTTTTTACCAACCAATCACGATGAACTAAAATCGTGCGCTTAATCACTGTGATTGGTTGGTTACAAATACATGTATTAGTTCAGTGTGATTGATTGGTTCAAAATTGCCTTCACTATGCCCCTTCAAAACTCCCACAGAATAGACTACATTGGTTTGTTTTAAACTCTTCATTAGCATTGCATGCCATATACCCTATAAATCTTTTGGCCAATAGTAGAAATTCATACTGTGGAATGCTCTTAGCACATCCAATAGATAGGATATTGGTACCATTAGATATTGATGCCAATCCAGTGATGCATAAACAAATGGTGTACACAAAAGTACACATAAATTAAAAAACTTATCCAAGAATAAAACTGGTAAAGTGGTTTAATGTTTGTACTGTAGTGTACATTTGTTTTTGTACGAGGTATATTTCAAAAGTAATGATGTAGTCAGAAACTTCTTGGACCACCAATTGCTAAATGGCTGTCCTACAACAACACCACAGGTCATTATCATGCTGTAAAATTCAGCCACAACACTTCTGAGATTTGGAAAAAAAGAGGCGATAACGAAACAAGATATTTCTGTACATGACATTGCCTATATTCCTATTGGTTTAGATTAATGAACCTATCCCTTAACAGTTACAGCAGCTTCAAACCATCACTTGTGCATCACACTCTGCAGTGGACAATTGGTACCTTGGATCAAATACGTGGCTGACTGGACAATAAAAATGATTCACTCCATTCCAACCAGAGGAAAAATTCAAGGTTCATCCAAGGAATAGACGGAAGCGAAACTCCCCAAGTTTCTTCGAGTTTCCTAGAGACGGCGATAAAATCAAAATCCCTTGCGGTCGGAGTGGAAATAAATTAATAATTGACGTCACAAATTGCCCAAACATAAATGACATCATACAATGTTTACAACCATCACTCCTTCCTTTCAAAACACGTGAGAAAAGCACATGACTCATCTTCAGCTCTCAACTGCCACTTGGCCGGTTTGCAGTTTATTTTGATATGGAGCGTAAAACGCTGAAAGGAGTTTATTGTGAGTTTAATCACCTGTTTTTCATTTACAGCGTACCAATTCATACTCTTAATGTTACATCATTTTTAATTGATATTCTTCGTGAGTTTATAGCAGTCACACAAGAGACACATTTCCAATTTATCCATTCACATGGCATTTTCATTTTTCTTTTATTAGCAGTTTTCCATTTGTGTTAAATAACATAATTTGTTCCATAATTTGTTTTCATTGCCACAAATTTTGTTTATAGCTAATAAGGTAAGCTAGAAAACGATCATTGTATATATTTTGCTGGAATTTATTCTTCAAATTACTTGATTATACTGTAGTATATATTGATTGATGCCTGTATACATGATAGTGATTTTAAGTCCATTAATAAAAGAAAATGAAATTTTTATCCGTAGTTTGTATGAAGTTAATAAACTTTTTACTCTTTTTACGAAAGAAACTGATAACAAAGATAAAAAGTGAAAATGGAAAAATTTTATTAATAATAATAATAATAATAATAGAATTTTAATAATAATTAAAATAGTAATAATAATTAATAAAATTAAAATAAAATAATAATAATAATAATAATAATAATAATAATAATAATAAAAAGTGAAAGATGAGGGAGGGGAATTCGACGTTCTTTGTTTGGAACAGCTTTCTTGTTGCTAAGTTACAAATTTGTGGAGGTCGTTGGAATAGCAGTAATGTGCGCATGCGCAGGAGTTCCACTCCGCAGGGGAAGCGCGGGCGCCACAAGCTAGCATAGCGAACTGTTAGAGATTCGCTTCCGTCTACTCCGTGGTTCATCTAAGGTCTGTCCCAAAAGCTTAAAGAAAGTAAACATGACGTAACATTTCTAAATTGGTTTGCACGTTTTGGTTGCACATTTGTTGGAAAGCCCAGATTTTAACCCTATGGAAAACCTTTGGGCATGTTTAGCACGGCATGTTTACAGCAATGTGAGGCAGTTCTCAACAATACACGAACTAAAACAACAAATCATGGAATCCTGGTGGAAACTGGAGCCTAAGAACTTACAAGACCTTATCTTGTCAATGCCAACATGCGTTTGCAATGTACTCAAAGGAAATGATGATACTAAATATACGTTTTTTCTGAATTCTATATATTTTTGGGACAGGTTTTCTGGTCACCTTATTTGATTTTTTGTAGTTATTTGAAAAGTAAATAAATAAAATACATATCCATGTAATATTGAGTTTCTTTACCGATGTTGTTTACTCCAACAAATGTGCAACCAAAACGTGCAAACCAATTTAGAAATATTATGTCAGGTTTACTTTCTATGAATTTTGAGACAGACCTTAGAGTGACCAGACATCCTCAATTTCCGGTAACAGTACCTGGATGAATAAACATCCATGGAAACTGCCCAAAAATTAATAAATCCCATGAAACATCTCTAAAGAATACGCTCAATTAATTGTTGAGAATGTATACATTTAATTTTGTTCAGTAATTATTCTAAGAAAATGTTGGCTAATCTTTCACAATTATGAAAACATTTATCATTATGCTTTCAATAGGATTAGTTTTTGTACTGTTCGAGGGTGAAACAACATATTCAGAAGCGAAATGGTTGCTCGAAAGAAAGAGATGGGGGGGGGGGGGAGATAAAAATATTCCTGTGAAATAAAAATATTCCTGGAGTGTTCTTAGGGCATGGGTAAAGTAGTTTCTTTAATATCTTCATCGTAGAAGATGATATTAGCATACAACGAATATACAACCTAGTTATAATCATCATATGCAGAGCTGCTTGTATTTTTAAATGAAATATTTATTCTTAGTTAGAGGATTTTATTGCACAGTAGAACCACTGAATAAGAATAACAGAAGTGACACTCCTAGGGATTGTAAGCGATGGTAGTGAGCAGATCCTCATTTGCTGGTGGCACCCTACAACAGCTGTGATGTTACAATACGAGCAGATGCTCATTTATCCAATGGGTTTCTATGAGTTTGTCTTATTTACCTGTCTTCTTTTTTATTTTGTCTCAATTTTTATTTTTTTTTTTTTAGTTAAGTAAACACACTTTTGTTAAAATGAATAAAAATAAATCACTTAGTTTTGCAGAAGAGCTTTTTTAATGGAAAATATAAAAGATAAATGAATTTACAAAAGCATGCCGGTTCACAAAATATAGCTTATAGTCACTGTAGGATAACATGTTAAATTCAATAATAAAAATTCACCTCTACTTAAATTTAAAAATTAAAAAAAGAACAAATTAAAAAAAGATTTTTTGAAAATTAAACAAAATTATATTAACCTGAATTAGCATGGGAGATTCCTAAAGTTACTTTAAATACAATTCCACCCCAATTCCAACAACTTACAATTTATATTCATTAATAGATTTTAAATGTACATATAGATGTAAAAATCTAAATGTAAAACCTTCTTTATACTCTGAATATTCAAATATGAAACTGTACTTATAGTTTTCAGGTATGGGTCACTTTCAAATATTTCCTACTCTTTTTTTTGAGATAAGAAAGATTCAGATTTTATTTTCAGTGAGTATAATTTTATTTTCAAATCTCCACATCTTGAATTCCTTTTTATACATGTATATATCAATTAATAAACATAGCTTGTGCGTCTCACTTACCTTTCTTCATCCTTTGGAAATCTAAACTTCCAGTATAATTTCCTGTTATTATTATTATTATTGTTGTTGTTGTTGTTGTTTGGGGAAGCCAATCCCAGAGGCAGACCCAAGAGAGGGCCAAGCCCAAGGGACTCAGTTATAAGAGCAACTATATACTAAAACGCTTGTGTGTATTTATTTATTTATCTGTAATTCTATCTCCTCCTAGATGGTTTGAGCTAGCGACTTGAAATTTTCAGGGCAGGCTTATCAATAAAGGACCTGCTCTATCGCCAAAAATCAGCCCCCTACAACCCCCACCCCTTCCCCACTTTCTGGGGTTTTCATTTAAAATTATCTGCTTTTGCTTTGTAATTCCCCTCAACAGATGGCACGGGCGGGCGAAGCTGCGGGTAACAACTAGTTACAAAGTAAAGGTTAGTGATATTACTGCAAAGCAATGCTTATATAATGCTAAGTTGATGAGAAGGCAGCCTGCAAAGAGATGCCTCATTTCTGAAAAACACTGGATTCCAGTTTGCATGGGCACATGAGCACTGGACTTAAAAGGATTGGGGCAGAATTTTTTGGAACAGGGTAGCCAGATCTTTCTTACGTAACCTGGAGCGCCATTCAGAGGTTCTCTGGGAATCATTTCACATTTGGGGAGCTTCCGACATTATGCCATTGCCAGCACATTAAATAAAATTACACTAAAACCTCGATAAATCGAATCTCAAGGGAAGAGCAAAATACTTTGATTTAGAGGTTAAATAAAGTAAAATTGGAATTATTTAGGTTCAATTTATCCAGGATAAGTAAGATAAAACAAGAATAATAAAAGCTTAGTATGAGATCTGACTAATCACATGAAAATGCAAAATGCAAATTATTTTAAAGAAAATCGAAATTTATTTATTTATTTATTTATTTATTTATTTATTTATTTATTTATTTATTTATGTAATACATAATCAGGTAATGTACCTTAAAAGCTAATTAGATATAAAAAAAAGGCTTGTAATTTTTGTCTGCTTCATAGCATGAAGCAACTGCATGTCTATTTCGCTTTCAATTGCAAAAAGGACAGAAAAAATATTGTTCATAGCACCTTAGACCTCTTGCCTGTTTAACCGATACTAGTGATTCTCCATAATCCTCTTCAGCATAATCATCATCCTGCAGTTGACTGACTGATTCAACAATTTCTGTATATGATTGAGCCCCATCCCGTAACTGCAATATCTTCATATTGATAGTCTTTAACAAAAGTAGTATTTTCGACATTGATGTAGGTCATGATAGAGTGCCATTCTGCTTCTGTATTTATTATGACAGGCACTGGTTCCTCAAGCTCTTCATTTTCAACATAGAACGAAAACCAACATTCTTTAAAACAGTTCACTATGGTTTTCTGATCCATGTTCCTCCACTATTTGTTGACCAGTCTCATTGCTTGCAGTACGTTAATAGAACTGCTTTCCACCCTCTTCCATATTTAAAATTATCTTCCTGACAACTTCCTTCCTGTAGAGGATTTTAAAATTTATTATGATTCTCTGGTCCAAAGGTTGCAGCTTTGACATGGTGTTTAGTGACAGAATTTCTACTCTCACCGATTAAAAAAGTGACATATCTATATATACCGCATTTTCCGTCTGTTTGTTTGCTTGTTCCTCCATAACTTCTGAACCGGGCAACCCCCGAGGTTGAAATTTTGCACAGAGGACCTCGAAGAGACCTGGGGAGTATCATAGGCTAGGTCCCATTCACGTCCGACCTCCCGTTGGCCTCCTATGCTCTTCTAATAGATATACGTTTCTCTTGTACAAATCTACAGTTTTATTCCAATGTTGATGAAATTGTGCACTTGACCTTCAAAGCAAGAGGAAGATCACTGTCTGCATGAAATTTTGAAAAAACATTAATTGTTCCTCCTGTCAAAAAACTATGTACTAATAGTGAATTTGATAATGTAGTAAGATAAAAGTTTTTCGTGGTGCGTCAAATTGTATTGTTGCTTCAACAAACAAGCACTCATCAACTCCTTTATTTTTCATCATTAATTCGAACAGCTGAGGTAGGCGCACCATTAAAACCCTCACTGACCATCTAATGATTTATTCTTTAAAGAATTTACGCCTTAG
>JAHWFO010006517.1:324895-355661 GCA_023313115.1 Rhysida immarginata | reverse complement strand
CCAGAAGGTGATTTGCAAAATTTGATTTTGTGTCTTTTTTCGTGTATGAAGCCATATGTTCTTTATATCATGTGGAAAACTGTCTCAACGTCATACCAATATAATGGTATATTCCCCTAGCGTTGAAACCATTATTAGGGATAGATTGCGGGGAATTAAGTGAATGTCTAACAGAATTGCTCGTTCGGAACGCCACTTTTATGCCTTTTGCGGATAGGAATTTAGCTAGGGGGTAAATGAAATCCCCTCCAAAGGTGAGAGAGACCTATAGGATTAGATGGTTGAGATATTGGGTTCTGTAAATGTTGGATATGTTTATGGATGATGCGGTGGATAAAAGCATGAGAATAGCCATTCGATTTGGCTTGATTGTGGCGAGCAGAGTTTTGCTTTTTGACAATTTGTTTTGTTTACAGTTCGTTAATTTGAACATGAGGGAGGGGTTTAGAGGACCAACAGAGGGGCCTTAGGTATTCAGTCTTATATTTTAATTCGGGGTTAATTAAGCAAAGTTCGTGTAATTTGAAAAACCGATAGTATTCTTTTATAATCAAGTAAAATTTGTGTTTGAATCATGACTTTTGACCTTTCCTTGGCGTGGGAAAGGAAGCCACAAGAGGGGTGACTCATCATGTTGCTTGGCAACAGCGAGTGTTGTTGAAGAGTGATTGTTTGGGATAATGACGTAGAAAACCATGTGCTCGCTTTCAAAAAAAATGATCCAATAAAAGTGATTCTCGGCTGAAGAAATTTGAGCCGCGTCGAGAGTTCAGTTCGAGAACTAGTCCTACTCTCTCTACAAAGATAACCCTTCTTTGCATTCTTGCTCTTAAGTTGGAAAATACAAGACGTTTTCTAATTAATAAAAAGGAAAAGAAGATATTCCCTGTATCTTCGCTCTTTTTTTAACTTTGTTCTTCTCTTCTCTTTACCCTGCTCACATTGTGGCCGAACGCTGGATTATCACTGGGACTCTACGGTAAGCCTTAAGCTTCGCTGAGATGGGGGATCCCTCTCACCCCCGTCGCGGCCGTCGCTCCTCCTCGGAAGGGAGGATGGAGAGGAAAGGAACCTCTAGAGGCGGTTGCCCCCCGGAAAAACGGACAAAAAACTTAGATAGGCCTTTAGAAATTTCTGATGGCTCGCTGGATGACTTATTAAATGACATATCTATGTCCCCACCTCATTCTAAATCAACCAAACCTAGGAAAAGTAAAAAAAAAATGGAAAAAAAAAAAGGAAAAAAAAGTAGCAAAAGAAACAGAAAAAAAGTTAGACACCTCTAGGATGAATTCAAATAACACCACAACAGTTAACTCAAGTACTGAGAAAGACTCTGAGAAAAGTATCGGCCCTAGCTTTAAGTCGGCTGGACCCTCCCAAAACCTGTCCTTAACAGACAACCCGTCTGTGACTGTAAAATCAGCGCAACCGATGCATTCGACGCCTTACGCTAAAGTTCTTAATCTCTCTTCTACTACAGATGTGCTTGACCAGCTTAACTCTGCAGCTCGCCCCTGGCTTCTAGTCTCGATCTGCAATCCAAATAAAGTTTCTTCCAATTCGGAGATGGAATGTGACATTGCCCTAAAGGACTCTATTTCTCCTGGTCTTCTACGAAAAATATTGACCTCATTAATCGGGATTGCCCCTCCCGTGACTAAACTTAACTCTGGCAAGTTCCTCGTTAAGTTTGGCTCTAATGCTCAGGCAAAAAATTGTCTGAAGTATACAGACATTGGGCTTTATAGATTATCCTATGAAATTTTTAACTTCTTCGGTGGGCTTCATCTATGGCATACGATGCACTGTCACCGTAGATGAATTCCAAAACCTCGCTGATGTAGGCGATCATATTACAAACGTAAAACACTTCACCCCTCCATTCGTTGGAGCTCGGTTTGGAAAACTTTTGATCTACTTTAACACCCCAAACCCGCCTGATAAAATAAAATTTGAAAATGAAGTTTTTACTGTCTCTCGCCCTCTGCCTCGTCCCATGCAGTGTGTTAAATGCCACAGACTTGGACATACCCAATACAGATGCTCTGGATCCCCTGTATGCTCCAAGTGTCTCTCTCCGAAGCATATCAGGGATAAGTGTACCTCTTTGGATTTTGTCTGTGCAAACTGTAGAAAAGACCACTCCTCTTATTATAGAGGTTGTGATCGATATAAGTACGAGGCCCTCATCAGGGGTAAAATGGTTACCTTGTTTGTCTCCTATTATGAAGCGAAGAGGCTTGTAGATATGGAGCTTGGAACCGATGTCCCTGGACACAGCTCCTATGCCACCATAGCTAACCCCAATCGTGTTACTCATCAAAGTAATCGGATTAATGTTTCTACAGCTCCTCCTGATGCTGACAACTTTCCCAATCTTAACAACCTATCCAACCTTAACTATTTTAATAAACCTAGCAATTCTAATGCAGGTATTTTGAGTCCTACAAACGTCGCTAATTGCGCCTCTAATATTACTTGCTCAACTTGTGGAAGAGACGAGCTCTCTCCTATTTTCTCCTATCACTCGCCAGTGTACCAGCCTCCTGCTCAGTCTCCTGCTCAAGATCTCACTGCTTTCTCTCAAGCATCTCCTCGGACCTCGGAACTGCAATCCTTTCTTTCTGCAGTAAACTTAGTTAATCCAGAGAGCCCAACGGACTCGCAGAACGCTGAAAATGCTGAAAATATTGAAAACGTCGAAAATGTCCCGTCGGATATGCCCTCTCCTGAAGACTTTATATTGAGTAACCTTTTCGAATCAAACCTAGGAAATCATTCTGTCAACCAACTCGCTGGCAACTGTTTGAAGTTGTTTATCTCTACTCTGGTGCAGACCCCCTCAAATATAAGTAATCCTAAAGTTATAGAGGAAGCTTTTAATTCCTTAAAGGTTAGCTTGCCCTTTGTCCCCACGTGGCTCATTGATATCGAGATTTGGTGGCGCGATCTTTACGCCTCCATTGATCCCAATGTTACAATTCAATAACAAATATCTGGACGTCTTCCATTGGAACGTTAGGGGCTTGATGTCCAACTGGGAAGACGTCACTATTTTACGGAAGAAAACTCATATTCTTGCCCTCTGTGAAACTTTTCTCAATGACAACTCAAAAATAACTTTCTCGAAGGCCTCAACCTATGTTAATAACAGGCCTAGCCACGGTGGTGGCAACCTTATTACTATCAATTCCGACATTCCTCATTATATCAATTTGATAAGGCATATCAAAAACACGGCTATAATCAACTTAGTGGTCTTCCTGCAGGGATCTTGGCTGCACATTTACAGTATTTACGTCCCTAGATACATTAGCATAGACAAATGGAACTTTTTAATTGGCTCTCTAACCCCCCCCCCCTTCCATTGCCATAGGAGATTTCAACGCCAAAAGCCCGGCGTGGGGCTGCGCTAGTTACAACTTGAACGGCCGCTACCTGGAGGACCTCCTGCTGCTACACAACCTGAAGGTCCTCTTCACTCCCGAGCATACGTTTTTTCCTTCACGCCAAGAATGGCCCACTTCTAACCTGGACCTAGCCCTGGTGTCGCCTGATTGCCCTTCTTAACATATCTGGAAATTATTCTGGGCACTTTTGGGAGCGACCATGCACCTATCCGTCTACGAATTTCCCTTAATTGTTCCAACACCCCAAAACGATCTGTTAAAGCTCCGTTATTGGAGCCCCCGTGTGCTCCCTCCTCGCCTGCCTGTTGTCTTCCTGACCTCCCAGAAAACCAGAAATGGCCTCCCTCAAGATCTCCAGACATTCTCAATGTCCTGAAGACATTCCAGAATGGTCTTCAGATCAAGCCGATTAACAGATTTACTCCTTTGAGACCCTGTTGGTGGACTACCGATTGCGAAGACGCTGTGTGGCATTGCAACCACACTAAAAGATGCTACCTCAAATGTAGATGCTCCTATTGTTGGATGGTGGCGAGGAAAGCCAAAGCTAAATGCAAAAAAACACTGAAAAAACACAGAAGACTTTATTGGAAAAATTCAATCAAGAAAACCGACATAAATAACATCTGGAGGGTTCAGAAGCTCTTCCAAAAGCGACCCTCTTCTCTCATTCCTCTCATAAAAAACACTGAAGGCACCCTACTGAACCCGGAAGCATCATGCAAAGAAATTCTAATTTTTACCGTCGGTCATGTTTTTTCTAAAAATCTGCCCTGGCCAAAACACCTGCCAGCTTCTTTCACTCCACAAAACCTCCTTTCAAAATGGAATCGCCCTTTCACCGCCTTAGACTTAATGGCTGCCATTAGCTCGAAGCGTACCCCCCGGGGCCAGATGGACTTGTTAATTCTACTTTTAGAAAGCTCGGAGACGGGCAATTAAGTGTTCTCCTCGACAGTTTAAATGCATCCTGGTCCACCGGCATTATCCCATCTATGTGGAAGAGCTCGACAATTTATCCAATTCTAAAACCCAACAGGCTTGCCCACTCTCCCTCGAGCTTTCACCCTATTGCTCTTACTTCTTGTCTCATCAAAACTTTAGAAAGAATGATTAACAACCGGCTACAGCATTTCCTAGAAATCAAAAACTTGCTCCCCGACTATAGTCTAGGTTTCCGAAAGGGCCTGAACCACATATTCTTGACTATCAAACTAGTGGACGACATTCTCCTTGCCCGTGAAAGAGGTGAGAGCATAGGTATCATTTTCCTCGATATAAATAAAGCATTTGACTCGGTGTCGCACGAGCTTCTCTTCAATAAACTCGTCGATCTTGAAGTGCCTAGGAGGCTGACACTACGGATTACTTCTTTTCTAAAAAATAGGAGGGTGGGTATGAACTACCCCGGTGGCACCCACTGGATTCGTCGAATTCAGGGGCTTCCGCAAGGGTCCATCCTTAGTCCCGTTCTCTTCAATATCTTTGTCAGAGATGTATTCGACGGCGTCCTCCCAACAATAGGAAAAAGCATCTTCGCTGACGATTTGGCTCTTTGGTTCTCCAGCAAATCCTTGCCCGAAGTAAGAGCCACGCTGCAAGGTGTCTGCGACTCCCTAGCGAAGTGGGGTGAAAACAACTTTATTAGCTTGTCACCCGACAAATCAGTAGTGATGTGTCTGACTTTCAGGTCCACCCCCTCTGCTTTCCATCTTCTTTCAGGGTACCCGGCTTCCGAATAGAAAGAGCCATAAGTTCTTAGGCGTTACGCTCGATAACAAACTAAACTGGAGGGCGCATATTGCCGCCACTAAAGAGAATCTCATCAAAAATCTAGCGCGAGCGAAGCTTGTTATGAAGTCCAAGTGGGGCCCTCCTTGGAGTGAGTTCTCCACTCTAATCAATTCCCTTGTCAAGACTTCTGATTCTTCAGCGTTATTTTTTATGCTAGCTGCTAATTCAAACATTGCTCCATTGGTCATTGCGGAAAGGAAGATCTTACGAACGTGTCTTCATGCCACCTTGTCATCGCCGTGCCCCTTGTTATACATTGAAACTGGCATCCCGCCTCCTCCATTGAGATGGGAAGCAAAAGCTGTCTCTTTTCTTTACTCATACTGCCAAATCTTCAGCAAGCAAAGCAGCAACCTCCCACTAGGGAAAGTTTGCTGTTTGCTTTTGAAATCTAGGAAACTCCGCTCTCTAGCAGATTATTTGTTTAATAAATTTAATTGTGACTCTTTGCATATTTGCGAACCCTTGTTGCTTAATTGCATCTGGGACTCCTCCTCTGCCATTCAGATAGACTTTGCTCCTTTAGAAATTACTTCCTTGCTCTCGCCAGACCTGTGTGCAAGACAATTCGATTCCTATCTTAGTGCAGAATTCAGTGATTACAACAAAGTATATACTCACTTCAATCGATCTTGCAGGCGGTATCGGTATCTACATGAAAAATAAGTTCTTTATCTCGCATAAAATTACCCCGGCCACTAGCTCCTATCAACTTGAGCTTATATCTATTCATAAAGCTTTGCTCCTGATATCTTCCCTTCCTTCAAGAAATTATCTTGTCATCACAGACTCAAAAAGTGCACTCTCCTCTATTCAGGGAGCATTGGGCAAAGCCCAGTGGTACTTCAAAGAACTCTTGGGTTATATTATGATCTTATTACAACAACTCTTTTCATGTAAATTTAAAGTTCGTTTCCTCTGGGCCCCTGGCCATCGAGGAATCCAGGGGAATGAACTAGCAGACCGGCTGGCTAATTGGGCGAGGACAGGTTGGAAACCGGCCTACCCTTCTCGCGTTGACTCTACTGTCCTTGCAACTCTTATTCGTAGAAAGACACTCGTACTGTGGAACGCCCTCTGGGCTGCTGAGTCTAAAGGAGAACACTACAGAAATTTTTTCCCCAATATTGAAAACTTTAATAAACATTCTCCAAAGTGGCTTACCTTCCAGCAAAAATCCATTTTGTTTAGACTTAGATCGGGGCATGTCCCCATGAACTTTTTCTTGAAAAAGCTGAAAATCAGCTCTACGGATCTTTGTTACTGTGGAAAACAAGAGACCGTGGAACATGCACTAATTCAATGTCCCATATATCGTCGCCAGAGGGAGACTCTACTTAAAGGTCTCTCCAAACGAAATATTGCTCTCTCTCTGAAACATATCCTCCTAGCTGCGCCTTTGAAGCCTCGATTGCAGCGCGACATTGTTAGACTTCTCACTTGTTTCCTCCAAGGTACAGGATTGTATGGGAAAATCCTAGGCCCTCTTTCTATCCACTGACTTTCTCTCCAACTTTTTAGCCTAACCCTTCTTGCCTTCATTGTATTTCCATTGAAATCAGCTGGTCTTCTTTCTCGTGGGAGATGAAGGCTGTATAAAGAAGAAGAGGTGATTCTCGACGAATGGAACTTTGAAAACACGATCCATAAAAAGGGAGAACAAAAGACAAACGAAAAAAAGAGCCAATCCATTATAATCTTGGCCGTCATTGTCATCAGTGCGAGCATCGCGATCACCGTGAGTGACGATTGGGAATCTGAAAACTTCGGCGAACGGCGAGCTTGCATGCTGTAGCACGAACGAGTGTTATTTCACGCTCAGCCTATAGCAGCTGTCAGTGGCTGAGCGAGAGGACGGAGCGAGAGGACGGAGCGAGAGACGAGTTGAGTGAAGCATAGTAGAGATTGACTGAAAGACTCTCAGGTCGAGCGGAGAGTTCAGAGAGTCCAAGCGAAAACGTATATCTTTGCCAGCGACAATCTGAGCTCTACACCTGGAGATCTTAAGCCAGTCTACGGCTGTTACTAGAAAAGGAAACCGAGTGGAGTATTGAGGACGTCGGTGAGCATGGCTGTCGACGGAAGATTCAACGGGCCAGATGAGCGAGTGTAACGGCAGAGTCAACATAACGGGCCACCGTAGGAGGAAGTTGAACTGACAAGCATCGATAATCACTGTGGAGGGTGGAAGCGAACCACCAAGCAAGTTGTTCAGCAAAAAATTCGAATGCATTTCAACGAATTAGTGAGTGTGTGAATTGTAATTATTCAGAACAGTCAGTGGCACATGGTGGAACAGAAAGCTAAGTACAGTCAACCAAAGGAAATAATCCACACGAGTTTAATACTTAATATTACATTTCATGCTAATATGTTGTTTTAATAGCTTTTTTAATTATAATTATTTAAATTTAATAATCTTAATAATGTTAACTCTAAATGTAATATTAATTTATTAATAAAAAATTAATATTGAAACGGTAAAACTTAAAGAGTAAAATTCAAGTGTGGATTATTTCCCTTTGATGACTGTACTTGAAATTTCAACATACTTTTGGGCCCCAGCATTAACCTCAGTGACTGACTTTGAACTTTATTTATCCTGATCTTTATCACTGATTATAATTTTGCATTTGAAACTTATCATAATTTTTAATTTACCCAATTTTACTTTAATTACTAACCTTATTAATCGTTAAGAAATTGAAATAAAGAATAAATCTCTAAGACTAAAGAATGCTTTTGGTTAATTTGATTAAAATTTAAGGAGAGGGGAGGGATGACTTGGAATAAAGTTAACATAAGACGTTGCCTGTTCTAATTTGGGGAGATAGATCTTAGAAACCACTATACGAGCCACAAGGTAGTTCCCAGAGTTCAAATTTGAAACGAGGGTAGGGAGGCCCTCATCATTACAGGTAATTATCAAGTAGAGAATAGTGCACGAAATTGAATTAGAAGTAGTCGCTTAACAACGTGCAGACATTAGCACGACACCGCTCTACAAGATAATGGATGACACTGAACTCTTTTACGAGAGGAAGCATTTAGGGGGAGTTGGAGGGCGTGGTCAATTAAATAACGAAGGGAAGCATTTTTATGTGTGATAGGGCGGATGGACAAAGTGTGAATTAAATTTGATGATATTGTGGGTTTATGGTAAATATCGAAAGTAAATCGGTTGTTTATAAAGTCTTTGGATATGGAAATATCAAGGTATGGGATAGTGTTGTCAGATTCTATTTAGAAAGTGAATTGATGTGGAGAAAGTGTTAAACAAATCACAAGAGGAGGAAAACACAAATAAAAAGAATAGTCTCACCAGTTTCTAGAAATCACATCAATGTGTTCTCATCTTGGCCGGCAACCTTGTTGAGACGAACAGCTCATTCGTAAACAAGAGAACATCGGGTCTAAAACAAAGTTCTCTCTCTATAGCGGCACACGCGTAATGGGGCACTCAAAACTGTCAACCATGCTTAGAAATTCAAGCCCACAGGATAGTTTATTTACTCTCTTATTACTGCCCATCGTCACAAAACACAGGATAGGGGCCAGATTAAGACATCAAAAGTGCCTGGTAACATATCCCTTTTTTTATCATTGACTTCGAACATAACAAAAAACTGTGTCTTGCTTCCCTGCTCGACACGCATCAACAACGCTTAACTGGTACAACAAGGGGGGAGAATCTTGCCAGCGCTTCTCCGTATCGGTGCTGCAACAAAGGCCAAACGCTAATAAAGCGGTATATAAAAAAAAAACTGGCAAAGCTAACTACAGCAGCAGCAGAATAAACAACAGAGCTTAAAACAACAAAATTAGCGTGCTACTTGGAGCAACAAGCATTAACAGTAATAAACCCCGGAAACACCCACATGATCATGGTTAAAAAAAAAAAGAATAACATAAAAACAAATAACACTGACCACAGTGTTATTATTAAATATTTGGTGAAATATGAGCATTTTTACTAAATAATGTTTAAATGCGCCTGCGCAAGATTTACCGAAGTGTCTTTTACATAATTTCTTAGCTAAAATAGAGCTACTCTTATAAAAATCCCAAGCAAACATCGTGAAAATTCAGAAGGATATCACCGTTAGAATGAGTTGAATTTCAGTTGCTCTCAAAAATAACAAAACGATAAGGGCTTTTCTCCAAATTTTCATTTTTGGATCGGACACCAGTATCAATTTCTCCTTTAGCTGATATGAAGCCGATATGAAGCCAATATGAAGTCGATATTTCATCCAGCCTAGCGATATGTGCTGACAGAGTAATCACGAACAGTAAATATGTCAGCAACAAACAAGAGGGAAGGCCACATTGTCTTCGTATATACAGTAAAATTAGACCTTCCAATCAGTGGCTGCATTGGCCAGTGGCCAATTGGCTACCACCTGTTTCAAAGTTGTAGCCTAAATGGAATTGGCTACCAAAATATAGGATTTCAAGATCTGATTAATGGATAAATGCGATAAAAAATAATTTTCCACAATTTTGGAAAATAATCTGTAATAGATGATAGGACTGAATTTTGTCTGGAGTTCAAAAATAGTTGCTTTTAAGTTACATAAGTTATATGGGTCATAAGATGAACATCCATTACTTTCCAAATATCGAAGAACATTTTTCACTGATCCAATAAAGGAAAAATATCTACAGCCTGCACTTTGTGAAATTGTGTTTTCTTGCCCTTTATTTCTTTCCTCAGTATTTTTCGTTGAGTTCATTGTTTCTGAAAAGGATGATACAGGATCAAAAATCTTGAATTTTGTCCTTTCCTTCTGTGAGATAAGGTTTTAAGTTTTTGAGAAATCCTGTTACAGTAATTACATTTGCACAATCAAGCTGCCTAACAAATCAAATGAGAAAGAATATTTTTCAAAATCTTTTTCTCCATATAATGTATTTTGTAATGACCCAAATAGAGGATCTTAACAATTAAAACACCCAAAACCCCTGATGCCACAATCCCTTTCAAACACAGTTGACCTTGTAGCATGATATACCAGTAATCCAATATAGCGACCTTTTTTGATAAAGGGGTTAAAAATATAAAACTTTCCATCTTTCTTGAACTTCATCTGTCCTCAATTTCAGTTTCTTTATCCATTTAACAGGAGTTGCAACAAATTTTAACATAGAAATACAGGGTGTTTCAAAATTACACCACCAAACTTGGCAAAACGTTAGAGGGGATCAATTTGAACATCTTTTGTTAATAACGTTTTATTCTAAAATGATTCTGCAGTCAACTGCAGTACGTGGATTCAATTAATTAACATGAACGGATACACTGTTAACCTTTAACACGTTTATTCACATCATTACAAAGAACATTAATTAGACAAGTCAGTAATGTCTTATTACTACATAATGTGCTGGAAATGTCGAGTTTCAATGCAAGTCTCACATCGTCGTAACATGGAACGGTTGATGTGCTGAAACACTCCAGGCATCTCGTTTACCATCGCTGCAGCAGCCACCACACATGCCACAAGATCTTCCTGTGACTCAACAGGAGTTTCATACACCACACTTTTCATATGTCCCCAGAGGAAGTAGTCCAGACATGTTATGTCAGGTGACCTGGGTGGCCAGTTAATAGGACCTCCACGACCGATCCATTTGTTTGGAAATCTTGCATCAAGGTAATCACGTACTTCCCAGGAGAAATGGGGTGGTGCCCCATCATGCTGGTACCACATGTCTCGGCGAACTCTCAGTGGTATGTCTTCCAAGAGTTCTAGTAAAGGCCGGTTTCCATTTAGCATCGCTTCGGCGTAGGTTAGGCATCTGCATCTTTTTTTGGAATTTTTGAAAAACACATTCGTTTTCCAATTAGCATCTGCGTCGGTTCGGCGTCGATCACGCGTCGTTTCAAGATCTGGCATGGCTATTTTCAGGAGTCTTTTTGATCTAGCCAATCAGGTGCGATCTACTTCACTATGGATTCTGGGTAGTTGTCTTCACCGATTCAGATGGAGAATCATGGCTGCCATAGCTGCTGTTCGCCGACACGGGTTCTTGCGACTTTTCCCTTGGGAATTTAGTAATAAACAGGTTATAAAAGTTTGGTGAATCATTTATTTATTAAGTAAAAATGATATAGTAATAAATTCAAAGTGTGAACTTGACAAGAGTGGTTGATATCTTCTTTTTCCATCACCTTGAGAGAGCAACAATTGTTTGCAGCGACTCGACCAATCAGATCAGACCAGATTCAGTATAACGGTTGAAAGTCGCTAAATGGAAAACGGCCGCGCTCGCGTGCTAATCAGGGCGCATCTCGCAGGCGATGATTGCAAAAAAGGACGCCGCACATGACGAGACGCTGAACCGACGCTAAATGGAAACCAGCCTTTAAACATGCTGAAGAAACATGTTGTACGTATGCCCAGTTAAGGAAGTGGGCATCATTTATGGGCCAATCAATTGTTCATGCACAATTCCACACCAAACGTTAATACTGTAGCACTCTTGATATGCATGGAGAAAACGTGTGTGTGGATTCTCATGGGCCCACAGGTGTGCATTGTGTGAATTAAACATTCCCTCTCGTGTAAACATGGCTTCATCTGTGAATAATACACGTGATGCGAATGTAGGGTCCGTGTGATTTTGTGCTAAATACCACATTGCAAATGCTTCACAAAGAGGGTAGTCAGTTATCTTCAATGATTGGACCTTTTGCTGGTGGAATGGATACAGCAAATTCTCGTGAACAACTCTCCAAACATCAGTGTGGTTCACACCCAGGTTGTGCGCTACTGCACGCACACTTGTTGTTGGGTCATCAGCAAATTGTTGCAGAATCTCGTCCTGTAGCGCTATGTGGTTGTCCTGCGTTGCCCATGTTCCTGGAGAAAGATCCTGTTTCACGAAGTCGCCAATGCAGATTCGCGAATGTCTGATAGTGAGGCACACGTCTGGTGGGGTACAGCCTAACTGCAGCTCTCCCATTCCCATTGGCTGCTCCATACACAAAATGCGTGTCAGCCAATTCTTCATTTGAGTATGTCTGCATGTTGTGCTTGCAATGGTTCCAATTGATAACTAAACTTTACAATTGCTTTCTGTACTAACCATGTGTCTAATTGCATACTACTGTATGGATTTAAAGGAATGAACCATTATTCTGTGGTGGTAAATTAATGTTATTCAAAACATTAAGCAAGGAATTAACCAAGTATTCTGTGGTGGGTAAATTAATGTTATTCAAAACATTAAGCAATACTGTCTTTTTGCTAATGGGACACCGAATAAGCAGGATGAAACAGTGGAATCTTTGTACTGTAGCTGAGTGCAAAGCCATTTTAGAATAAAACGTTAACAAAAAATGTTCACATTGATCCCCTCTAACGTTTTGCCAAGTTTGGTGGTGTAATTTTGAAACACCCTGTATATCCACTTAGCCATTTATTCATTTATCTAGTATTCCCTTAGGCAAACTTTACCTAATCCAATTTAAAAAAAACTGGACTCTTCACTTAGTATCACCAAAGGAGATTATCCACTTATCAGAGTTTGATTGTAATCTCTGCAAAAAGCGAGATTGTCGGTAAATAACTAGAAATCGTCAAAATCACAATAGCAATGATTACAGTATAAAAATCTTGCATGATATCCTAAATCTTTCCTAAGCAGGGTAAAGGCATGGAGAAGATTAATTTCTCCATTATAGTTCATCCAGGGAGAGTTGGAGTAGGCGTGGCTTAGTGTTGATATCGATTAATCATGTCAGGCAATCGACGTGCAAGGAATTATGGGGTTTCTTCATTATCTACGCGGGCGTCAATCCATTCACAACGTGCAGTGACCAGCGATCATAATAGCTAGTTCATCTACAATACCTAACAACATTGGAATTCGAGGACGAACTCTTCATAGCCAAGCTAGGGAGACTGTGTGGAATGTATTTTCCTATTTCAAAGATAAGGATCCTGATAAAAGCACTTCTGCTTTAATAGAAGAAACATCTAAAGCAACACAAGTATCGGTGACATCCGCTCGAATAATCGTTCAGGATGTAACTAGGCCTAATTCAGAGACACAAGCAAGCGCGCCAAACCCTTCACCTTTTTCGACGCCTGGGAAAAAGAGGGTAAGAGAGTCACAACTTAAAAACTTGGATAAATTTGGAAAAAGGCAGCTGAACACGTTATTCGGATAGAACAAAAACATTGGGAAACCGATTGTTTAATTGAGGAGCAAGTGGAGCCGCTAATAATCCACGTGAAGGATGAGGGTAGCAGCAGCGATGAAGAGTGGGATGACATTAACGTTCTCCCGCAATCTCCCTAGTTTGGATTTTTTTAATAAACAGTCTTTTTCAAGACTAATTCATTAAAAGGCCATTTTAATGGCCAGCAAATAAACAAAAGAGGCCAGAACTTTTGTTTTTAAATTTTTATTAAAATATTTGTAGTAAATAAATATTTAATTGCAATTCATTTTTAATTCTAATTCATTAAAAGAAATAGCAAAAGAAGTGAAAGTTATTTATTAAAGAATAAAAAATTAATGATATATTGACTTCAATTTAATTGCTTCAATTGTTTGCAATTATAAAATGAAAAATAAAAATAAAATGCATGACATAAACAAAATAAAAATAAAAAAATAAAATTAGTTAAACATATGTAATTTATGTTACATGACGAAATAAGTTTTCTTTAAGTGTATTCTTATTTTTTTTTTTATTTTAAATTGCAGTATAACGTAGTTTCACTACGAAGTAAAATAATGTTATAAAACGCCTCACCATTAAGACCTATAAACCAGGAACAATCAGTCGCATGATCAAACCTTTCTCTGAAAGTTCATAACTTCCTACTCTCCCTGGATGAACTATAGTAAAAGTAAAGAGTTGTGTTCCTTAACTTTTCCAGAGAACTATTACCCAGCCTGGTCAAGGTAACCTATAGTTGGTCACTATACTTCGTCCAACAAGAGAAAAACAGGGTGTGTTTCCGGTCTGATATCGACTACTCACTCATCCGCAATGCTTTGTGGGATCTCTCCTTCAGCGGCTACACAATAGTACTACTATACAAGTCACTTTGTAATGGCGACGCCCGTGCAACAACTCTTCAGCCAAACAAGGAAAAACTATTCACAACCAGGCTAGGGAGATTTGTGTGGAACGTATTTTGCTACTTTAAAAGAAAATAATGTTTTAAAAGCTCATCTGCTTTGATAGAAGAAACTTCCAAGGCAACGCAAGTTTCTTTTTCTTGCGTTCGAACAATTGTTCAAGAAGGAAACGAAGCGTCTTCATGCGAAGCTACCACCCCATCTCCTCGCTTTTCGACTCCTGGAAAGAAAAGGCCCAGGGAATCTCGAACAACGATATATATAAAATGGAGTTAAAAGATAATTTTATGAAGTGTACAATATTTTTAATTATATATAAAGCAAAGCAACTGAATAATATTAAAACTTCTGCTGCAATATTATAAAGCGCTTCTTCAATGAGACATGAGACAGAAGTGATTAAGCGCATGAGGCCCCCTTTCTCTGATTGGCTAATCTGAAACTTCCTGTGACACACCCTGTTTTTCTCTTGTTGGATGAACCAGAGACAAATGAAAATGAGAGACTGGCAGTGACCTCCCCTCTAGTGGTGCCTTCGCGCCGCCATGCCGGGATTGGCAAGAAACAGCTGATCGCCGTAGGCAATGCATGTGAATCAATCTCAAACATTTATTTTTTTCTAATATCTACCTAAGATATCTCGATGAATTTATTATGGAACCACCAGAAAAACTTGCTCTATTAAACAAAAAAATAATCATTTAAATCGGCCCATCTGATAAAAAGTTATTTGATGATAAATAAAGTTATTTTTAAACATAAATTAAAAAAAAAAAGTAGTTTAAATGAAAAAGGAGGAAGATATTATATTAAACCAATTAACTAGGAAAATTCTCCTCTATAAATTATAATTTTAAAGTAAATAAAATAAAATATACAGATTATATCAAATTACCTTTGATATGGAGTAAAATAATAACTCACCGGACCATATTAAGGTTACTTTCTCTTGTCTCTCTTCTTATTTCGATCTGTATCCGTTTTTTTTTTTGTTGTTGTTGTTGTTTTTTTGGGTTTTTTTTATAATTAAAAAGCAATTAATTTACGAAAATTCTCCTTTATAAATTCCTTTATTTAAGGTAAATAAAATAAAATATACATATCAACAATAATTTGGATTATAATTAATGAACTGTATATTTTATTTTAGTTTATTTACTTTAAAATTATAATTTATAAATGAGAATTTTCGTAAATTAATTGCTTTTTAATAAAAATATAAAGAAAAAAGCAAAAAACAGATAGATCGAAATGAGAACAGACAAGCGAAAGTAAACCTCCACCCCCCTTTTTAAAATAACCCTCATTGTTGTTCTGGCGCGAATCTATTGTTTCATAATTTATGAAAGAAAAAACATGCCTGTCAGTTGTTGTGCATATAATTGCACAAATCGTTTTTTAAAAGGATCCAATATTTCATTTCACAAGTAATCATGTGTATTAATAATATGTTAATAGTTTATTACAGTATGTGGATTAATAAACTGATTATTATCAGTGATAATTATTTTATTCAACTGAGAATTATTTCTTCCTTTTTTTTGTTAAAAAAAAAATTGAGTACCTTTTAAAAGTATTTTAGGTTATCAGATTTTCTTTTAATTTAAAATTTTAAAATCAATTAGCTAAAATTTGATAAATTATGTTAGGTTTGTTTATCAATAGTAAGAAACACTTTTAAATATCTTCCCAGTTTAAATGTTCTGACTTTATCAACATTCCATTATTGTCAGATAAACAAAAATTAAAATGACATTTTTTCTTATTTTCTTAAAATAATTTTGTGACACAGCTTGTTAAATTTTTTAAAGTATAAACATCTAATTGATATTTCAATAAAGATAAGTATTGTGATAAACATTTTTATTGTGATGAGTGCATTAAAAAAACAACTGTCACTCAATAAATGAGCACCAAGCTCGTATAACCAGGTATAATATTTGCACAATAGATTTCCAAAGGATGACATTCTTCGTAAAAAGTGGATACATCTTATTAGGCGTAAGAACTGGAAGCCAAACTCTTATTCTTCAGTTTTCTTCATCTATGCTTTCACTTGTCTCTGGCTAAGCCTCCATTATTACAATAACGATAGAAGTTGCAAGTTGTACGCGCTCTTTTAAAAATTCGTAAGGCATTGAATCAGCTATTGAAAGTCATTAAAAGTATAAGTTATCGTTAGTTAATGCAATAAAGTTTTTTTAAAAAAATCAGAAAACAGGTTACGCTTACTAATACCTCTCGAAGTCATCTACAAAAACAGCTGAAATAACATTGAGAACATACGCCACCTTACGTTTCTGCCATCCCCATAATGGAGACCGCTGCACTTCCGGTGGCACCAGTAGCGCTCAGCAAAATGAATAGGGCACTGCCAGTCTCTTATTTTCATTTGTCTCTGGGATGAACTATAGGCAAAAATCCACATTATTAATCGTACGTCGGCGAATTTTGTTTACTTTTTCAAATACTCTTTTCATTTTTGAAATATTTCCTTCTTATTGATCATAAATTTATTTTTTCTTTCTGATTGAGCAATTGTTTTGGAAATAGGGGATCGATTGTCTTATCTTCCCATTGCTTTTATTGTTTGAAAAATTTTAAATTTTGGTTTTCCTTTTTGCAAAACTTGATACAAGGAATTCTTAAATAATTGTTTTGAAGTAACCATTTTATGACACTTATTTAATATTCATTTTAACGTTTTGTACAGTCGACCCTGGATGTAAGTATCCCTAATACAAGGATAATCCGCTTATAAGGATATTTTCTTTTGGTCCCAAGGATATCCTTATAGCAAGGTTCTACTGTATTTGCAAAGATAATTTTTATTTTATAAAAATCAGGTAAATGAAATCTTGATTCCTGAAAGGAGAAATATAGTCAAGAAAATAAAGAAAGGAATCATTTATTAAGCAACAGAACTTCTGTTCTCTTTGCAGAAATAGAACCTCCCAACCTCCCCTCCCCCCCAGCCTCGTCAATGCAATGGAAGCATTCCCCCTTCACACATTGTTACGATGGTCAGTCAAATGATAACCGGAAATATTATTTTACAGCTCCTTTATTACAGACAGAGTTGGAACAAATACACTATTTTTCAATGTAGTCCCCCCCCCCCCTGCTTTTCGATGCATTTTCCGTCACCGAGTCAAGATGGCATGGTTACCTTGGGGGAAAAAATCTTTTGGCTGTGTGTGCAGCCACTCTTGCATTGCCTGCTTCACCTCCGTGTCAGTCGCAAACTTGTGGCCACCGAAGGAATCCTTTAGTGAGTCAAAGATGTGGAAGTCGGAGGGTGCGAAGTTGGGAAAGTAAGGAGGATGGGGGAGGCACTCCAGACACAATTCCTGGATAGTTGCCACGGTTGCACAAGCTAGATGAGAACGCATGTTGGGAGGAGTCCGCGACGCTTGGTGCGTATACAGTAGAACCTCCGTATAGCGAAACGCAATGGACCGGCAAAATCATTTCGTTATATAGATATTTTGTTGCATGGAGATAGTGTTAAAACTTGCATAATTTTGATGTATAAATTACATATGTATTTTAAATTTAGTATTTATATATAAAAGTTTAGTATTTTATATAATTTGAATGCTTCTTAGAATAAAGAACAAAACTTTTTCGATACTTGACATCGCTGCCTATCTCAAGTTATCCAGGTCGCCATTGCTGAAAATTTTGTTTGGATCGCGATTATTTTTTCTGAAATAATTAAAATTGGAAAGCAGAACGTGCCAAAAATAATTTTGTAATGCGTATTTTACGGAAAAATACCGATAGAACGTATCCATAAGCGTGCATATTAAGGCTTACGAGTGTTTTTTTGTCGGCCTCGGTAAAATTAGCATTTCACAAAAACGTTTATGGTAAACTTTCAATAAAATAAATTTGAACAAATATTAAAGATTGTAATATAAAAAATCTTCCGAGTTTCGACAGCTTTTATAGTAGTTCTCGTGCGACTCTCATAGAAATTAAATTTTTAACATGCTTGCACATTTAAACTCCTCAGCAGGCCGGCATTATTGCTGTGCCGTGCATCATGGGTAGTTTGGTGTGATAACGTTGTTCTCGAGAACTCTTCGTAACTTTGTCGATAAAACAAGCTTAATGCCACAGCCGCAGCCTACTGGGCAGAGCTTGTGACGTAAAAATTTGTTTTTAACTTCGCTTGTTGGCCATTTGCGATGATTTCGTTCGTTGGCTGTCGGGTCATGCTAAGTACAGGAACCAAATTTCGTAATAAAGAGCTAAAATTTATTGTTTAGGCTGAAAAATCCGTACGTTAATAGGGATAATTACGCTATAAAGATTTCGCTATATGGAGATTGAAAAAGCGATTAAATCAATAGGATTTTTGCCTGGACCACAGAAAAATTTTATTATAGAAAGAATTTCGCTATATCGACGTTCGCTCTACTGAAGTTCTACTGTAGCAGGTTTCAGAATGTCACGCACCATCTGACATAGGTGACACTGGTCACAGTCTTGCCTTTATCCATGTAATATTCCACTATGGGACCCTTGTGGTCCCAATACAAGATCAGCATCACCTTTCCTGCAGAGGCTGGCAGCAGAACTTTTTCGGCTTTGGTTATGTCCAGTGCGGCCATTTCATTTCCTGCGCTTGGTCTGTGGTTGATAGTGATTGACCCAAGACTCGTCTCCAGTCACAATTCGCTCCAAAAAGGTGTCGCCTTCAACTTCGTAGCGGCGCAGCAGCTCCTGGCAGGCATCGACTCGCCTTTCCTTCATTTCAGGCGTCAGCCGATGAAGGACCCATTTTGCGGCCATTTTCCGGTATTTCAGCTCACCATGGACAATATGCTGAGCAGAGCCATGACTGACCTGTAATGCCGTTGCAATGTCATCGATGGTGACCCATCTATCCTGCAGATCATCACCTCAGCTGTCACAAGACGATGTGCCTGGCCTGGCCTGGCCTGGCCTGGCCTTGGCACGTCCCGCCAAACTTGTTGTGCCGCCGCTGAATTTCTTACACCATTCGTACACCTGAGTCTGTGATAATACATGCAGCACCATACTGTGCCAACATTCGTCTATGGATATCTATTGGTTTCGTGCCTTCACGGTGCATTCCAACAGAGGGCCACCATATTGTAAACACCCGTATGGCGCCACTGGGTCACGTGGGAATGCGGGACCAATGCCAATTGATGGCAGGAGAGTCCATGCGCATGCATACTGGGTTTGATCGCAATGGGAGCGGTTTTCGATTTTCTACAGCGGTTTTCCAGTTTTCATTTGACTCTGCCTCGTATATTTATGAATTTCTTCAGAAATAGTCAATTCAAACAGCTCAAGGAGCTTTATAATAATATACCTGGGCAGTCTAGTGATATGTTTTTTCTAGACGACTGAAAAATATTAAAAAAGACCTGAAAAAACATCGTCGCTGATGCTTTGCTTAATAAGACGACATGTTTTTATGAGAGCCATGAGCATATGCCCAATGAGAATTGCATGAATGCGTGGGGGTGCATATAAATCAAAACCTCCATAGTAGAGATGCACATCAGACAATTGCTCAAACGCACAATTGCAGTATCACATGTAAACTACGAGAGCATTTGGAAGAGTAATGCCTCCTTGGCCTGTACCTTTTTTTATTTGGTAACAGATTTTCAAATTTTTTTTTTTACCTGAAATTTACATTTGTCCTCTGTTATACGTTATTCACGTTTCTACAGTCTCCATCCCTCTCCACACATTGCGCCACCGCGTGACTAGTCGGGTTAACCCGTCGGAGAGGAATTTCGGGGTTGTTCTCGATGCCAGGATTGAATGGCAGCTTTCACCTCGTTGTCAGAATGCAACTCACGTCCCTTAAGGTGCTCTTTCATCTGTGGGAAGAAGTGAAAGAGTACCTTAAGGGACATAAATTCTCATGTCTGAATTTGAAGTTTGTTTGAATTTACATGTGGCACAATGCGTGGAAAGGGGTGGGGACTATGTCGAAAAAGTGACTATACCTCGTCCAACAAGAGAAAAACAGGGCGTGTTTCCGGTCTGATATCGACTACTCACTCATCCGCAATGCTTTGTGGGATCTCTCCTTCAGCGGCTACACAAGTCAATTTGTAATGGCGTCGCCGTGCAACAGCTCTTCAGCCAAACAAGGAAAAACTATTCACAGCCAGGCTAGGGAGATTGTGTGGAACGTATTTTGCTACTTAAAAGGAAAACAGTGTTTTAAAAGCTCATCTGCCTTGATAGAAGAAACTTCCAAGGCAACGCAAGTTTCTTTTTCTTGCGTTCGAACAATTGTTCAAGAAGGAAACGAAGCGTCTTCATGCGAAGCTACCACCCCCTCTCCTCACTTTTCGACTCCTGGAAAGAAAAGGCCCAGGGAATCTCGAACAACGAATCTGGATGACTTTGACCTCTCGATTGCACGAGCATGTGTATCCGAAATACACTCAGAAGGTAATTATCCTACTCTGAAAAATGTGTACCAGAAATTTAGAGAAAAAACTGACTACGTCGGATCGAGAACTTCCTTCGCCACCATTATGCATGATAAATTGCATATGAAGTATGGCAAAATCAACCACCGTCAATTTTACATCGAGCGGACAGATGTTATCGCACAACGACGTCGTTTTTTAAGGCAAGTACAAATGCTACGCAGGGACCCCACACGTACTTTCATATATCTGGACGAAACGTGGGCTAATGCACACCATGGCCGTGAAAGACAGTGGCATCACGACGGGAAAAGCTGTGCTCAACCAGGGAGCTCGGAACCCTACCGCGGGTGTTTCATTCCTACGGGTAAAGGCTCCCGTCTCATTCTTTTGCATGCTGGAAGCGATAAAGGGTTTGTGAACGACTGCTGTTTATTATTTCGGTCAAAAAATAAATCCGCAGATTACCATGACGAAATGAATGGGGATTGTTTTCATGAATGGTTTAGAACAAAACTGCTGCCAAATATTCCGAAAAATTCAGTAATCGTCATGGATAATGCCCCATATCACTCGGTGGAGAAGGCCAAAGCGCCGTGCAGCAAGACAAGGAAATCGGATATGATAGAGTGGTTGGCCCTACGAGGAATACCTACCGAAGCAAAAATGTCAAAAGGTGAGCTGTACGATATTATCAAACAACACAAAACAGCAAAGCGCTATGTTATAGATGAACTGGCTAGCGATGCCGGCCATTTAGTGATAAGACTACCTCCTTATCACTGTGATCTCAATCCCATTGAACTTATTTGGGCACAGGTAAAAGAATATATACGGAAGAAGAATACAACTTTCAAGATTGCTGATGTTGAAAAACTAACGAGAACGGCAATTGATAATGTAACTCCTGAAAATTGGAGAAAAGCGATAGAACACGTTTTGCGTGTGGAAGAACGATATTGGGAAATGGACTGTTTGATTGAAGATCAAGTGGAGCCTTTAATAATTCATGTTAATAGAGAAGACAGCAACAGTGAAGAAGAAGAAGAGTGGAATGACATTAACGTTCTACCACAATCTCCTTAGCCTGAATTTAGATATAATTCAAAAAGTCTTTTTCAAGACTATACATTCAAAGGCCATTCTCATGGCCAGCAAATAAACGAAAGAGATATCGTTAACTATAATGGAAAACGTATCATAAAACTGTATTTTATTAAAAAAATAAAAAATAAGATAGCATCTTTAATAAAACCTTATAATTCTTTAAAAAAAACAAAAAACATGTCATTAGAATGTATAAATATTAAAAAAAAATGATGGTTAAACAGACTGCACGTTATTACCTTAAAATAAGTAAACGATATATATAAAATTGAGTTAAAAGACAATTTTATGAAGTGTACAATTATTTTAATTATAATTAAAGCAAAGCAACTGAATAATATTAAAGCTTCTGCTGTAATATTATAAAGCGCTTCTTCAATGAGACATGAGACAGAAGTGAGTAAGCGCATGAGGCCCCCTTTCTCTGATTGGCTAATCTGAAACTTCCTGTGACACACCCTGTTTTTCTCTTGTTGGACGAGGTATAGTGCATTACAAAGAGGATAAATGTACGTGCTAGGTATAAAAACAATTTTGAAAATTGGTTACCAAATATAAAAGTTACAGCCATGGAGGCATTGGTTTTCAAAACACCCTCGTAGCCGTAATTTAGCATGCCCTTTATTTATTCAAAACATAAACAATACATGCATCACCAATGTTTCAACAAACTTCATTTTAAACACAAAAAAAAAAAAAAAAAAAAAAAAAAAGCAAAATTAAGAGACAACTTGACTTTTTTGTCATAGAAAGTAGATAAGCAACAAAAAACTGCAAGACAAAAAAAGCAACTACAGAGCAGTCTTGTTTTTGTCAGGCAAAATTAAGTGAAACTTCATATAATTACTTCATCTAAATTTTTCTGCAGATCCTTTTTCTTCTTCTGCTCTGCTTTGATATTTTCTTCATTGTTTTTCAAATTACCACTGGCTTTCACTTCTGCAGACTGTTTGATCTTCAGTTCTTCTTCACATTCTAACAGTTTGGCACCTTCTTCCTTTATAAAGAGAAAAATTCTACTTAATACCAGTGATAAAAACCAAGTTTGGAAAAAAGAGCTCAAAACATAAATTACTTATCTAATTAATTTCTTGGTAAATAATTTTAATACATAAAATTTTTATGAACAAATAATGTCCAGTTAATTATAAAAGGTTTCATCCACATTTTGCCCACTCCTCAAAGTAAATACAACTCCTGGCAATAAATATCGAATATTTATTTCTAGTTCAACAAAGTTCATAAAAAAGCTTAAATTTCCTCTAAAATAATGGACGCATCCAAAAGGGATGAGGCATATAATAAAGAAAATACTTTAATCTATAAATACGATTTACTGTTAAAAATTAAAAAAAAAAAAAAAAAGATTCTTTGAAATATGCAAATGAATACAGACGTATTGGAAAAAAGAATGGGATAGTCTCATTGGTTGGAAAAAAATATGCGATATATTCAGTGAGTAACATCCAATGATACATTTTGTTTGCGAATATGCAAATGTAATACAAATTATTTATTCTTTTATAACTGCTCACAATTATCGAGGTTGGTAGACGACAGAAAACTCTGCTAATTAGAGTATCAAGGCTCCAGCTAAAGAACTGTCTACTGATGTGAAAACTCGAATAGTCCGCCCGCTAAAAGAAGGAAAAACTCAATTAGAAGTCGCAACTTTGTTGAGAATGTTCCCAGAGCATGGTGTCACGTCTGTGGCATAAGTTTAACTCTCGTGGCAATGTGCAGAATTTGAAAAGATATGGGTGACTGAGGAAGACAATTGCATCCGACGATAGAAAACTGATCCGGATCTGTATACGGATGCGATTATCAACATCCCGATTGATGAACCGAGAGTGGGAACAATGCGACGTCAATGTCTGCGATCGGTCTCTACGAAACCGTTTGAACGAGGCTGGGTTTTCATTTAATAAAGCAAAGAAGAAACCGTTGCTCTCGAATGAGCATCGACGTAAACACTTGCACTGGGCCAAAGATCATGCAAAGTAGACAGTGGAGGATTGGAAACGAGTTGTTTTTAGTGACGAGTATAGGATTTGCTTAGGGAACGGTGATAATAACAGTGCGTTTGTCTGGAGAACAATCCCATCCTGACTGCTTAAGTTCCAGTGTAAAGTTTCCACAGGGTGTAATGATTTGGGCATGTGTGACGTTTGCAGGACCTGGAAAATTGTGCATTTTAAATGACACTGTCAACAGTGCGACCTATATAGACATTTTGGATCAGTTTCTTCTGCCAACGTCGGGAGATTCGTTTGGTGATTCGGATGACTTTGTCTTTCAGGACGATAATGCACCATGCCACCGTTCTCAGGCTGTTGTCAAATACTGTGAGGATCATTGAATCTGACAGATGAAATGGCCAGCTCAAAGTCTTGATGGAAATTTAATAGATAATCTTTGGTGGGATTTAAAGAAGCAATTCGTCAATGTTGGGGAAAAATCAGTGAACACTGATGCATAAACTTATATGAATCAGTGCCTCGAAGAATTAAGGCAATAATCAAGTCAAAAGGCGGGGCTACCAAATATTAAAAACAGCTTTTGATAATATTTGACATGTTTATTTGGCATTATTCCATATTTATTTCCAAGCCAAAAGGCTATCCAATACTTTTTTCCATTGTGTTCGTTATATTAATGTATATTTTCAAGCAGAAATGATGTTTTGTTTATATGCTTAATTACTCATTTATAGAATAAAGTGTTTTCTGTAATTTATGCTTCATCCCTTTTGGATGCGTCCATTATTTTTGAGGAAATTTAAGCTTTTTTATGAATTTAGCTGAACTAGAAATAAATATCCAATATTTCTTGCCAGGAGTTGTAGCTATTATAGTCCTTAGTGTATTTTAGTGCACATGCAGAAAGGTATCGCACTGAAACTACGTAAAACTTGATGTTTGGCATCCATGAACACAGTAACAGTGAATGCCAAGAGTAAAGCATGCAACTTAACAAAATAGGTAAAGAGCATGATTAACAGCTATCAGGCTACATTATGGAATCAACAAACTTTATGAAACGTTCTCATGCTGAGTTAGTGAAACTGCATCAAGCCTGGACAAATGAAACGGCTACAACAACCCTGCATACCAACTGTGGAGTCCCACTGATCTCTTTATGTGGAGATCGCTGAAATGTTTCATCAGGGCCAATCAGTGCATTACTGGTGAGCAACTCACCACTGAAATGAATCACAATGAACCACAAACAGAACTGACTCCAAAAATTGAAAGCCTAGTGGATTCCAAATCAAATGCTCGATGCCAGCATCCATGTTAATTCATTACAAACAACATCTCGAGTTTGCATGGCAATATTACAGAGTGACGACGGAAAGATAGTCTGTCATGCTAGACATCAAATTCCTCAGATCTGAACTCGGCACATGTAGAAATAGTCTGCATATCAGAGTCACTCCTACAGCAACCAATTTGTGCTGCCAAAAGAGTATATTCTAGCTACTTGATTAGTAATCATAATAAAGTGACTGGACATTATAGAATTAAGTTTTGTGTGAAGGTTTACTTACAAATGATTCCAAGTGTTATTTTGTGAAAAGAACATTTTGGTAAGTGGTATTCATATGCATGTATTTTATCCTGAGACTGATCTTGTTTACATAGTCAAATGGATTCCAAAAGAGATCAAACACTTACAACACAACAAAGGGAGAACAGAGTTTCCGACTAGTTTAGCCATTTATTCCCGGCTTTATCAATGATACACACAAGAGGACATAAGCCTTTATATACAGAAAATATGGTATAGAATGAGAACATGATTGGATCAAGAAATAACAAATAGTAAATAAATAAATTATACAGTGGCGACATTGGATAGGAGAATAGTTGGATAAGCAACCAATAACAATGAAATTATAAGGAAACCTTGAGAGGAAAATTGATTGAAATATAAAGGAAAAAGCGACGTCATAACACAAACAAAATTGAAAACGCAGACCTAGTAGAAGACTCATCCAAAGTTTACATAAACTAAGGTATCAATAAGAAATGGAAAAGAAAGTAAATATACAAATTTGAAAAATTACAAGATATCGGATAAAGAATTTAAAATAGAATAAATATCAAAAACGGTTTGGCAATTGAGGAGGTGATCTGGAGAGGAGATCTTAGCTTTAAAGATCTCAATAGCTTCAAGAGTGGCGGTCTTGAATGGATCGTTGCATAGATGGAGAATGGTCATAGTTTCACTTTGCTCTTTTGGGGCATGTCTCGTGCGGGCTAGGTGGATCGTATAGTGTGAATTATCTTGTTTCTTGTCGGAGTCCATGTGTTCTCTGAATCGTTTATTGAAATTGCGGGTCGACAGGCCTATATAGTATTTATCACAAAATCCACAGTTCAATCTATAAACTCCGGAATGGGAGAAATTGTCGGTATCTGTCTGGGTGGGGGGATTAAGACAAAGAAAGCATGGGGTCGATGAGCGGTAGGAAACTTGGAGGCCGAGTGAGGAGAGGAAGGCGGAAAGGCGGTAAAATGAGGGCTGATGAATCGCAAGGACACCCATTTCTTGGATGGGGATTGGTGAGTAGGTTTAGGGTTGGAGAGGGCAAGTCTTCTTCGGTGGAGAATCCGGGAGAAGGTGGAAGTAGTGTAGCCATTCTTTAAGGCGAGGGCACGTATAGTTTGGAATTCGGTGGCACGGGAAGATGGACTGAGGGGTAACTTGAGGGCACGATCGATGAAGAAACGGAGAGAGGCTTGTTTATGGATAGGAGGGTGTGAAGTGGAACAATGGATTAAATCAGATGATGTGGTGGGTTTACGGTAGACAGAATGAAAAGCTGTGGTTGGAGGGGTCATAAGTGATGAGGGTATCGAGGTATGGATGAGAGCGATTAGATTCGGATTCAAAGGTGAACTGGATGTGGGTGAGAAAGTGTTGAAAAGGTTAGCAATGTCAACAGGTGAGGTAAAACGAGAATCAAAAATAATTAGGATATCGTCAACGTATCGAAAGTATGAAATAATGGTGGAGTTAGAGAGGAGGGGAGAGACATAGGTGAGTTCAAGATTCTGGAGGAAGACTTCGGAAAGGAAGCTACTTAATGGGAACCCCATTCCTAAACCGGACGGTTGGGAATATAAGGTATTATTAAAGGAAAGGTAATTCTGGTTAGAAATGACAGTGAGGATAGAGTTTAGGTCGATGTAGTCATGAGCGGGAAAGGAGGATGAGAGCAGGTGGTTTCCAAGGATAGAGAGGGGTTCTGGGACAGGGATGTTAGTATAAAGGTTAGTAATGACAAGTGACATGAGGGGAAAATATTCATTAGTGTAGAAGGAGGAGAGAGATTCAGTAAGGGTAATGGAATTCTGGACATCATGGTGTCTGGCAATAGTTTACGGTTGAAAAGAAATGAGGAGATGGACTTAGCAACACGATGGGCAGGGGTGGGGGTGTAATTAACAACTGGTCTTATAGGCATATTGACTTGTGGATTTTGACGAGGACGAGGGTTGCGTGGAATAAGGTGTCTGAGGTATTTAAATTGGGGGGAGGGTTGTTTACGGCAGAGATGATAGACAAATGAAACTTAAGGGTAGGATCGGAGGGAAAGATAATAAAATTATTGGATGACAGGAAGTCACAGACCTTGGAAATGTATATGGATCTGTAGAGGATAACGGAAGCCTTTCCTTTGTCGGCTTTGACGATAAGGGCATCAGCTTCGGCTAATTTCTTCTTTATGGTGGAGGCGGCAGCAGTATCATTGTGTTGTTGGCAGGATATTTTGGCAGACGTTGCATCGTTGTATGCTCTGCGGATGAGGTGTCCCACAACGGCACGGGCTGGAGGGCGATCTTGTTGGGGTAGGAAAGTTATGGCTCGTTCGGTGTCCGTGATGATAGAGTGGAGACCAGGTTGGGTGGGTCGTCTGTGGATGATGTGCTTAAGGCCCTTGTTTAGAAGGGATAGCTCGTTGACTGAGAATTGGATCGGTGTCAAGTTGACAACATTGTTGTGGAACTTGAAGTCACATTGAATATTGGAGGATTGTGTGGGAAGTAACGGACGTCGAAGGTCTTCTAGCTTCTGGCATAGCGTCATGAACTTGTGTTCTTTGAACGGCTGAAGCCCGAGTTCATCTTCTTCAATTAGTGGTATAAGAACACAGGGAGGTACAATTGAACGCCTTTCCACCTTCCTCTCCTCACTCGGCCTCCAAGTTTCCTACCGCTCATCAACCCCATGCTTTCGCTCTCTTAATCCCCCCATCCAGACAGACACCGACAATTTCTCCCGTTCCGGAGTTTATAGATTGAACTGTGGATTTTGCGATAAATACTATATAGGCCTGTCAACCTGCAATTTCAATAAACGATTCAAAGAACACATGGACTCCTACAAGAAACAAGATAATTCACACTATACGATCCACCTTGCCCGCACGGGACATGCCCCAAAAGAGCAAAGTGAAACTATGACCATTCTCCATCTATGCAACGACCCATTCAAGACCGCCACTCTCAAAGCTATTGAGATCTCCTCTCCAGATCACCTCCTCAATTGCCAAAACGTTTTTGATATTTATTCTATTTTAAATTCTTTTTTATTTATAATTTCATATCGTCCATTTTACAATACAATTTTGATTATTGCTTAGATAGATATATTTCGTCCTTTCGGACATCATCAGTATTTTACAGTTGAGATGTTGAAATGTCTTACAATGGTATTCTTATTTAAATTTTGAACAATGTTTCTTCTATTCATTGTTTTTGGTTATATTGTTGTCATTATTATTAGTATTTTTCTTATATATTGTAGTTTTATTAATATAAAGTACAGTATTATCTTATTTTATGAATATATGTTTAATTACATAGTTCTTGTATTCTTTTGTTTTTGTTTAATAGTTCTTTTATTTTCTCCTCCTTAAGAAAGAAAACTGCAATAAATAACGAACATTCAAAACAAATAGAAACAAATTTCCATCAAACTGTAGTAAATCTAACAAACATAAAATTCACTAAAGAAGAAGAATCATTAATAAATAAAGGCCCAAATTATTGTATCAAACAAAAATGGAACAGTAAGGATTTAATAAAGACAATAGCCGAGATGGAAACCAATCTATATCACATAAAAGAAGACGAAAGAGATGAATGCAGAGTAAACATCGGAAATATAATTACAAAATACAAAGATAAAGTGAAATCCACCGAATTAAAGACAATAATAGGAATCAATAACAAACTGAGAGAAAATAACGCTCAAATCACGCATGGAGATAAAGGCAAAATAATGGTGATAATTAAAAACAATGAACTAGATGAGAAAACAATGAAGTTCATAACAGAAAATAAACTCAAGAAATTAAAGAAGAATCCAACAGATAAGTTTCAAAGAAAAATCATTGAAATTACCAACAAATTCAAATCAGTGATGTTCAAAGGACAAAAACTACAATTAAGAACAAATAATCCTATAGCACCAATAATGAAGCCTAGAATCAAAGTTCACAAAATTAATTTCCCAATAAGACCAGTAATCAACAATATTAATTCACCATCATACAATTTAGCAAAATATATCCAAAAACAATTAAAAGAAAATCTGAAATTAAATTATTATTACGCAATAAAAAATTCTAACGAGGTATTTGAAAAGCTAGAAAAATTAAAATTAAGCGAAAATACAAAATTAGTATCTTTTGACATAAAAGATATGTATACAAATATAAACGTAGACAAAGCAATTGATATAATAGAAAATAACTTAAAAGAAAGAGAAATTGAAAAAGTACTAATAGAAGATATTATAATAAGCTTAAAAACAATAAAAACTCAAAATTACTTCGAATATAATAAAAACTTTTACGAACAAAAACAAGGACTAGGAATGGGAAATCCAATTAGTGCAATAGTTTCAGAAGTATATCTTCAAGATCTAGAAGAAAATAAATTAAAAGAAATATTTAAAAAAAAAAATATATAATATACAAATGTATACTAGATATGTAGACGACAGCCTATGTATATTAGATAAATCAATTAACATAGAAGAAATACTAAAAGACTTAAATAATCTAGATGACAATATCAAATTCACATATGAAGAAGAAAAAGATAACAAATTAAATTATTTAGATATAATGATAGAGAAAAAAGAAGAAAACAATAAAATAAAATTAGAATATAACATTTACAGAAAACCCACAACAACAATAAACAGTATACACAAAAATTCAAACCAACCATGGAGCCACAAAAACTCAGCATTTAGGAATCTAATTAATAGAGCTTTAACATACCCCATAAAAGAAGAATATAGAGAAAAAGAATTAGGAATAATAAAAGAAATTGGGATTGGGAATGGATACAAGGAAGATCAAATAAATAAAACAATCATAAATATAGCTACAGAAATAAGAGAAAAACAACAAAATAATACAAATACAAAAGAAAAGGAAAAGAAAAGAATATGTTTAACATTCCATGGAAATATAAGTTACAAAATTAAAAAAAAAAAAAAAATATTTCAAAAGAAAGAAATAAAGGTAGCCTTTAAATCCAAAAATAGATTAATAACATTACTAGAAAACAAAAGAGAAATTATAGAAAAAGAAAAAAGCGGGGTATATGAAATTAAATGCAAAGAATGTGTAACGACCTCCTGGTACGCGTGACGTTGGCGCGTCACTTACCTGTTGTATTAACGAGGTCCTACCCGAGGTTCGTACTTTCTATGACCAAAATAATAAACTCTCTGACTCCGTGTCAGCTACTCCGTCGATGCCGATCGTATAGTGGATTACTTTATTCCCAAAAAAAAACTGCTGCCTATAAGTAGTTAATATATGACCAGATAGAACTCATCATCTTCAAAATCGATCAGCTGTCAATACCTTCAGCTGTCAATAAA
>JAHWFO010006517.1:286893-304895 GCA_023313115.1 Rhysida immarginata | reverse complement strand
CCTATACTAGCTTATCCTAACCCCCGTATAATACCTTTCCTTTCTAATTATCAGTTATTGCTCCCAACAATTTTTCTTCCCATTAACTACCTTGATGTCTCTTACCCATGAGTATCCTATTCCAACCCCCACACCATTAGCCAAAACTCAACGATAATCAATAAGCAACAAATCTTTGTATCGCCGACTATGTATGCATTTCCTTCCTTATTACCTTGAAGGTGAAATCGTATACTTATTCAACAGGTGAGGGCTCTTAACGGCTCTGATCGCCTTGCATCAAATTAGCTAGGCTACGTCCTTTCACGTAGTAAAAGCAAGAAGAAATACGCTCATTTATCGTCTAACCACAATAGTCGGGGATACAAGCAAATAAACAAAAAAAATAAATAATCCTAGGTTCTGGACTAAATTAAAGCATATGATAATTGTGGACACAGAGTACCCCCCCTTCCTTCCAATTTATTCCTGCAATGTAAAAAGAAAAAAAAAAAACAAAAAAACTTCTAATTCTAAAAGCAGAATGACTCACTCAGATCAAGGTATACTTAAAACAAATGCAAAGGAAAATTTATTCAAATAAATAAAAAAAATATAATTCAATAATATTAATTAGAAATAACCCTGTGCCTAGGACTTAAATTACTTTTCTTTGACGTCTAGTGAACATATCTTGTAATAATACAATAGGAACAAATTAAAATAAACTCTGAACAATCTAGTAATGCTTTACCCCCCTTTATAAATCACTCCTGTTAACTGTCATGTCTCTTAAGCTCGATGCCTTATATTTCTTTATCTGTTGCTCACAATTTACTATAATAGTACGTTCTTTTCGCACAATCTCTCTACAAAAATATTTTGCGTCTTTCATAACTGCTGTAGGTATATCGATTTTCACTTTTACGCGTGGGCCCATATTTTAACGAAAGTTTTACTTATCTGATATTTATTACTCTCATCGCTTGGACGGTGGTCACCACTCGTTGGTTTCACTGGCGCCCAAGATCGCACTGCTCGGCTCCATGTGATTTCCCGACATCGGTTAGGCTCTGCTCCGCTGAGGTTACTGCCCTCCTCCGTTCTCACGCAGTGTTTGTACGCTTCCGCTCGGTGGGCTGCTCCTCCTGGGTCGTACCCTAAGAACGTTGCTCTCCGTTCCCCGCATCGAAGCTCGCCGTGGCAACTTCCTTCACGCCTTTCTCGCCATTGTCCCCAAAGTTCATTTTTAATCCCTGAGCTAAATTCCTTCGTTAGGCCTAGCCTGCCATCGATCTCATATTTGATCAATTTCCTTCATATGAAATTCCTTACTCTTTTCTTAATAAAAGTACAAACTATAAAAATTCTTATATTATGTCACCTTCCTATATTTGTCATACATAATAACATTTTTTTTTTATAACATAAATTACACTTCTTTCTGAGTGCACCATTCCGCTTACTTTCAGTTTGAACTCCCCTAATCTTCCCTTTTTCGTTACTTTTACTTATTTTCCAATTATTTTTTACTACTGTGTCCACCATTATCTGTTATTAAGTAACACAAACATGAGAGCCACAGCTTTCATGTTTGTAGTGGCGGCACGTGTGGAATATCAATTATGATATTACGCACGCGTCGTCACAAATGTAACAAAGTTTACATTGGAAAAACTTATCGAAATTTAGAAACCAGATTCAAAGAACATATATATTATATAAAAAATGCACTAAAAAACTCCAAATATGCAGAACACATTTTATTAAGCAAACATAAAACCGGGAATTACGAAGAAACATGCAAACTAGTCTACAAAATTAATAATAAGAGAGAAATAATAATTATCGAAAATTTTATTATTTTTATGCTAAATAAATTTTATCCACAAGAAATTTTAAATAATGCCGAATTATTAGATAGTAATTTATTATTCAACCAAATACTGAAGGAGGAGAAAATAAAAGAACTATTTGCAAACAAAAACAAAAGAATACAAGAACTATGTAATTAAACATATATTCATAAAATAAGATAATACTGTACTTTATATTAATAAAACTACAATATATAAGAAAAATACTAATAATAATGACAACAATATAACCAAAAACAATGAATAGAAGAAACATTGTTCAAAATTTAAATAAGAATACCATTGTAAGACATTTAAACATCTCAACTGTAAAATACTGATGATGTCCGAAAGGACGAAATATATCTATCTAAGCAATAATAAAAATTGTATTGTAAAATGGACGATATGAAATTATAAATATATACACCATACAATACAACGTGTGAAAAATAATGAATCTTAAATTCTTTATCCGATATCTTGTAATTTTTCAAATTTGTATATTTACTTTCTTTTCCATTTCTTATTGATACCTTAGTTTATGTTAACTCTGGATGAGTCTTCTACTAGGTCCGCGTTTTCAATTTTGTTTGTGTTATGACGTCACTTTTTCCTTTATATTTCAATCAATTTTCCTCTCAAGGTTTCCTTATAATTTCATTGTTATTGGTTCCTTATCCAACCATTCTCCTATCCAAATGTCGCCACTGTATAATTTATTTATTTACTATTTGTTATTTCTTCATTCAATCATGTTCTCATTCTGTACCATATTTTCTATATATAAAGCCGGGAATAAATGGCAAAACTAGTCGGAAACTCTGTTCTCCCTTTGTTGTGTTGTAAAGTCTCTACCAATTTTATCGATGGAAATAGCACTATGGACCCCTTACTCAACGATTAAACGTTTAGCAGTTAAAACATAAAATCACAACTAGAATATTTAAATTTATACAGGGCGATTCACTCAAAAGAGATCCTGCATATTCTGTAAGCTGAATCAAACAAATGCATTATATATGAGGTTTGGGGTATAAGTCACGGCAACAATTGTTTTTTCAGAGTTAAGGGATGGCATCACAAAATGTCATATGTCTCAAAGAAGCTGTGCATTCCTGTACAAGGAAGCTGTGATTTCCTGTTGTTGCACAGATAGCAATGTTAAATCAGTTCTTAGTCAACCATCAGGCAGGATGGATGTAACAAAAGTTGAACAACGCTCGTAAATCAAATAGCCATTTTCTATTTTGATTTCTGTTACTTATTCTGGAACATGAAACCAGTTATCCATGTTCCAGAATAAGTTTTCCGAAATCATGAAGCATAACATTATAGGTTTCAAGATTCTGGAACATGAAACCTGTACTGTTATGTCAACTATCAGAATAAGCATGAGGAGCAAAATGTTGACATGTCGTTAAATGTCTGTACATTTCATCCATTCCTTGTCCTTTCATCTGTATATTTCACATTTTCCATCCATGCTTAAATTCTCACAAAAAAAAAAAAAAATGGTTGCTATGACTTAAATCCCAACCCTCGTATCTTGAAACATGTGAATTCAGTTGCATTAGATGTGTTGCTGGAAGTGATGTCCGTATTCTGCCAGATACATTTTGATGCAGTACTCCACATTCCTGGACTAATCAGCAAAGATATCAGAGGGGAGATAGCAGCAATTTAACATTGGATGCTTTCCTTCGCATCTTCCACAGTGTCCTTTATTTAAATCTTCCTTATTGACAAGGAGCATGGCAGAAATTGAGTCGTCCTTTGGCAACAGGGCAATTTCAAAAGAGCTATGGTCATCATGGTCGATGATCTGACATCTCCGGACTTCTTCCTTTGGAGTGTGCTCAAAGAAAAACTATCGGAACAAGCTGCGCACCATGGAAGATTTGAAGAAAACATCCAAACAAGATGAAGTTGCTGCTATTTTCCCCGATATCCCTGCTGATACTTTCAGGAACATGGGGAAGAGTATTCCAACGGAAAATTTATTAGTGCATATGGTTGCCACCCAGGGAAAAGTGGTGCTGCAAGATCATACACAGACAGTAGTAACAGTAGTAATGCACTACTGGAATACTGTTCGAGGTTCTGTTCAATATGTACAATCAGCATTGATGACATGCTGGAAGCACAGAACAGCGTGCTTAACAGTTGCACGAAGTGTCTCCTGTGATATGGCTGCAATATGAAAAATGATCTTGGTTTCACTTCAGGCAAGGTCCGTAAGCCTCCATGATAAACACGATCCTTCAGGATTCCCCACAGCCAGAAGTCACATGGATTAAGTCTGGTGAATGGGCAGCACACCTAACTCCCCTATCTCTTCGGATTTCTGCATCATCTTTCGTAAGCCTCTCGCTGTCACGAGTCATGATCACAATCCCTTCACACCCCGATATTCTCGCAGTGCTGTTCTGGTAATAGAGCTTCACCAGGAGCACACTTCTTTTTTTTTCCCAATAGCATGGTGACCTCTGCTAATCGGTTGTTCACAGACACACTGAGCTCTTGCATACGGCACCACTTTTTCCCTGGTGGCAACGGTATGCACTAATAAATTTTCCATTGGAATTCTCTTCCCCATGCTCTGCATAGCCTAAACACAAAGTTTCATCACTGTCCGTGCATTAACGCGGTCTGCAGCCCGCACAGAAGTGGAGAACTTTAATTATAACCACCCTTATGTAGCATTTTTTTATGTTTGGTTCAGATTAATTCATCCTGGTGAGTTATTTTCAGAATATCTGGGGCCTCTTTCAAGTGAATTACTCTGTACATAACACTCATAGCTATCGTAATCAACGATGGGAACTTTCTTCTCACAATCACAAATGTTCAAAACATTTTCTTTAGCATGACTGTGAACTGTTTTGTCTTCGCGAACGACTTTAGAATGTGCTTCCGCCATTGCAGATATTGCAGTGAATAACTTTCACTTTTCACAAGGCGAGAATACCTTGAAATGATTGCTTATACTGCTGCTCGATATGTGCAATCGATAAGAGAATGACTCCGATTTGCCCCTTCTTTCGTTGTGCAAGCTATAACACTTAAAAACCCATCTTGACTTGGCAGTATCTCAAACAGAAGAAAGGAAATAAAGAAGATGTGTGTAGCACACGTTATAATTATGACTGTGGCCAATGTGTTTTGGGCTTGTTTTAATTGTATTGGCAGGGTGCAGTCGCATGTGCGGGGTTATTGATCGTTTTTTTTTTTTTGTTTTTTATTGTGAATTTTATTGCTATTGCGTTTAGGGGGATGGGGCTATTTTTGCATATTCATGCATTTGGGGGGTTCACCTGAACTCAGTGCTCCGAGCTCCACTGCTTATTTCTGGATGTTTATGCAGACTTGCCAACATTAGTAAGAGAAAAATCCTGCAATTTTCTATAAAAATCCTGCAAGTATATTTTTTTATGTTTAATAGTGTATATTAATAAATGGATATAATTTGAAGCATTATGTTAATGTATACGAACGTACGTGACAGCAAAATTTACACTTTTATTTTTTTCAGAAGAAATACGATCAAGGAAGTAAACTAACACTCGGCATGGGTTATGGCATCGAAAAACAATCTTGAGCAAAGTTTAAAGTGTTATTTTCTATGCACTTACTATTGTCCAAATGCTTTGTGTACGCATATGCTTAATAATATCTCATTTGCCCTTATGAGTAACTGAAAAATCATATCTGCAAATGGAGCAAAAGGCAAAGTGTTGTCCTTGATTCAATAATGCACGGATAATCTATCGTAAAACATTTTTTAAAAGTGGAATGATATTTCCTATCAGCCATCATGTAATTAAGTCCGTGGAACAATAGAATAATTCTTGTTCTTGTTACGAATCAACTTGCGACATGGTGCAAAAAAAGTTAACGCACTGAATTTCACAGAGCACGTGCTGTCGAAAGAAACCAGAGACCGTTAGTGTAAGTGTCTACTGGTTTCTATCTTTTACAAATGTCTCTGAAAGAAACGCCAATTTGGAAAACTTGAAACACGTACTTCCGGTGATCGTCAAGTGCACTCCTTCAGGAAGTGTCTACAGCGCCAGCGATTATTAGCGTAGAAAAAAGTAAATGTCGCATTAACAGTCGAAAATAAGATCAAGAATTTCAAACATTTCTCCTCGTTATTTTTTACTTTACACTAAGAATAAGTTATTCATAATGGGGTCCGGCAATTTTAATTTAAAATCCGGAACCCCAGATAATGTAATAAAATCCGGTATTACCGGCCTAAACCCGGAGAGTTGGTAAGTCTGTTTATGTATATTTTGTTCCGGGTTTGTATACCATGATTTATTACATCTTGTTTAAAAGAAGTTTGTTCCTTAAAAAAAGATCATATTTGTTTGTTGACGTCTCCGATTGTTAGCGTTATAAGTTGGATGCTGCAACAAAGGATCGGAAAATGCCTTTTAAATCCGTTGTTGTTGCATTGATTCATGGAAAGGTGACGATGATAAAAAAGAAGAGATTTTGATTGTCTGTTGCCCGTCATCGTAGAGAAAAGATGTTCGGTTGAACAGCGGAGAAGCTTGTATGGGCTGACTGTTTGTGTCTTGTAAAAAAAATAAACACAAGATATAGTTTGTCGTCCTCTTGGGATCCAGGGCAATTAATCAGCCAGTGATGTGTCTCATTGAGTGACAGTTCTTTTTTAAGCTGAGCCCTGTGAATCGGTTCCCTTTTGTGTCGATGTGTACGACATCGGTACACGATATCGCCGCCATTATGGCTTCGAACTGGTGCCGCTAACTCATCTAAGATAAGAAGCCACCGCAAACTTGATGACAACTTGGGTGAGACCATTCCTTTTTCTTTAAAATATTGCCTTTTTGCGCATTCACTGATGACCACGTCGATACGTTAAATTAAAGGAGAATTTGTTCTACCGGTTATCTGTTGTGCGTATTGCACTAACGGGGACAGTATATGTATTTGAACCCTTGCATCTATCCAGCCAGTCGCATCTATTAATTTACTGTAGCTGACGATGCAGTCAGTCATCACATTTTTGTGTTACCGCTTTGATGAGTGTAATGTTATGTATTTGCTAATTGATGTGTTTTCTGATAATTCTCCGCTTATTGCCGAGGTTTAGTGTGCGTCTATGCATGCTGCAAGTTCCTAGAAAGGCACATCAGTCAACCTGTCACGGCGTTTCAAACACGAGCGCTGCCGTTAAGTGTTAGTGGTGCGAGTGACATTGCTGTGCGTTGCTTGACGCGAGGCGACTATTGGTCAAGGGGTTACAGCCCTCCTCCGCGCTCCAATCATACACAACCACGAAATTCTAATGCAACAGGATGTGGAGAAATTAAAAGGAGAGTGTGATGCAGTCTTAGCCACTCGTGTCAGTCTGTGGCAACATCGCACAAAGTGAAGTCCCATGCAGTGTGATGTTCTGCTAGAGTGAATAACTGTGCAGGTTGGCAACGTCATTTGCCACCAGTGCTTGCAGTTAGCAAAAGCACTTGCTTCTCTCGCTCTTGTGTATATAAAACAGTGAATGGGAAGTTATCTGTAAACTAATATAAAATTAGAAAGTGTTGCTGTTGATATAGATATATGCAGTCAACAGGGGTAGTTAGGAAAGAGGAAGAAATGAGGGTAATTTTGTAATTGCCACGGAGTCCCCAGGGTCATTTTCTAAATAGTATCCGTTTGAATATTTGTTGAACGTTTACATTTACATTCTTTGTTCTTATATGTGTACTCTTAAGAGTAGCTATAATAAATATTTTCTTGAATTCAACCACGATATCGCTTCCTTGTTTTGAGATCACACATTCTCAGCGAGTCCAACAACCCGTACCCCATCGCATGGAGCGTCATCCTTTGCCCAGTCTTTAACACAAGTCCCTCCCACACTTTTGGGCGCACACATAATAAAAAAAATTTTTTTTAATAAAAAAAAAAATTGTTTGTCGTCAATTATTAAAAGTAACTTTGAAAACAAAGTCTTACTTCATTTCGTCTTCTTTGTAAATCAGCAATTTTTCTATCTATATTATGAATCTCATTTTCGGAATCTTTTATTTTATTTTCTAACATTCTTGTCTCTTCTTCTGCCTTTGCCAGTCCCTCTTGTGATCTCTGGCGGTTTTCCTATTAAAAACAAATACTAATGTAAAATCAATTCAATAATATAAACGTTAGGAAAATGATTTGAGTATAGGAATTGCAAACCTATGACAACATTTTTCCAACATCTTTGAGTGCCACCCTTTGTAGAAACCACATTATAATTTGCAACTAAGCATCATTATTAGAAACAACAAAACAAAATATAGGAACTTCTTGTGAATTATTATATTCCTTTTATGCTCTTCGGTGTGGCCCACTAGAGGATCAGGTACTGCAATGTTACAAATCCTCCTCTTTGATATACCTATATAAGCCAATTAGTTTATTTCCTAAAATGCCCTAGAAAATCTGGCACTCATTTTGCACCATAACCAGAAAATCATGAATAATTCAACAGCAAATAGTTACCCACAAAAGCATGCTACAAGGGGCGTTCAATTTGACTTGGACTTAGTTTTTGTAAATTTCATTGTAGTAAAAATCTAAACTTTCACTGTTGGGATGCTAACCACGCCTGTCATGCAAATGCAGCACCACTCATCCAGTTGCCATGACAACCAATTGGTTGCTTAAACAAAATGGCAGACAGCGATGTGTCGACCAAAGTGAAACAACGAATATCATCAAGTTTTGAAAGCATCTAAAATTCATCAAAGACTTCCAAGACAGTTCACAGTTATGTTTGTCTCAATCATCCATCCTTGCTTGGTGCCAAAAGTTTGAAGGAGGGTGAGAATCCACCAGCAATGAACCTCATAAGGTAAGGCCATCAACTGTTGCCAATGATGGCATCATCGCACGAACAAATGAGCTGATAAGTGACAACAGGCGGTTTTATATCCGAGAATTGGCTTCAATACTGATCATCAGCACTGGCAGTGTGGAGATCATCATCCACAATAAGCTGAAAATTCAACAATATCTATGCCAGATAGGTCCCTAAGCAACTCTCCGAGGATCACAAAACCACCCAGGTGCGATGCAGTGATATGATAGGGAAGGTGACAGCTTCTTCAGGCGTGTTATGACCATCGACGAGACATGGATTCAACGTCATACTCCTGAAAGCAAGCGTGCGAGCATGGAGTGGCGATACACTGATTCACCACGACCTTGATGGTAAATTCAAGATGACACAATCGTCACAAAAGTGATAGCAACTGTATTCTGGGATATTAAGGGTATCATTCATGTCGATTTTGTGGAAGCATAAATGCACCCTACTACTGTGACATTTTGAGGACGTCTCTGAAGCCAGCACTAAGGAAAAAGCGACCAGGACTCCTTACCAGAGGCGTTTGTTTTCTAGAATACAATGCCAGACCACACACAGCCAAACTGATTATGGACACACTGATGGAACTCAAATGGGGCATCTTACCACATCTTCCATACAGCCTCGTACCAAAAATAGAGTCCAGGTCAAATTTAAACACCCCTCGTACTTCTAAAATCGTACCATCTTCAAGCAAGAACATGTATTATCTAGGCTGTGTCTAAGAAGTCTGACTGCAACTGAAGAACTCGTATGATAATTTTATGAATGCTCATGCCTGGCATTGTTGATTTTCTATATTACATAATAGAAGCACAGTTTAAAAAAACAAAAAAACTTGACAGTTAAAAAAGGCCAGCTATGTAAAATTGCTATTATATCATATGATTTGGTCAGCTTCAATCAGACTTTTTAGACCGGCCCTTAGTGTCTGCTAAATTAGAGTACAGTTTAGGGTGTCAAACTCCAACAGGTTGTTGACTACATGCCTTGCTTTGCAGGTCCGTATCTGTGCTTCAAAACTTTGCAACCATTGGCAAACAGTCCGTTTATTGGCTTCATTCTCCTCAAATGCTTTGTTAATGTTCTGAATGGCAATTATGGCTGAATATCCCAGTTTACATTTATACAGGAAGATGACTTTCAAATGACATACATCTGAACAAGGAAAGCCTTAAATTTCTTCTTCACACTTTTGCTAACAATCTATAGTAAGTATGTGACCTAATAACTTCCACTCTGCCGTAGGGAGGAGAAATCTCCAATGCTCTATTGCTCTTGACATTTCATTTGCACAAACCCAACAAGAATTTCTGAATCGGCGTTTCTCAACCTTTTGGTCGCTAAATGCTAGAAAAGTTGTATAAACAATCTACCGTAATTTACGGTAATAATCCCATAGCAATGGATAGGCCGTAGGGCTGAAATTCACCTTTTTCTAAAATAAAAACTTAAGATACGCTACACCTCCCCCCCAACTTTATGATAAACGTGTAAAAGTAAAACGAATTGGCTTAATTCAAGAGCAATATACATTTTAATACATGCAAAATTAATCAAATACATAAAAACTGAACTTCAAGAATGTTTTTGTACTTTCGAGAATGGTTTACAACATTGGCGATACCACAAAAGATAAATGAAAATAAGTACCCTATTCAAAACCTTTAAAATTGGAATGAAACACAAAAGTAAAATATTCTTCTTAAAGATTCAAACATTCTTATTCATTTTCTTTATTTTCATCGTTATCGTCAGCAATAGTTTTGTATAGTAAACAAAAGGCTCGAAACTTCATGGATCAAAGCAGTTTTCAAGTCCCCATCGTTTTGAGAAGTTACTTTCGTATTTGTTTTTAGCAACGGAAAATTCAAATCAAAAGTGAATTGATATACTATATAATGAACTGTACATTGCATATACAGGATAATTAAAGTTCTATGATGTAAGGTCCTGGAAGAAAGTATAAGGTCGCTTGAAAAAACAATGCTGTGTCTAAACCGTTTATTTGTAAGATCTGTTCTTTACAGAATATTGTTCAATAACACAAAATAAACAAGTATGTGTAAAATGAATCCATTCTAAACAAAAATAATAAAATTATAACAGAAAACGTCATATTTCAGGTATTTTGCCTGGAAATAAGTTTAAGGTTGGGATGTCTTTACTTACATCCCAATGAAATCGCCCTTTTTTTCAATAGCCTTTAATCATTCAGTTCATGGGGTCTGTGAATTGTTTTAATACTTCAGGAAGCATTTCTCCCCATGCGTTTTTCACTTCTGCAAAAGTGCTTCCTTGGTGTTGTATTGGTGACGATTCTGGTACACGGTACACACCAAGATACCCCGTAAGTTCTCAACTGGGTTCAAATCAGGGCTACGGCTTGGCCAGTCTAATACAATTACTTGGTTGGCTGAAAACCATTCTTTTGTAGATGCTGAGCTGTGGATCGGTGCGTTATCCTGCTGAAAAATCCAGTCGCCTTAATTGATAAGAGGGGCATGCGGTAGTAAATTGTCTGCCAGCATGCCCTGATACTTTAAGGAATTCATCCTTGTGTTTATGAACACAATAGGAGTTTTCCCACCCCGCGCAAATCCATCCCACACCATCACCGAACCCCCACCAGCTTGCCTCTTGGAAAAATATTCTTGATTCCCACGGATATCATGCCAATATCGAGTGAAACCATCAGGCCCGTCTACGTTAAATTTTTTCTCATCAGAGAAGACGACGTTTTCCCATTTTTCCCCAAAGGATACACATTTCTTGGCAAAGGCAAGTCTTGCATCTTTGTGAGCTTGTTTCAGTGGTAGTCTTGCCATCATCTTGGAGAATGACAGATGAGGATCCGATGAGAGTACATGTCTCACAGTTCTGCTTGTGCATTTTAAGTTCAACTGTTCTTTAATAACAGCTGAGGAATGATGTTTGGTGCGGGCTAATCGCAAAGCCCTCGGTTTCTCTCGGCGAGTCATTGCTGGTAGTCTTCCTGATCTTGTCTTGACGCCATACTTGTCTTGATCTTTTAAGAAATTATTTACAACAGTTTTTGATCTTCCAATTTTTGCAGCTATTTTGGATCCAGTTAGGCCAGACTGCTTGAATGCCACAATTTGACCTTTTTCAAACTCAGAAAGATGCTTTCCTTTTGGCATTGTGAAAGTCACAAGATAAAAGGAAAATGTGTCAATAATTTTACTTTATCTAACTCAAGAACACCTATTTAGCATGTATTTGTATAATTATGAGTCAGTGGTCAGCATGTCTCATTAAATTTAGGGGAAATAGGAAGCGACCTTATACTTTCGTCCAAGCAGAATTGCTGAAATATCACATTTATTACTATAATTTTATTTTTTATATTTACTATGAACTCTTTATTGTTTATAAATATTCTTTACGTGTTGTTGAACACTATTCCGAAAGAACAGATCGTAAAACTAAACGGTTTCGACACAGCATTGTTTTTTCAAGCGACCTTATACTTTCTTCCAGGACCTTATATTATACGCTAATTTCGTTTGAAGTTCAAGAGGACAGAATGCAACTTCATCAGATCGAAGGAGTATCAGTTTTCAGAAAATCGTTGTAGCCATGCTGTTAGGAAGGAAAAAAAACGTTCGTTACGCTGCAGCAATAGTTAACGCACAGGCGTTTTTTTTATAACTTTAATAATGCATTAGCTGCAGTTATTTCCGTAAATTATGAAGAATAATCCAAATCAGAGGCAGGCAGGGATCCAAATTAGACCAATATTGGGTTCTGGTATAGGCAGAAAGAAATTTGTTGAGTCGCAGTGTAAAAGATTGAGAAACGCTGGTGTGAACGATAAAAAGTTTTAAGAACTTTCACAATATCTGAAATATTCATTGTAAAAAGCAAACCATCTTGAGTTTATCATGTCTGTGTTACTTTTTTTATCATTAATTATCAAAATCTTCATAGAGAAGGTTCATTATGGCCTTCGAGGCAAATATGTCCAGATATCATGAATAATAATACAGAATGATTACACGAGGGCCATTTCTTTATAGTGGCAACATGATTGTATGCAAACAAAGATATGGATCCAGTGTTTATCAAATATACATGCATTAGGCTGATGCCCAACCTACAGGGGGTGGACAAAATAATAGGAACACCTTTTGATTTATATGTTTTGTCGAATATCTAGAAAAATACTTAACGAATAATCCTGAAACTTCAGGGGTGTAAAGAGCATGTTATACCTCATATATCAGGTTATTGCAAAAGTTTCTTCCGGTTCTAGAACCCGTGCCCAAGAAGGGCTCATTTTCCGAGGAGGGTGTTCATATGTTTTCAAACAAATTATTGCATTCGATTCCTGAATATCTTTGCTATATTACATCCAAGAATCAGCTTTCTGACTGTACATCCGTGAGTGTCATCAACGGTCTGAAATAGACCTTTCACGCGAGCATATTCGAGCAATAATCTTCTACGAGTATTCTGGAAAGATCAGTGCTGCACAATGTCACCGAAACATTTGCCAACGTTTAGGTGATGGCACTGTTAGTTTACGTACAATAGACGAATGGTATCGGCGGTTCAGACGCGGAGATAGCACTCTTCAAGATGCACCTCCTCTGGTCGGCCAATCATGATTACAGATGGTGATCTATGCCAAGCAATTGATGAAGATCACAATGTAACAACGAGGGAACTCGCAAAACAGTTCAAGGTTCACTTTTCAACCATTGCCTGGCATCTGCATGAGCTGAATCTGTCATTCAATAAAATGAGGTTTTTGTGTTGGAATAAAAATCCGGAAAAAACTTTTGCAACAACCTGATATTTCAGTGGAAGATTTGTCCCAAAGGCAAATAGGGGAACAGTAACAAAGTAAACAAAAAAATAATGTTTGGAATCACCCTATAAAAAAAATGAGGTGTGGTCACCACACGACTTTCTTATATGTAAATATCCTGGTCCAAGTACAGAAAAAAAATTAAACAACTGTCTAAAATGGCTACTTACAATAGAAATTTTGAAAAAGTTACTTTAAATTAGCTTCTAAACACTTGGTATAGATTCCAAATTTTCCTATACCATCTTTCGCCTATATTAGCAAAAAACTGGATTTTGATAAAAGTAAAACTGGTACTTTCTGTTGGAATTTTGAAAAATTTTCATAAACGCAATGGTTAACGAGATATTGCAAAATTTATATTTTGGCGCTGGAGTAAACTGATATTTCTGGTTCACCGACTCCACTAGTAAACTAATCAGACCTCCCGAGGAAGATTATAATCTCAAGTTTAAAGTTTGGTCTCACGCTGTTTGGATACTATCGTGGACGGACGGACAGACAGACAGACAGACACTCACTGCATACTACGTATAAGAAAGTAATAATGTTTGAAATGCAATGTGAATGTAGCATATGATTACTATTGCATCGCAGAGGGTTCCACACAGATTGATGGAATTGCAGAAATCTCAACAACACAAAACTACACAAACTGAATTGGAAAGCTATGAGCGCTACTGATTTTGTGTTCTTTTTAGGATGGAGGGACTGTGTCTGTTGTGTTTATTTTAGCTGTCACTAAAAAGAAATAATCCTTGGGTATAATCCCTTATCCAAAATCTTTGGGTTTCCAAAAGAAAGCTGCTGCCTCCCCTCCTCCCAAAAGGTAATTCCATCACTACCTTCTACATCAAGATAAAGTATCTAACTATTGTTGATAACGATAAACGCTTCCTATTCTTTTTCTCATTGTCACCGATCTGCATATATTTTTTTTTTACAAGAACCAAAATCCTCTTTAGCCACAATGGAATTTTATAAAATTACAAAATACAGCTAAAATATATATATAATAAAGACAAGGAAAATAAAAGAAAGAAATACAAGAACTAAGAGTAACTACAAAATATAAACAGCGTAAAAAGTAACAAAGGCAAAAAAAGAAAATAAAACATAGTGAAGGAACCAAATGGATGAAAAACAGAAGAAAAAATAAACAAGAAAACAAAACAAAAAAAAAAGTAATACAACCTGCATACAAATTTTGGAAGCAAGGCTTCCATCTTTCAGCAGGTACAGTCAATTCATAAGAATTGAAATAATTTGAGGTTAAAATTACCACCCAATATACACCATATTGCCATTAATGACCGGACACTTGATTTTAGACTTTTTGTCGAATATATGGAAAAATACTCGACGAATTATCCTGAAATTTCAGGGGTGTAAAAAGGATGTTACACCTCGTATTTCAGCAAAGGTTTTCTCCCGAAGGCAAATACGGGACCAGCAAAGAAGTGAACCAAAAAAATAATGTTTGGAATCACCCTGTAAAAAATAAAGCTTGAAATGCATTGTAGCTGTAGCATATGCTTAAGAGGCTTGTTTTACTTTTCTGTGTTCATTTGTATGAGAATAGCACATATATTCATGGAGATATAAAGGTTTTTTTAAAAAGGTCGAAATGTTTTTGTAAGTTTTTTGTTTATAACATGCAAGATTTTCAACCCAATGCAATGTCATTTACAGAAGACTTGACAAACTACAGTACAGACAACAACCTGTAATCAGAATAGTAAAATATTAAATATTTGATAAAATATGAGCATTTTTACTAAATAATGTTTAACGATGCATGTGCAAGCGTTACCAAAATGTCTTTTGCATAATTTATTAGCCAAATGTATACAAATGAACACAGAAAAGTAAAACAAGCCTCTTAAGCATATTCTACAGCTACAATGCATTTCAAGCATTATTTTTTACAGGGTGATACAAAACATTATTTTTTTGGTTCACTTCTTTGCTGGTCCCCTATTTGCCTTTGGGAGGAAACCTTCGCTGAAATATATGAGGTGTAACATCCTTTTTACACCCTGAAATTTCAGGATAATTCGTCAAGTATTTTTCTAGATATTCGACAAAACATCTAAAATCGAAAGTGTCCGGTTATTAATGGCAATATGGTGTATATGAAGCCCAGACCAAGCAAAGGAAAGTGGCAAAAACCAATTAGAACCAAGTGACAAAAACCAATCAGAGAAAAGCAGGAGGACTGCTTTCTGCTGTGTCACAGATTTCGCGCACCATTTTATCAATGATGAGTCATCACATGGGCCTGGATCTAGGTTTAATAAATTATCATTGTTGGTGGAGAGAATAGCCAGACTCTCCATGGGGTCTAGTAGATTGTTCTTTCGGAAAGGAAAATAAGTTTTAGGTCTTCAATGCTAAATCTATGCCCTGTCTCTACGGAGTGTTTGGCTATGGCGGATTTTTCTGTTCTTCCAAATTTTCCCGATAATTGGCCCGACAGTTTTTCTGGTGATTATATTCCTTTTTGTCTGACCCCGATAAAGTTTTGAACATTGAGTCATTCCACATCAAATCATCTAGAATATTTTGGATTTGTCACCCACCATCTCAAATTTTGATGAAACTTTAATTTCTTAATCCTTCCATATAGATAAGAAAATATCAAATTTTACCTGCCTACTTCAACTCGTTTTTTTTTTATAGGCAGTTAAAGTTATACCGAGAGTTCCAGACGAGCTTGTACTTTAAATGAATAAAAAATTGTATCTTTGTCGTTTATAGTGCAAATGCAATGAAAATTTGCAATATTATTAAGAAAACTATGCTGATTTCAGAAAAAAATAAATAAACCCTTTACATTTATCTATTTGTCTATAAAAATTTACTTTTGGACGGAAAAGGTATTTTACAAAAACCGCAATATCTTGAGAAGGCAGAGTGATAATCAAGTAAAAAATTTTTTTAATCCTATCTACAAAAAGCATAGTATCACACAAAAAAATAAAATTCATGGCATTTGAATTGCTTCAATAAATAAAATCCATTTACAACTTTTTTTCAAACTTTTTGTATTTTTTATCTTTTTTTAGTTTGTTATTGGGCAAGTTATGGTTTAAAACAAATTTTGTTTTCATATTTTTGTTTAAACCAAGAAATAATACATTTAGGCTTTTAGACAGCTTACTGTAGGACCTACAAGAAAAATATTTGAAAATAATAAAGTAGCCTTTATATATTTAAGTACATTAGGTAGTTTTTAAAAGATCAATACAGCACATTTAGTTTACATAGCTACTAATATAGATTGAATGAATGGACTAATATTTCAAGAAACAATCCTTGAGACAAGTCACGACATGGAAAAAAAATAAGCTATTTTTTTTTTTTTTTCTCTAGATAGCCTCATCTTTTTCATGTCGTGACTTGTCTCTAGGACTGTTTCAGGGTGTCTACAGAGTTTCTGAAAGTCAATTTATTGACTTTTTAGTAACTTTTTGGGGACGTCTTAAAAAAAACTTCCTGACCTAATTTAATTATTTTTAACGTCCAAAAAAAAACTTTTAAAGCTTTTTTCCAGGCCTGGATTGACCAGATTTTTTCCATGACCAAATTTTAATTCCGCGACTTTCGCGACCCATTATCCAATTTCGCTACTTTTTCTTGACTTTCGTGACTATTTTCCAATTTCTTTACTTTTTCGGGACTTTCGTGACCCTGTGTTTTTTTGATATTAGTCCATTCATTCAATCTATATTAGTAGCAATATAAACTAAATTTACTGTATTGATCTTTTAAAAACTACCTAAGGTACTTAAATATATAAAGGCTACTTTGTTTCCAAATATTTTTCTTATAGGTCCTACAATGAGCTGCCTAAAAGCCTAAATGTATTATTTCTTGGTTTAAACAAAAATAATATGAAAACAAAATTTGTTTTAAATCATAACTTGCCCAATTACAAACTAAAAAAAGATAAAAAATACAAAAAATTTGAAAAAGTTGTAAATGGATTTTATTTATTGAAGCAAGTCAAATGCCATTAATTTTTACTTTATGTGATACTATGCTTTTTGTAGTAAATATCAATAAAAAACTCTTTAGCCACAACAAAGAAATAAAGGAAAAATACAACCGTAATCTGGAGAATCCTTTCGGTAGCGATTGCTACCATCGTTCAGCAGTCCAGGAGTAAACTAATCCAAAAAGACGAGTTAACTGCCTGTTGAGTCAAATCAGGCCGTATTTATAATAGAAAATAACCAATCCTGAAGAAAAAGGAACAACTAAAGTGTTCATTGGACGGTTCTTTTGATGAGCCATCGGATTAGCGAAGGATCGCTAATCGGCCCCATATCTTGATTAAGAATCGATGTTTTCTTAACTCGATGAATAGCAATGCTTTCGAATGGGTCCAAGAGTTGTCTTTTGTTTATTGAGTGTAAAAGTTTAACATTGGTAATGGGAA
>JAHWFO010006517.1:264332-281893 GCA_023313115.1 Rhysida immarginata | reverse complement strand
TCTTATCTATATTGAAGGATTAAGAAATTAAAGTTTCATCAAAATCTGAGATGGTGGGTGACATGGCCTGGAAGACTTGACATGGAATGACCCCATTGTTTACATTTAATTTCATAAATTCCTGATTTTCTGTGATCGTGGATGGTGTCTTTAGGGTTATCTAAAGAGTTTTTTACAGTGTTGGGGTTTTTGAAATTCAAGGATAGGTTTTGGCTCTTAAATATTGTAGGTAAATTTTTAGTTAAGATTCAGTTGTACGGGATGACAATTCTGTGTTCTTTTTCTCTGTCTGGTTTCTTCAGTTTTGTGAATTCTGCCATCTTCTTCTTGTGTGCTCTTTTCCAAGTGAGGTCTTCAATGGTTTTGGCTTTGTAACCATTTCTTTGTGGGCGATATCCTTAATCCTTTCAATTTCCTTTGTGAAGCTTCTTTTATCCAACGGTAGGTTCAAGGCACGATCTATCATAGAGTTGAACGTGGCCATCTTCTGTTTCCATGGATGGGCAGAGTCTGCTGTGAGGTAATTGAGCTCGTTCTTTGGCTTCCTATAGATGTCAAACTTTAGGGATCAGTTGCCTCTTTTAATGAGTAGATCTAAGAAAGGTAGTTTCCATCTATTTCAGTTTCGTAAGTGAACTTAATGGTTTGATAAAATTTGTTCAAATGGTTCACAAAGTCTTCAAAATCGCACGCATCCAAATCAAAAATAGTAAAAATATCGTCTACATAGCGATTTCATGTATTGGGAAAGTAAAAGTTGGTTTCTTTAAGTTCAGTTTTGAAATTTCTTAGGAAAATTTCTGCGAATATAGGGTTCAAGCTCGCACCCATAGGTGTTCCACTTGTCATTTTATAAAACTTGCATTGAAACTGAAATACATTGTTGCTTACACATAAATTTGTCAAAGTTAATAGTTTGGATATGGCTTTGTTTTCAAGCGAGTTTTTCTCCAGAATGTTTCTCAGAAAGTCTAATGTTTCGGGGATGGGAACACTAGGAAAAAGTGATTCCACGTCAAAAGATACCAGGATCTGGTTTTCAGTAAGTTTTATGTTTATTTGTTTTTCCACTAACTCTAGGCTATTTTTTATGGTGCTGTTAAAGGAGGCTAAGTATAAAATTTTGAATTGACTAGCCAAAAACTTTGAAATTGGTTGTGTGGGGCCGTTGATATTGGAATCGATAGGCCTAAATTTGTTTCTTGGTTAGTGGATCTTCGGTAAGGCGTACATTCTGGGTAAAATCGGGTTTGAATTACATAGAAATTTGATTTCTAAATTAATGTTTTTACAAGAGCTGTTGGCAGCTTTTACGTCTCGGATCCGTTTAGGTAGTGGGCCTTTTTTCAATTTAATGAACGGCCCTTGGTCAAGAAGGTTGTTTATACTCTCATTACAAGTAATCGGTTTTGTAGATAATAATAGTCAGACTTTAAATAAAAGTAGTTCTTCTCCCTCAGAGAGCGGATGGTGCTTGAGGTTTTGGCTATGGTATGAAATTTGATGTCAAAAAAGCGTTGGTTCCAATTAGTTTTTAGTTGGTGGAGACATCTTTCCCTAACATTATTTTTGAGAGGTTAGGTAATTTCTTAATGCTTCCCTCAATCTCAGAAAAAATATTTCTAAATCGCTTTTATGTTTGTTGAAAGCAAATTTTTTTTAAACCTTAAGAAAGTCAAGACATTTCTTCATCGTTGAAAGATTTGTCGGTTTGGTTTATGACATGTTCGAAATGAAGTTTTTTAGAATTTTGTCTAATCTCCTTTTTCCCTTGCTTTTTATCAAATTTTTACAAAATCTTAGTACTTTTTTGGTTGAATTTGTGTTTTACAACCTGATCAATATTAAGAAGTATATCTAACCATCTGTTTAAAGGAAAAGAACTGCTAAGTAGTAGATGTAGTTGGTAAGCTCTTGCTTGGAAGAGGGTTAATTTATGGTGGAGGTAACCTATCTCCATTAATAATCTCTTGCGTTTGACAAAATGTAAAAGTTTCTTTAAACACGAGTCTTTTAAATTTTTAAACTGTATACATGTAATATTAACAAATTTTGTGAAAACATTATGGGATTTACATTTAGATAAGAAAAGAATGTCGAGTTCCAATGTTTTGATTCTGAATTTCAACCTACTAGACAAGTTTACCTCCCTGGATAAACCTAATTTTCTAATAAGAAGATTGTCCTTAGGAATAAAAGCTTGCGTAGCCATGACTATCAGACAAAATACTTGATTAAGCTTGAACAGAAGCAAAATCAAAAACTGCAAAAGGGAAAAAAGAGATTAGACAAAATTCTAACAAACTTCATTTCGAACACATCATAAACCAAACCGACAAATCTTTCAACGATGAAAAAATGTCTTTACTTTTTAAAGGTTTAAAATTTGCCTTCAATAAAGATAAAAGTGATTTAGAAAATACTATTACTGAGATTGAGGAAGGCAATAAGAAATTACCTAACCATAGCAAAAATAATGTTAGGGAAAGATGCCTCCACCAACTTAAAACTAATTGGAACCAACGCTTTTTTCACAGCAAATTTCATAACATAGCCAAAACCTCAAGCACCATCTGCTCTCTGAGGGAGAAGAACTGCTTTTATTTAAAGTTAGACAAAGGCAACAGCACAACAGCAAAACCGATTACTATGAGAGTATAAACAACCTTCTTGACCAAGGGCCTTTCATTAAATTGAAAAAAGACCCAGTATTTAAACGGATCCGAGATGTAAAAGCTGCCATCAGCTCTTGTAAAAACATTAATTTAGAAATCAAATTTCTATGTAATTCAAACCCGATTTTACCCAGAATGTATGCCTTACCGAAGATCCAGGAAACAAAATTTAGGCCTATTGTTTCCAATATCAATGGTCCTAAACAACCAATTTCAAAGTTTTTGGCTAGTCAATTCAAAATTTTATACTTAGCTTCCTTTAACAGCACCATAAAAAATAGCCTAGAGTTAGTGGAAAAACAAATAAACATAAAACTTACTGAAAACCAGATCCTGGTATCTTTTGACGTGGAATCACTTTTTCCTAGCATTCCCATCCCCGAAACATTAGACCTTCTGAGAAACATTCTGGAGAAAACGTGTTTGAAAACAAAGCCATATCCAAACTGTTAACTTTGACAAATTTATGTGTAAGCAACAATGTATTTCAGTTTCAATGCAAGTTTTATAAAATGACAAGTGGAACACCTATGGGTTCGAGCTTCAGCCTTATGCTCGCAGAAATTTTCCTAAGAAATTTCGAAACTCTACTTAAAGAAACCAACTTCTACTTTCCCAATACATGGTATCGTTATGTAGACAATATTTTTGCTATTTTTGATTTGGATGTGTGCAATATTGAAGACTTTGTGAACCATTAGAACAAATTTTTTCAAACCGTTAAGTTCAATTATGAAACTGAAATAACTGATGATAATTCTAGTAAATCAAAATTATACAAAAAAGTATAACTGGGGCAATTGTCTGAGAAAGTAAAACTTGGGCAAATGTCCACAACTGAAACCAAGATTAAAGAGGTATGCGGATAATCGTAATTAAGTATAAAGAAGGGCTCTTTTACCACAACAAAAAGAGCCCTTCTTTATACTTAAGAAACTGAAATAGATGGAAAACTACCTTTCTTAGATCTACTCATTATAAGAGACAACTGTTCCCTAAAGTTCGACATCTATAGGAAGCAAATGAACAAGCTCAATTACATCACAGCACACTCCGCCCATCCATGGAAACAGAAGATGGCCACGTTCAACTATATGATAGATCGTGCCTTGAACCTACCACTGGATAAAAGAAGCTTCACAGAGGAAATTGAAAGAATTAAGGATAACGCCCGCAAAAATGGTTACAGAGCCAAAACCATTGAAGACCTCACTCGGAAAAGTATACATAAGAAGATGGCAGAATTCACAAAACTGAAGAAACCAGACAGAGAAAAAGAACACAGAATTGTCATCCCATACAATAGAATCTCAACTAAGAATTTGCTCTTCAATATTTAAGACCCAAATCTATCCTTGAATTTCAATTCAAGGATATAAAATTCCAAGATGGTAAAAAACTCTTTAGATAACGCTAAAGACACCATCCACGATCATAGAAAATCAGGAATTTATGAAATTAAATGTAAACAATTTCCAAAACTTTATTGGCGTCAGTCAAAGGAATATAATCACCAGAAAATTTATTAGGGCCCATAGAAAATTTGGAAGAACAGAAATATCCACCATAGCCAAACACTCCATAGAGACAGGGCATAGTTTTAGCATTGAAGACCTAAAATTTATTTTTCCTGTTCGAAAGAACAATCTACTAGACCCCATGGAGAGTCTGGCTATTCTCTCCACCAACAATGATAATTTATTAAACCTAGATCCAGGCCCATGTGATGACTCATCATTGATAAAATGGTGCGCGAAATCTGTGACACAGCAGAAAGCAAGTCCTCCCGCTTTTCTCTGATTGGTTTTTGCCACTTTCCTCTGATTGGTCTGGGCTTCTTATATATTGGGTCGTAATTTTGACCTCAAATTAGTTCACTTCTTATGGATTGACTGTACCTGCTGAAAGATGGAAGCCTTGCTCCCGAAATACGTATGCAGGATGTATTACTTTTTGTTTTTGTTTTCTTGATTACTTGTTTATTTTTTCTTCTATTTTTCATTGATTTGGTTCCGTCACTATATTTTATTTTCTTTTTTGCTTTTGTTACTTTTTACACTTTTTATATTTTGTAGTTACTCTTAGTTATTGTATTTTTTTTTTTAACTTACCAGGTGATTCAGTCAATTTCTGACCATTTCACTCGAATGACGTGAATTAGGGATAAACAATTGAAAGAATATGAGCACCATATCGAATTTCTAAATAGTTGGAGTTTGTATTGTTGCAACGGCGCTGCATGAAAATCGTATTGTTGAAAAATGGCGCCCGCTTTATCAACAGAGCAGAAATGCAAGGTTGTCAAATGGTATTTCGAGACAAAATCACCTGTAATCGTGCAAAGAAAGTTCCGGAAGGAGTGTTGAGACGCACCAGGCAGGCAAGCAATCATGGATTTTGTCAAGTAATTTCGTGCCACTGGATTTGTTAAAGGCAAGAAAAAAGGCAGGAGCGAAGCTCGTGTTCGAACGGCCGAAGTTGTCGAAAATGTTCGCACAAGCTTAGTCGATTCCCCTACCAAAAAATCTGTTCGCCGCCTATCCATTGAAGAAGAGCTGTTGTATACCAACGACGTGGCGAATTTTAAGAAAGGATTTACACCTGTTCCCATATAAGATCCACGTTTATCAGGAGTTAACAGACACTGGAAGACAGACGCGACAACAATTTGCGATGGAGTTTGGAGCAGAAATGGAAGCCAATCAGGACACTGTGGACAACCTGTGGGTGTCAGATGAGGCCTTCTTCCATCTGTCAGGTGACGTTAATAAACACAATGTTAGTTTTTGGGGTTCCCAGCACCCTCATGAGATCCATAAGTCACCTCTTCATCCACGAAAGGTTATGGCTTGGTGCGCGATTTCCAAAAGAGGTATCATTGGTCCGTTCTTTCTTGAGGGCACTGTAACGTCACAGGCTTACCTTAACATGTTGGAAACCTTCTTCATCCCCGAGCTGCGAAGGAGGAGTATACCGCTTTGACATCAATGGTTTCAACAGGATGGGGCTAGGCCTCACACCACTAATGAAGTGCTAGACTTTCTCAATCAGAAATTCGGAAATCGTGTCATTTCAAACAGGTTTCCAGATCGATTCGGAGGTGGCTTTCTTTGGCCCCCTACCCATGTGATTTTTATCTCTGGAGGTTCCTTAAAGACAGTGTGTTCACTACAGCACCAAGAACCCTAGACCAGCTGCGACAAAGCGTCGTCGACTGCTGCACCCTTGTGGATGCAGAAATCCTGGATAGAGTTATGAACAACTTCACCATTCGGCTGCAAGCAGTTCAAAATGTTCATGGTGGCCACATTGAGCATATCATCAAGACTTTTCCACGGGAATAAAAACTCCGAACTGCCTAAAATATCATACTGAAATGCTAAGTTTGTAAACATTAATGGGTCAATAAATCATAGTACATGTACTGAAATGGTCAGAAATTGACTGAATCACCCTGTATTTTCCTTGTCTTAATTATATTTTATTTTTTTGCTGTATTTTGTAATTTTATAAAATTTCTTTGTGGCGCTAAAGAGCATTTTGGTTTTTGTAAATTAAAATTATCCACATGCAGTTTTTGATTTTGTTTCTGTTTAAGCTTAATCAAGTATTTTGTCTGATACACGTCTGCAGTTCATTTGATATTTGCAAAAGAACGTCTAACCAGAAAAGCAAGGAGGGGGGAAGAACCTTTGAATAGTACTCTTATTTACAAATGTCTGTACGAGCACTGAACTACAACTGGCATTTAATGCAAGTAGTAAGATTACTCCGTGGAAAAAAGTCTCTTTCATCACTAACTATTAAGAGTTCAGATGGGAGGCTTCTGAAAATGGAGGAGAGCATGTTGCATAGGTGGAAGGAATACTTTGCATCTCTTCTTAATCCGGTGACAGCAACAACTGAGGCACATGAGGTGCATCTTGGAGCAGAGAATAGTCACGGTAGTATCACTGAAGTAGAAGTCAGATGGGCAATTAAGTCCCCGAAGACTGGCAAAGCAGCAGGTGATGATGAAATCCGGTCCGAGATGTTAAAGGCCTTAAATCAGGATGGTATCCTGTGGCTGACTCGAGTGTGTCAGGTTGCTTGGATATCTGGACAGGCCCCTAAGCAATGGCAGACAGGAATTGTGATCCCTATCTTCAAAAAGGGAGATCAGAGAGATTGCAATAACTATCGAGGCATCTCTTTGCTCAGCATTCCTGGGAAAGTGTACGCTAAGTGTCTGGAGAAGAGAAGTCGGGAGATAGTCGACTCCAAACTGTCGGGGGAGCAGTGTGGTTTCCGACCTGGCCGAAGCACGACAGATCACATCTTCGCTCTAAGGCAAATCTTTGAGAAATCCTGGGAGTATGCCAAAGAGGTCTACGCTTGCTTTGTAGTCCTCAAAAAAGCATATGACAGAGTTCCTCGGGAGAAGCTCTGGCAAGTGACGCAAGAGTATGGAGTGGATGGGCAATTACTGGTTGCTATCATGTCTCTGTACGAAAGCTCTGAGATGTGTGTTCAGATAAATGGCATTAAGTCAAGACCGTTCACTGTGGGTGTTGAACTCCACCAAGGGTGCGTACTGTCGCCCCTCTTGTTCATTATCTTTATGGACTGGATACACAGGGGTAGCCGAGGCAATGAGCGTATTTGTGTGGGCGATTGCCTGGTGGAGAAGTTGCTCTTTGCTGACGACCTTGTCCTCCTTGGGTCTTCTCGCACAAACCTTCAGCATGCACTAGATCGGTTTGCAGCCAAATGTAAAGAAGCTGGGATGAAGATCAGTGTGGCTAAAACTGAGGTTCTAATCCTTTCAAGACAGCCTGCTCAGTGTGCTCTCCGTATTAGGGGAGCCTCATTGAGACAGGTGGAGAAATTCAAATATCTCTGGATTGCATTCATGAGTGATGGACGGCAGGAGAAAGAATTAGATGCTCGGATCGGTACAGCAAGCTGTGTCAGATCTGACCTGTGGCGATCAGTGGTAACGAAACGTGAGCTGGGTAACAAAGTCAAGCTCTCTGTCTTCAAATCTATCTTAGTCTCCATTCTCACCTACGGTCATGAGGCTTGAGTAATGACCGAAAGAGTGCGATCGCGGATACAAGCGGCCGAAATGAGATATCTCAAAGGTGTTATCCTACTAGATAGAGTGCACAGCAGCACAATAAGGGAGTCTTTAGGTGTCGAGCCGCTACTTCTCCGCATTGAGATCTCAGTTGTGCTGGTATGGCCACGTGATACGGATGCCACAAACTGGTCTTCCAGGCCGGTGAGTAAGAGACCAAGGGGTCGCCCTAGAACCAGGTGGCTAGACTACATGGAGAATCTGGGTTCGAGTCGCTTGGGTATTACCAGGGAGGACACGCACCTGATGGTGGTAGATCGCGATCACTGGAGATCCTCCATAGGGCTGCTGCCCTCGCGACCCTAATGGATAAGCGGGTTTGAAAAGTAAGTAAGTAAGATTACATTTGTTAGCCATCACATATTTCTAAATATAAGATAGTTACAACTTAATGGTCCAAGGACATTTATTAAGTGTCATAATGTGTCATCAGGGATATGGCAAACTATTTCAGCATGACTAACATATATTCCAAGACTGTCGACATTCACTTGTGTGATATGCTGTGATTACTAATTTATAAAGTTACAGGGTTCGACGCAAGCGGTATCGCAATGCAATTTGCGATGCAAGTTTAAACAAAAGCTATGCATTGTCCATGTTTGAGATGCAAATCTGTTAAACACATTTCCCCATCTGAAAATTGCATTTTACCTACCAAAAAATACAGGGTTGAGACAAATATTGAAGAGTTTTTTAAATTTTCTAATTGGTTGTGGATAGTGGATGTCAACCTCCCACTGCTGCCAGTTTGCAAACGTCTTTCTGTTAATCACTTCTTTTTGGTTAAAGTTTTGAATCGTTGGTGTGTGTTAAATACCCTTTTCAAAGAAAGAAATTTCAAGGTCATATTTGATGATCTGCAATTACAGTAAAGCCTGGTACTCACACATGGCAAACATCGACGGAACTGACGTCATTTTTGCCATCAAGTACGATGGAAACACGACGGAATTGGAAGTTCAAAAACCTGTCTTTAACGAATCGTAAGGGACAGGAAAAAAAATTCCATTAAAGAAAGTTTCCGTTTAGGTTAGGTTAGTCTTATAAGAAACTGCTAGCTTGAGAAAGCATTAAATCCAAAAACATTTTTGAGCAATTATGTTAATCAACACTTCTTTTTATTAGGTGAATATAAATTTATTTAAAAATTTAGGAGAATTAATCATCATTTTCGATTTGTTATCAGATAGAAAAATAATCAGATTAAAATAATTTTAGCTTTTCTACAATAACTACAATTTTATTAACCGGCATGGATTTCTATGTTTTCACTTAATGTTTTGCGAATTTAAGTGATTAGTGATTAGAAAGAAAGGTCTGGCAACATAATTTCGTTAAGGAGTTGGTTTCACCATTTTTTTCAACAAGTTTTGGATATATGCGATGCCTGTGAAAGTGTGGGTTTCCGAACTGGATCTCGAAGAAAAGGGATCAATATGAGACTGACTCCAGTGTCTCCGTATGCAAGATTAGTTGCAAGTGTATTCAGAATATATGAAATACGAAATTTTAGCAGTGCATTTATTACTGGAATCACAGGAAGTGTGCTAAAGAAAGACAATTTAGCAAAGCATTCAAGATGTGAACCACAAAAGTATGCCTTAAATATCCATGAAAAACGACGTGGAAGCATTCAAGATATACTGTAAGCAACGTCCATCGGACAATCTTTTTCAGCTGCAAATCATGAAGAGGAAGAAAGTGTGCGTGTAAATTAATGGATGGAGCCTAAACTGTTTGTTAAACAGGAATTACCATTTAATGCAATTGTCAGACTAGAGAAGAAGCATGGAATGTAATTAGGCGAATCTTACCACACTGATAAGAAATGTCGGGAATTCACAGAAAATATTGGTGAAACTATTAAAAATTCAACTGTAAATGAGACTGCTCAGTCTGAATTTTCTCACTGCTGATTAAAGGTGCATCTGATGTCTCTAATGTAGAAAATGAGCTCATAATGATCAAATACCTAAAAGATAGCAATGTTACAACAAAATGTCTAGAACTCTTGCAACAGGCAACAACTGATGGTCTTAAAAACCTATTATTAAAATCTTTGGAACAGCATGGAATCTCATCTGATACAATGAGGGAAAAACTTATAGCTATAGTTGCTGATGGTGCAGCTGTGAACTTTGGAAAAAGAAGTGGACTTGTGGTCAAATTAAAAGAAGAGTATTATGAGTGGCTGACTGGTACACACTGTTTAAGTCACAGGCTGGAGTTGACCATAAAAAATGCAACCAAAGGCACTTATTTTGAAAAAGTGTTTGATATGCTAAGTGATCGTTGTTATTACTACATAAATAGTTGCAAAAGAGTACGAGAGCTGCTGGAACTACCAGTTATCATGGAAGAAGGGCTCCACATAATTCAGAAATCCAATGGAATCAGATGGATAGACTACAAAGGCTATCTGAAAATTTTGATATTCAGGAAATCTACTGCATACCTACTGATCTTTCTTGAACTAGTGCAGCCACTTGCACAATTGTCGTTAGAATTACAAAAAGACACTTGTATATGCAGTCTCTTGTCTTGAAAGCTTCTATGACTATACAGGGTGTCCAGCGAGTTATTCAAAAAAAATTCCCGTATAATTCCAATATATTTCCAGTATTTTCTCAAAAATTTCACGTATATTCTAAATAAACTTAATGTGATTATTTATTAAATATTCTTCACATAATTATGTAAATAACAAACTTTAGGAAGGGTCTTAAGGGTTTTTAAGCAATTTATTGGTTTCTGACGACTACATAAAAGAAAAAAAATAAAACTGTTATTAAAAACCCAATAACCCATACTTAAATAAGTCACAAATAAAACATTTAGTCGTCTCGAGACATGGCCGACTCCCATGTTTGCCGTTCACCGCAATTCAATCCTTACCATGCCGCCTAAGCCTCATCGAAGGTCGGCGAGACAGGGCCGATTCTATACTATACGAAACCCGTTATTTAAGCTTGAAATATAATTGAATATGAATTCTTACCTGAAGAGCTGTTGGATGTTGCCTGGATGTTGTCTGAATAAGAAGAAACTATACCCCACTCAAATACATTTCCACATCCATTGTTTATCTTTCTTGGTATTTAAACAAATTGCAAGCCAATAAGAGCGCGACAAATTTAAACGTGATCATCCGTGATTGGTCATTTAATACACGGTCATTTATATCACGTCGTCACGATGCACGTGGCATTTATTTATTTTTTTTTTAATTTATTTTTTTTAATTTCCCGGATTATTTGGATTTTTTTTAATTTCCCGTATAATTCCCGAATATTTCCCGGTACCGAAGAATTCCCGTACTTCCCGGATCGCTGGACACCCTGCTATACTGAAAGAGCCCAAACTTCTGGTTTGTGTAATACAGAAATTTGTGACTTTAATCCGTGGCACAGTATATGTCTTCAGAGGTGTAGAACTTCAACATACAACTCGCCCAGATGAAAATACAGGGTTAGTACAAATGAATGATCGGATTTTAAAAATTTATATTTTCAAAACTATTTCACATATTACAATAAGTGATGCACGAAATTAAAGAAAAATATACCAAGTTTTTTTTTCAGTTACACATGTTCGATGTGTGACCCTTTGTTACACGACAAACATCTAATCTTTAATCAAGTTCATTCCACACATTTTGTAGTATCACACTCTCAATAGTTCCTAATGCTGCACAACTGCATTCTTTAAGTTCTTGCAGTATTGTCGGCATCGGTGGTTCATAAACAGTAAACAGTGTCTTTGACATAATCCCATTAAAAAAACTTGGTATGTTTCTCTTCAATTTTGTGTATAACTTATTGTAATGCACCCCGTAAAGAAATTATAAACTCACCCGTGAAATTCTTATAACTTGATATTAAGATGTTTATTTAACATCATTTTTTTTTTTCCACAGGACACAAAGTATCGGTAATTACATAACTTTAACGTTTAAGATCTGAAAAATTCCAAATTTTTTTACCAAAAAAAAAAAAAAAAAAAGAAAAAGCATTTTTCAGCTGTTAAGAAAATATAAAACTCAGGACCAAAACACGGTAAACACACAAAAAAAAACAAGAATTAAAAATGTGTGGGCCCTCCTTTCTTCTCTATAACTTCAATCATCCTGTCTGGCATCCCCTCAATCAGTTTTTCCAGATCCACCTCCTTTATGTTGTCCCAAGCATTGACCATTGCAAGCTTGAGATCGTTGACGTGATGGTATTGTGTGTTTCGGTTGTACACAATCTTTGTCAACCAACCCCACACATTTTCAATGGAGTTGAGGTCAGGTGAACGCGAAGGCCATTTAAGAATGTAGATTTTTTTCTCTTTTAAACCATTCTGTGGTGGACTTCGACATGTGCACTGAAGCACTGTCTTGTTGGAACTTCCAATTCATGCCTCCCAGATCTGGTCCAAATGGAATTAGATAGTCATACAGCATTTTTTGATATTTGCAGGAGTCCATTTTGCCATACACAAACACAATGTCAGTCTTGCCTCCCACTCCAAAGGCTGCCCACACAATCACTCCATCACCACCTTGTTGTCTGCTATATCTTGTTTTCGGCTGTGTACGCAAGTCATGCCAATACGAGGAGTAACCATCAGGACCATCAAGACAGAACCGCTTTTCGTCGGAAAAAACAATTTCATTCCATTCATCTTTCCATTTCACAGTTTCCTTAGCAAACTCAAGTCGAGCTAATCGGTGAGCTGCGGTGAGCTTAGGTCTTGCCTTCATCTTTTCATATTTTATGTTGACTTGCGAAACTAAGCTTTTCCAGACGTTTTGGTGTGACACTGGCATTGGTAGTTGAAGAGCAATTTCCTGATTTGACAAGTTTTTATGTGTAGCGAGAGCTTGAATTCATCTGTGGTCCCGGGACAGAAGTTTGGGTGTCTTCCCGTTCTCTTCTTGGTTCCATATTCGTCACCTCTTGTGATGACATTTTGAATAAGTTTGTGAGCGGTTAATTTCTGCAGCTATTTGCCTTGTTGAATGTCCCTTTCCATGGAGAAAGTTTATTTTCTTTATTTCTTTCTCAGTTAGAGACTTTCCACGAGGCATGCTGATAAGGATTTCTCTGGCCACAATTATTAGGGATTTAAATAACACACTACTCATATTGTTGGCAATGGTTGGTTATTGAAAGGCAAAATTTGCATGGAAAAGTTCATTTTCTTGTCCGAGAAGTGTGACATCTATCCTGAGTTTATATTTTCTTTACAGCTGAAAAATGCTTTTTCTTTTTTTTTTTTGGTAAAAAAAAATTGGAATTTTTCAGATCTTTAAACGTTGAAGTTATGTAATTATTTTCAGTGTCCTGTGAAAAAAAAATGATGTTAAATAAACATCTTAATATCAAGTTATAAGAATTTCACGGGTGAGTTTAAAATTTCTTTACGGGGTGTGTGTGTAATAGCTTCGAAAATATAAATTTTTAAAATCCGTTCATTCATTTGTGCTAACGCTGTACATTCACCTGTAATATTATAACTTTCTTTGAATCACTTCGGGCTGCATTATAACATAGGTTCCGTGATTTAGAAGCAAATAGCATATTTAAGACATTGAAATTACTGAACTCTGAAATCTGGCCACATCCAAAGAACATGTGCTGAAAGAATTTGGTGATGATTTGGTTACTACTTTCTATAAGCATTTTAAGAAACTGCTCCTCAAGAAGAATGTTTTTAAGAAAGACCTTCAACAATGGCATGAATTTAAACACTTCTGGAGTTTATCTCTTTTTCACCTAACAAAAGATGAACTCTGGAAGCAACTCCTGACATTCCAAAATAAAAAAAAAAAATCCCTCTCATTCACGGTCAGCATCCTTCTGATACTTCTGTATCAAATGCTGCTGTTGACAGATGTGTTTCTGCGGTAAATCGTATAAAAACAGAATCACAGAACAGACTGTCAAATGATATTTTACAACACTTGATTTGGACATCCTGTGAGGGTGTGGCCATTGAAGATTTTAATTCAATGCATGCTGAAAGGATGTTCCTTTCATCCAAAGGAAGAAGAAATCCCAAAAGGAGAAGTTCAGAAGAAATGAAGGGGGAAAAAAAAAAAAGAATTTTCCCATGATTTTCTATTATTTTCATGTACCGGGTTTTACAAAAGTTCTGTTACACATGTGAGGACCCCCGCAAAAATGACATAACTAGGTGTGTGATGCAGTTAGACACTGTTTTTATTGTCAGAATTGATACTGGTATGTACACAATGCATATTAATCGAACAAACTTTACGAATACAGTCTTTCTTCATGGCAGTGTTTACACTGTTCACAGATGCTTTCAGCTGGTCGACGTTGCTGTGACAGATCTTGCAGGCCTTGCTCTCGATATGCACCCACGCTGTAGTCAAGATGATTGGGGTCGGGCGATTGAGGAGGCCAAAAGTCCTTCAACCAGAAGTTCATGTTCGACCCCGACCACTCTTGAATGGTCTTGGCACTGTGGGCCGGGGCACCGTCCTGTTGAAAGACGTAGGCCGCATTCCTCGTCACCTTTTCACCTAGGGCAGAACATTCTTGGTCAAGATGTCCTTGTAGTCGGCTGCAGTAAGCCTGTAACCTGTCAGGAACCAGATTGGCAGCATTTTCATGCCATTCAATGCCACAATGCCAAGCATCATCACTGAGGCCAGGTGCTAGGTTATAGTCACGTAGCGGACCTCAGAGATGTCCTGGCCGAAGCTGACCATGCAGTTGTTCTGCTTGTTGACAACTGGATCGACTGTGAAGATTTTTTTCATCAGAAAAGATGACAATGTGATTGCCATTGCTCTTCAACTTTCTGAGAAGGCGACGACAGAGGTCCCGACGGTTTTCTCGCGTGCCATCCGTCAGCAAAGGTATTGCCACGCACCTCAAACTCTTTCCACCCTCTTCCTTGATAGCTCTGGGCACCGTGGCCACAGAAATCTTTTTCTTTGTGAACTGTTATTTTGAGAGTCGGGTCACGTTCGAAGGCTTTTCTGACATCCACATGATTGATAACACAAGGTCTGCCTACACATGGGCGATCTTTGAGGTCTTCCCCTTTCTTCAGCCTCTCTGCAACTGTGTGGACAGTCATCGGGCTGACGATGAGCTGCTTAGCGATGCCAGGTTTGTTGTGGCCCGCACGAAGGAACGCAGAGATCTCAATTCTGTTACAAACTATCACAATATCAGGGTTCGTACGCCTTCACCAAAAATAAAATTAATGACTTTTTCATGACTTTTTAAGAAGAAATTTTATTTTTTTCATGACCCAAAAAGAATATTACAATTACATATTTTGCTTAAATTTTAATTTATTTTCAATTTCACTGAATTCATCTTTTTTTTCTTTTAAAGATTTTCTAAAGCTATTTGATTGTGCAATGAGAGTCAAGTTAGATTTTTTTTCTGCCTCCAATGCCAGAATTATGTCGTTCATCAGCAGCCTTTGATAATGAAATTATGTCGTTTTCCAATACAATTTTTCTTTTTTTTAATTTTTCAAATTCAGCCTTCTCATCCGATTTCCTTTTATTACCATCATTTTCATTCTTTTTTTCCTGTAATGCATTGAAATATTTTTGGCGAGCACCTTGCACTGAGATAATCAAACCTTTTGTAATTGGTACTTGCAAAATACCACCACAATAATTAATATAGTCATAAATCCTTCTTTGGGCGATTAATGAAGTTTCCTTCATATTATCTGTCATCAACTCTTTATTAATTGAAAATCCTCTTTCTATAGATGCTTGTCCATGAGATAATGTCAAAATGATTTTAGTAATAATCCATAAATAATTAAATTCATCAGCATTCATATATTTTGCAAAAAAAAGTATCTAATCTGCCGTTTTCATCATCTTGCTTATAATCTAAAAAACTTCCTCTGTTAGTTGTCACTATTTTTTCCAGAAATATAAAATACTGTCGGATGAAATAATCACATTCACTTTGCTTAATAATATGGGAATCAGCCAGTATAACAATTTTTTAAAAATATTCACGACAGATTTCACTGTTGGATGCCATAACAATTGGGTTTAAACAAACAGCATTTCTAACAAGAGCAAAATTAAGAGGAGATTTTTCAATCATTTTCTTAAGTATTTTCATCAAAATTTTTGAACAATCTTTTTTAAATGTAATTTCTGCCTTTTCTGAAATTTTTTCACTCTTAACTAATTCCTGAATATGTTTGTTTGCTACAAATCCAATATCAGTTTGTTTATAAGGTAAAATAACATCAAGATTATTAATATCAATTTTAAAAAGCTTAAAAATTGTATTAGCTTCTACCAACACATCTGGCTTAATAAACCTCCTCATTAAATTTCGTAATAACACTTCTAAATCTGTAGCTAAGAATGGTAATATAGGTTTGTCTGGTTGATATTTCTCTAAGAAATATTTAAAATCTTCAGTCACATTTAAATAAAATTGTAACTTTGATGTTAAAGTTTGATCTTTGCAGGCCAATTTAATTATTTCATAAGAATTAGACTTTGGCACAGTGTACTTTTTTGGTAATTTCTCTATCGTTTCTACATATTTTTTAACATTTGGAATTACATTAATTACACGTTGTACAACAGGTGCATTTTCAATCCAACGTGTCGGACAAAATTTCAATGGATAAAGTGTGCTCTTGGTAATTCTTTCAAAATCCTCTCGTTTTGCTTGGGTATCCTTAAATAATGTATGTAATGCTTTAAATAGGGAATCCAAATCCCAATTAACACTAAACCAGCCGTGTTTAAATGCCCCATGCATGATATGCAAACCACAACTTCCAATATTAAGAGGCTTACTATCTATTTCTTCATCAGAACTCAAATATTTAAGTAAGTCATTAAAAAAGGTCCAATTGACATTTGGACCATCCATTTGAATCAACATCTTCAAATTCAAACTCTTAGTTAATTCTTTAAAATTGGTCAATAAATCAGCTGCCGTAGAATGTCCTAGAAAAGCTGAATCAAAAAAATGACTACGAACAATTTGTGACTTTTCACAAAAAAATCTCACATGTAAATCAAGCTGCTTAGATTGAGTCTTAAGATTGAGGGATTCATCAAATAGGATAACAAAATGATTGGCTGATTTAACATCATCTTTAAGCAAGGAATGTATGTGAGGAGCTATTCCAAAATCAAGCAATGTTTTTTCAGCTGGCGATGTTGTTCTGCCAACAGCAGTAATGGCGTCCATAGTAGTGAGATTAGTTCCACTTTTCGTCCCCCAAAGATGACGGCCACATAAGCAATCTACTCGTTGGTTTTCAAACCAAGGTTTTTTCTATATTATGAAAATGCCTTGGTTCAAACCACTGTGTAAGATTAGGCATATCTATAACCATGCCTAATCTTACACCGTGGTTTAAACCATGCGGTGTACAAAATGGCGAGAGGAAGCGGGAAACACTACAAACCGATATCGGTTACAGAAAACTGCTAATTTCATCCTAATTAAATAGAAATTTCATATATCTTTATATTAAATAAGTAAATAATATTTAAAAAATTATTAATTATCTTTTCTAATAATAAAACAAAATTTCAACGCATATAAGCAGAGAACATGCCTTACACAATAAAAAAAATCATGACCCAACACTCAAATTCATGAGTTTTGAAGGTCCTTTTAAGAATGACCCAAAATTCATGTCTTTTCATGACTTTCATGACCCGTACGAACCCTGCAATATCCTTGCATTTGAATCGCATTCCACCTATATATGTTTATATTATGGTATCACCC
>JAHWFO010006517.1:183439-264232 GCA_023313115.1 Rhysida immarginata | reverse complement strand
TGCATCCCCCCCCCCCCCTACGACATCGACGCATCCGCCGGTGTAACAGAACTTTTGCAAAACCCTGGTATTTACCTGGTAATAAAAAAGCATTTAAGCTGCATAGTCTAAGCTGCATGTATTCAAGTTTTGCTAATCATTTGTGAAAAGTTGCTATGCATTTTGGAATTTTTAATAGCAGTTTTTCAAAATTTTTCACTTAAGATGAACCCCCGAGTTATATTATGAATAATTCTATTATCAAGAAGATAATTTCCATTAATTATTAAACGATTTTCTGTGTGCTATTGCTGCAACATACGCAGATTCTGAAGTACACGGTTGTCCACCATATTACCAATTTTATAAAATCACATTGCAGTGGTTCAAAATCAAAAGGTTGAAAAGATGGGATTCCAAAATTCCTCTTCAAAGTCTTCTAATAAACTTTGTTATCTTTGTCAAAATTATTTTCCACATTACCATCATCATCACGGACTTTATTTAGGATGTAACAAAGATCAGGACAGTGGAATATCTGGAGAAATAGTCATCAGATCAAAAAAAAAAAATAAAACATGTGTTTAATACCGGTAGTTTGACTTTATATGATGAGTCTGCGGGTGTAAGAAAAAATTTTGGATTTTTGAAATTCTGACTTTGGATTCGTAAAGACCATCGAAAAGTACACACACTGGCCAATGAATTAGAAACCCGTGATGAATTACTGTACTGATATGTAAAGCAGGGTCACAGGTCAGAAACAATTGTGATATGCAAATGAATGCAATCATATGAGGTACATGCTCATTCCAAGCTGCAGGTACAGGGTAGGAACAAGCTGCAGCTGCTCAAGTTGAGCAAAATGGGGAAAACAGCAGACCTGTCTAAGTTCCAAAAAGGAGTTATTGTGGGAGCCCGTCTAGCTGAAGCTACGATTTCCAGGACAGTACAACTGACCAGTATCTCAAAAGGTCAGGTCTCCAAGGTGTTCAATGCTTGGAAACAGAATCCACAAGAGTTGTTGAAACGGCAGAATTGTGGATCAAAAACAATCAACACAGACAGGGATCGACGGATTATGCGGCAAAACCGAAGGTCTACTGTGGAGCAACTGACGACAGACTTCAATGAAGGATCATCGCAACCCATCTCCTCCAGAACAATGCGCCGAGAGTTGAAGCGAATAGGGATGGGAAGTCGCATGCCAGTGAGGAAGCCCCTGGTGTCAGCAACAAACCGGAAAGTTCGCCTGCAGTGATGTAAAGACGGTGTGACTGGACAGTAGACGACTGGAAAATGGTGATGTGGTCGACGAGTCATGTTACACATTGTTTTGCACCGATGGCTGGCAGAGAATTTGGCGGAAGCCCCATGAAGGGATGGACCAGTCATGTGTTGTGAACACAGTTCAAGCTGCAGGAGGAGGTGTCATGGTATGGGCCATGTTTTGTTGGTATGGCAAGGGTCCCCTGATATTCCTTGACAGTCAGGTGAAAGCCAAAGACTACCTGAACATCGTTGTACACTGGTGGCCAAAAGTTTGGACCAACCAGCAAAATCAAGAAAAAATGAATTTATACCAAAAATATTTTGCACCTACAACTCTAAGTAAACATGAAACAATATTCAGGGAAGAAAAATTTATTTCTGCGTCGTTGCTTTTTTATTACCTTAAATCAAAATAAGACTGGCCAAAACTTTAGACCAACATCACAAACATGCAAATAATTTGCATATTACAAGTCATCGTGTTGTGTGGTGAGCACTAAAACCATCTTATTTATTGTACAATGTTAACTGAAAGCCAACGAGAGCGAATTAGAAATTTTAACAAGCAATTTACAAACTTCAAAAAAGTTGCTGAAATCTCCCGTGTGAGCTACAGATCTTTATCAGAATTGTTAAGAATGTTAATTGGAAAATAGGACGGAAATAGGACGACCTTGTGCACTGATGCGAAGAGACAAATCAAAAATTAAGAGACATGTTAGACATGATATTACATCTGGGCATGTAGTCAACACCACGCAAGTCAAACTTAATTTGCAACTTGATGCCTCAAGAAGAACAATTCGCAGCGAACTACGTGCTCAGAACTTTGCCTATGGAATTATACCCAAAAAGTTGCCACTAACACAGAAACACATGCAGGAGAGACAGGAGTTTGCTAAGACACTCCTGCGTGAAAATACAGACTTCCAATTGGTTGTGTTTTCTGGTGAAAAACGAATCAGTTTGGATGATCCTGATAATATAGCTTCTTATGAAGAGCATCGTGATAAAGAAACACTTGTTCCACTGCAAATTAAGCGGCAAATGGGTGGTAGTGGAGTGATGATTCTGGGTGCCATTGGAAGCAATGGAAAGTTGATGATTCACAGTATAGATGGACATTGCACAACAGCTCAGTATAAAGATGATCTTCATAATGTGTTCATCCCTTTGTGCTAAGTCTAGTTTAAGCAAAAACCATGGATTTAACAGCAGGACAGTCCTGCAATCTATACTGCATGAGTTGTGAAAGCCTATTTTGAGAGCAATAACATTTCCACTTTTGCTTGGACTGCTCGAAATTGAGATCTCAATATTATTGAGAATGTGTAGCATCTCATGGAACAAAAAATTTACCAAAACATTTAGTACAAATCTCGAGAACAACAAATAGCAGCCATTCAGAAAGCTGTTATGCCAAATGTTATTAAAAGCTTATTTAATTCTAATTCAGGCCGTTTGTCAAATATTGTAGAGTCAAAATGATCTCAAATATCAAAATAATTCATTAGTTAATGATGTAATACTTTTTTCCCTTTATGTTATACAAATGTGGTCCAAACTTTAGGCCAGTCTTATTTTGACTTTAGGTAATAAGAAACCAACAACGCAGAAATAAATTTGTTTCTTCCATGAATATTGTTTCATATTTACTTAGAGTTATAGGTGTAAAACAGTTTTCGTATAAATTCAGTTTTTCTTGACATTGCTGGTTGGTCCAAACTTTTGGCCACCAGTTTAGATCAAGTCCATCCTGCAATGGTGCATTTGTACCCAAATGGTGACGGGTTCTTCATGGACGACAATACTATTGTCCATCGAGCAAGAATTGTTCAGGAGTGGTTTTCTGAACAATACACCGAGTTGCAACATCTGCCATGGCCAGCGCAAAGTCCGGATTTGAATCCAATCAAGAATGTTTGGGACATGTTGGAAAGAGACATTCGTTGAAGGCATCCACTTCCGTCTACTCTGCAGGACCTGAAGGTCTCTCTGACGAATGCATGGTCAGCGATTGTCTTACCTGCATTGCAACACCTTGTATACTTGGCCCATCGTAAGCTTGCGCGGGATGTAAACAAAAAAATCACCACGAAATCACCAAGTATCCCTGCGCAGGCTCCTGTGATTGGAGGAATCAATTTAGATTCCCCCTGATACACATGGCTTGGCAAGGCAAGATGAATCCCTATCTTTCTATCCTTTAATCCACTAATCCCTTATGCCCTCAAAAGATTCAATTGAAAGTCTTTAGAGCTTTTTACTATTTATTAAAAAGAAAAAGTATCTACTTTAATGAAAAGCTATAGCAAGAAAGACATTTATATAAAATATTTATTTTATAAACATTATGTATGAAAATCATCCGATATATGATTTAATCAAAAAACATTGAAACATTTTTTACAAGCTTTATAAAAGACAGACATTAATTTATGAAAATCATGACATATTATTTATTGTAAATTATATATTAAATAATTATCAAACAAAAAATATATATTGCATTATATAGAGAGGTCCAAAGTATAATTTTTTATTTTTGCTTTCCATCATAAAATCATCTCAGATGTTGGAATTAAAGCTTTTTTAAAAAATCAACAATGAATGATTGTTGAAACAATGGTATATGACGATTTCTATTGCTATTCGAATAATCATTATCAATTTTATAAATATCGTTAATTTTTGGAATAAATTACACAAGGAATAAATCTTAAATAAAAGTCTTGGCTGTAAGATATATAAACGCCATGTACTGTATTTAGTTTGTCTCAGAATGTGTTATGATCGGTCTTAAATTGCTTTTCGAATAATCATTATCAATTTTATAAATATTGTTGATTTTTTCAATAAATTACATGAAGAATAAATCTCAAATAAATGTTTTTGGGGCTCCCAGATACATGTTTTCTTTCCTGCACAACAATCTTAATCTTTTCCATGGAGTAGTTTAATCACTTAATCTCTTAATCCCATGATGGCGATTTCTCCAATGTCTATTTTTTTTTATATATTTCTTTAAAAAATGATCAATTTATGTGTAATTTATTATCTTTTTTAGCCCAATGAATAACATTTAATGATTTTAGTTGTTTTCAGAACTGATTGTTACAGTTTTAAGTCAGTTTTCCCGTTTTCTTTTGTGAACTACATTTTCGTGTTTGCCCAGGAACACGGAAGTTGCAAGGTTCAATCAGCCAATAGAATAGCACTTCACCACGTGCTTTTGTTTACATCCCGCGCAAGCTTACGATGGACCGAGTATAGAGTCCTTGACAAACCGTGTATGTTCTCTAATTACAGCCAAAGGAGGGTCAATACCATATTGAACGAAGGTTTCTAATTCATTGGCCGGTGTGTGTAGAATAGAAATGTTTCTAAGATCCACCCTCTATCTCTTTATCTTTATCGATAAAATTTGGTTCCAAGCTTTAAAACTTCTAAAATTTCAGTACCTCTATCTCCTATACGGTTGGATCAATTGACCTTTATCCCCTCTATTGTGATTGGTTGCCACTAAACGTCACTGATTTTTTTTACAAAATGCAAATGGCGGACACTGGACGTGTTAACGGCATTTGTTGACTGTATCTTAAGTGAAAGGTTTAATTGTTGTTGTTCAAAATTTTTATTGCTATGGTTAAATATTGTTGTATTCCCAATTGTCAGAGTGAGGAGAAAGAAATAAGCATCATTAAAAAATAATTTTATAGGTAATTTGGAAATGACTATAAAATTAAAATTATGAAAGGTTATCAGTAAACATTTAAATCATTATATTTTGCAAATTTCAGGTTAATAATGTATGGTTAATTAATAAAGATAATAATAAAAATCTTTAAAGTAGTAAAAACCTATGGAAAATGTAAAAAAAATGAATTTTACTCAAATCACAAATGCTTACAACACGACCAAGGGACGCCATTTTTTATGTGGTCACGTGGGTAGTCAAGGCTACGAAGGCTAAGAAAATGTGTGAGAACGAGAGTTTATGATAAAGGTCAATTAAAAAAAAAAGCCAAGAACAAAATATTTCTCAAATATTGTGTACAATCTGAAAGTACCTTTAAAAATAGGGGTTCCTATATAAGATTTCAAAGTTGGGATTGGGATGGGGTTGAATTATGTATCATTGGATAGCTTTTAGAAAAATATTAAACGTGTTTTTTGTTTTTTTGATCCAATGTGTATTTCTCCAGATGTTTTGCCTGTCCCGATCTTTTTGTTACACCCTATCTAAATAATCATCCTAAACATTCTCACATGCAATGTATTAATTTATGTGTATTGATGATTTTCACTGTAATTCAAAGGCCATACATCCAAAGAAATCATGGCTCCCAAAATGGATGCCTCTAGTGAAAATTGCATTCAGAATTTACGTTTTTTCACACATTCAGGTTTGAATTAAGAAATTTTAACTATGCCACGATCTTATTAATGCATTAATCTTTCAAATAAACTTTTATGTGACCATAAAGTTTTCTTTATGTCATTCATATGTCAATGGCAAGAAAAAAGATTTAAAAATTTTATTTTAATATTTACTTGATTGCAAACAAATTGATACGCTGTGTAAAGTTTTGTTAGATGCTCTAATTCACGGTGAATTTTTTGAAACTCCAGATAAGATGCTCTTTCTTCTTTTAGTTTTGTCAGAGTTGGTGTGATTTCTTCATCTAAAATCTGAAAGGAAAAACATTTTTAAGAGACAAGGCTTTCATGCAGTGGCATATAGAAACAATAATAATTCAACCCTGTCAATACAGAGGGGTTCAAAAAAAAATGTACTTAGCATTTCTAATCCAATAATTTCGAAACAAAAAGACTTACACTAACTAATATCATGCGGAAATTTAGTGTAAACTATGAACTATGAAATTTGTCATGGTAAGTGGTGCTGGTGGTCGGTGGTGAACCAGGGAGCACTCAAAAGTGGGGTGAGTCAGTCAAATGTAAAACGCATTCTAAAGGGTGCAAAGTGGGAAGTATTCATTCCAAGATTGCTACACGCGATGAGGACAACCAGGATCGAAATATGGAGTACTGTGATTGGGTTAAGCAATGTGGTTCGCGAGGATGAGGCATTTGTAAGGAAGTTTGTTGATCTGTGTGGTCATGTTCTACCACTGATATCAATATTTTGGTGTGCTGTTCGGCACCATCGGCATTGTTTAGAAGCTGCTGGTGGTCATTTCGAACACTTATTACTGTATAACTCTCTCACAGTGCCAAAAATTATACCTGCAAGTTAAATTTGTGACAAGATATGGACTATCAAACAGTGAGTATATTTCGTGAACCTCTCTGTATATTACTAGTTAATGATCAAAGTGATAAATGAAATAAAGTTACAGTAATATATACAGGACATTTCAAAAATAATGGGCATGATTTCAGAATTGAACTTACCACATGTAGACAACTAAAACATTTACAGTAATACAAAATGGGTTTGGAAATGCATGATTTCCAAGTTATGGCCTTCAAAAACAACGACATTCTTTGGAACTTTTCTTTCATCTCGCAGGTGGCGATTGATGTTGTACTATGCAATCTGTACTCAAATCAGGAGTTAGCAATGTACACTTCAAATACTGTAAGGCAGACGGTAATGCTGTGGAGGCTAGTTGTTTTTGCCAGAAGTACCCACAACGAAAATGTCTAGATCAGAAAAGGTATCAAGAAGGTATCTGCTGTTGCCTCTGTGATCATGGGAAGCTTGTTTGCATGATTTCAAAAGGGGACAACCGAGACCTACAACTCCAGATGCAGAGGAGTAGATTTTGGATACTGTGAATGCGACTCCTACCAGCACACATAGGTTAACGATGGGTCATTCCATGTCAAATCAACCAGTGACTCAACCTGACCATTTTTAAATTTGATGAAACTTGCAGGATTTATTCTCTATATTAGACGACTTTACCGGCGTGTTTCGCTCGCTCGAATTCGCTCGATCGTACTAAACGCAACAGTCCACTACTTGCAAGGGGGATTATAAATCTTGTTGCAAAGTTCCAATTTCCCAAAATACACTCAAAAAGATATTCAAAAAACTATAGAAATTTATTATTACTTTCAGGGTATAAAAATAGGTAAGAAAATTTTTATCCCTAAGGGATAAAGTTTAAACCATAAAACCTACGTATATTCACAGTTGAATAACAAGACTTCACTTTTTTTTTACGGAAAAATTTTTCCAACTAAAAATTTATAAGTTTATTTACAATAAATACTTGTTTGTAAATATAATAACAAATACATGAATCTAGAAGCTTGCGGTCAGCTTATTTGAACGTTTAAAACAGTTCGTCCCACTGCCCACTTCCCCCCTTCATGGGATAAACACAACCAAGCGAATGACGCTCGGAATATCCTATTCCATACCGTTGGTAAATCTGACAGTGTCTTTTTCGCTCGTTCTGTCACAACCATTTGCCACCTAGCAGATTTTATAGTAATGTTTTTTCGCCGAGCGAAAAATGTGTGAATGCAGTTCTCTACTCTATATAAACTTAAGTACAAAAAAAATTTTTTTTTTTTTTTTTTCAGTTTTTAATTTTTTATATTTTAAAAAATTTTTTTTTTTTTTTTTTTTTTGGCTTGTGGGACAAGCTTTAATGCATCATAACTTTTGTTCATATAGACAATGTGCCGCGAGTAGTTCATGTATTTATCCGCTTATTGGCGCTAGTAGTAAGACGCCATTTCAGTCATTATAAGCAGACGATTTTTGAAAGAAACGCTGATCTGCTTACCTCTGTTCACATGCTCACTGAAAGATATTTCCCCGTATATTATTCCTCGTGGTCTTCGTGTTTAATTAAATATAGAAGAAATTATACAGATATGTACGATAGTGTGCAAATTAATATGAATAAGAGGGAATTTTTAGTAATTATTCTAACAAGTATTTTTAGTACAATACAGTAAAGAGCTGAGAGTAATCAGAGTTACAAATCAGCTGTTAATCAGGCCTGCCAAACTCCGGAAATCAAATTATGTAAAAATTCCCTCCTGTTCACATTAATTTGCACACAAAGCCTGGCAATTAAATAATAATTTTAATTTATGCTACAATAGTAAATTTACAATACGATTTTGGCGTCACTTAACGCATTGTCTCATCAAGCATAGACTTGTGTTAAGACAGATGGAAGTAAGATTCTTTGTATAGGGTCCAGCTGTATGGCTGATCTGGGAAGAAGATCTTGTAGACATCGGAAGATCTTGCAATCTGTTTAAAGTTGAATATACCGAACGAAAAGGGTTGTTTGGTGCCGCTTGTACAAATGTAGCAGAAAAATGGAATATCTGGACTAAACAGCATGTTCTTCCAAATGAACTGAAAGACACGTAAACAGATTCCAGATAACAGAAGGTCCCACAAAATTAAACAGCTACTTCGAGCAACAATTCCTTACCTCTCAAATTTGAAGACCATAAACAAATGAAATTGCATTTAGAATCAAAAATGGACCGAGTGGTTACTACAGTACTTGCAATGTCAATTATAACTACATTGCACGAAATGAGAATTTTGCTATTTTCTTGAATTGAGAAATGACAAAATGAAAACTGTTTGCATATGACATGATAATGAATACATCGATAAACATGTTAGTCGTTTAAGGCAATTTCATTTTAAATGTATGTTCCCATGTATTGTAGCAGATTAAATATGAATGATGAATATGTGAGTTTTATAAAACCTAAATAAAATGTTTTTGCAAATTAAAATTTTTTTTATTCACATCAGAAATGTTTGAAGCATGAAGGCTAAGCAAGATATTTACGGTTAATACGCCACCCGGGATTCAGTCATTCTTCAATTTTCCTTACATAGAAAGTGCGATAACTATTTTGACAACTTACTACCGCACATACACTGTCATATCAATGAATTATGACCAGCACCCCTTCAAGGCACACGCATGGTTCGCCCCAACAACTATTATACATTGCAAAATTTGCATAACAGGCTGAGAAAGCTTTAAAGCTGGTGCATCAAACGACAGGTGCACGAGCCTCAAGATGGTTAAACGTCCGGATTTAAACGACATCCAAAAAGGTATGAAAATAGGCTATCGCAGCAAGGGTGGCCCCATCTCCGAAACGGTGCGATTTGTGAACTGTTCACGGTCCGCTGTAGTGAAGGCGTACAAAGAGTGGACAGCAGGGACAGAAATCACATCCCAACGCCATCACTGTAAAAAGGGTCAGGAGCCATCGACCAACGGGGTAAGCGGTGCCTACGACGACTCGTAAAAGGCGACAGGAAAGCCACAGTCCATCAACTGACCACCAGATTCAACAGTGGTGCCAACAGACGTGTATCCGACATTACCATTGAACGCACCCTGCTATGGAAGGACCTGAACACTCGACACATGGTTGCTGCACCCATGTTGACCAGGGATCATCGTCAACGACGCCTAGACTTAACACGTGAGCACCGCCATTGGACCACAGACGAGTGGGCGATGGCAAGTGCGTCGTGAACACCATGAAAAGAGACTGCAGGAGGCTATTGTGGGCCGGAAACAGGCTGGTAGGGGTAGTGTGCACTGATTCGTCTAGAGGGTAATTTGAATGCCTGTGGCTATCTGTCAATCGTATCAGACCAGGTGCACTCGTACATGCTCACGATGTTCCCCCAATCTGATGGTGTGTTCCAGTAGGACGATGCACCCTGCCACAAGGCATGCCTCCTTCTGGATTGGTTCGAGTAACACTCTACTGACTTTTGAGCGCTCCCTTGGTCTGCTAATTCGCCGAACATCAACTCAATTGAACATCTGTGGGAGCACCTTGATTGCCATGTACAGCAGCTGCTACCTATGACTCTCCAAGCTCTGTGGACAACGCTTCGAGCGGAATGGACTGCCGTACCATCGGACACACCGCGCACTTCTTGAGTCCATGCCACGACGCCTAGCAGCAGTTATAGCAGCGAAGGGTGGCTGCTCCCATTACTAAGCAGGTGGTCATAATTCAGTAATATGACAGTGTATATTACCTAGACTCTTTTGAAAAGGCATTTGAGCAGAAAACAAGATTTACAAGCTATCAAAAACTAAAACCCTGCACTGACGTAAGCCACTGAGTAGACAAAAGTCAAATGACTGTAATGGCGGACAGTGCAGCAAAGATTGCGCCGCTCGGTGGCAAAAACGATCGGCGGCACATTGTCTATAGGTGCTACATACTTGTTCTTAGGCTCAAAACATTTTTTAGATCTTTTTAGTGGCTTTAATCTATACATAAAATTCATTTTCCGTTTGTTGTTTGTCCACTGGTGGATTTTGCCATTGGATGGTGCTAACATCGCAGGATTATAACCTTCGCTTTCCACTGAAGATTTCGACCATTTCGAATTCCTTCATTCGGTTGCATCATGATGCTTTAATCCTCTTTTCTGCTATATTTATTGAAGAGTAGAGATTCTGAATATCTTCTTTATAAAGTAGGGGAGAGCGGGTAACAGTGAGACATTCATTGCAGCATCCAGAAAGACATCACCATCAACTAGCGCTACCATAGCTAAAAGGTGAGCTTAATTATCTATGCACCCATCTAGTTTCAGTTCTCTAGGATCCCTGCAGGCTCAAGAAAACTGTACATGCATAAGTTAAGGATAGTAATGTAAATTTTCTTGTTTGCCAATTATAGTAAAAGATAACATCTCATTTATAACATGTGATAAAAAGATAGCTATATATGGAATGCTTATTCATTAAGCTTTCTGAAATCTATAAGCGATTTAAAAATGAAATGGAAACTTAGTCCTACAGGCTTGAAAAATTAAACCATGTGGACAAAATGGTTTGGGGAATAGTGAGATGGGTGTTTCAGTGTTACCCACCACTACATGTTGAATTCTGCATGATGTAGTATATCAAAGAATCATTGTTGTTTGGCAAAAGAATTTTATATTTTCCTTAAATCACAATAGTTATAAAATTTTAAGCCAACATATTTCAATGACATATTTTTACATAAATTTCCATTAATAAATGTTATAAAATATTTCAATTTAGTTGATTATAATTCTAATAATTTTAAATCAAAATAAATGCACCAAAAAAGCATGTCTCATTGTTCCCCCCTTGCTGCCTCATTCTTCCTCAACTCTGGGGAAGAGTGAGACAATGTCTTCAGATTTGTTTGATTTTTTTTCATCAAAGGTTTTTCATAATAAAATCTGAAATTAAATTATGTCATAGCTGAATAAGTTTAGTATTTCACAGAAAAAATTCGTTGCATTTGATCCAATGTAACATGAAAAAACTGCTTTAGAAAAAAAGTGTGTCTCACTGTTATGCTCGGTTCACATTGAGCCGGCAAGGCGGCAAAGCGGCAACCGTTGACGCATGCGCACTACATCCAAGGCTAGCTAGAAATAGGTCAAGTCAAGTGCCGCGGCCGGCAAATAAGCCAGGCGGCAAAGTTGAAATTTGTTCAACTTTTGCCGGTTGCCGCTTTTGCCGGTTGCAGGCTCATCCAATCACGTTCGACTACTGGAGCACATGATCAAAAGAATGATGGCGGATCACAATTTTATAGTAAAATAGAATAAAGAGAATGCACTTTATTTTGTAAATGTGAAATTATAAATTGCTATTGTCCTTCAGCTTTTTACATCGTTAAATAGATATGTTTGGTTAAATTTTAATTAGATAATTCAGTTGGAAATTAGCAAGTTTTAGAACAGAAACGTGATCACGAATTTGGTTTTCGATCGCTTCGATTGAAAATATTGCCGATCGATGTTGGCGACAATCAAATTTAAAAATAATCTTGAAGACTTTTTATAAATACGAGAAAATATGCACACTGAACAAATATAAATAAAACTAGAGTTTATTTGTATATTCTGTTTTGTTATGTTTTAATTATGCTTTCTCAGCGACATATAACACAGTTGAACTTCTTTATAACGAACTCTGATATAAAAAAAAAAAATAAACGAAACAATTCGGAATTCTCAACTGTGCCAATTGGCCTTTCAACAGTAAAATAAAAAATTCCGAATTGTCTCAGATATAGCAAATTTCTATGAACCGTGTACTTCGTCCAGTTTTACTATAATAACTTAAGATCGAAACGACGCCGTCATTATATAATTTCTCTTCCCTTGCCGCTTCTCTCGTGTCAGTCCAGTGGGAACAACTCGCGCGGGCGGCAGAGGAGGGGGGAGGCAGAAAAAGACGCTTTGCCGGTCCAATGTGTACGGGGCATTACCCACTCTCCCCTATATAAAGATTCAGTGCAAGTCTGTAAATGTTCTTAAAACTTTTGAACCACTTATCCGATTGAGCTCATATTCACACCATATGTTCGTTACATTCAGAGTAAGGTTTACATGTGACGAGTTTCAAGTTGTTCCAAAGGGGGGGGGGGTAAATTAATCTATATATATATATATATACAGGGTGAATACAAAAGTCTGAACCCCCCCTTTTATTTTTTGAACCGAAGCAGATATGTCAATTTTGATGAATCCAATGAATAGGAAATTGTGGGTGGCCTATCCCATGGTGCACTTTTCATCTTCCCAAATATGCAAATTAGGACACATTCAAAATTTATTTCAAAAACCGTAAGGGATAGAGAAAAAAACCCAATTGCAAACTTGTTCGGCATAAAAAAACAAACAAAACAAAAAAAAAATCATCCAAATCGGACCAACCAATCACCCACAATCACGTGGTGAACTGTTTGTAGCTTACAAACAGTCACACTGCACAAGGAAAACTGAATGTTGATATTTCCACCATGTAAAGCATGAAAATCAAAAAATTAACATAAATTACCTTACATTCACTTTCATGCAGAAAAACAAATAAAAGGCATGTTTCAGCACACAGAAGACAGAACAATTCCAGGATGGCAAGCTACACTGTGTAAGGTTTTGAGAATTAATTAGCCAGAATTAGAATATTCAGATTATTTATGCAAATGAGCTATTTTATTTATAATTGATTTAAATGCCTTTAAACATCTGAAATATGGCATTTAAATAAATCCTCTCAGATCACTCATCAGTTATTCTTTAATAAATCTAACATAGAATAAAAAAAATTATTTGGACATACATATAAGAATTTAAAAGTTGATTGATATTGTACCTTTCTATGAGATCGAGCTCCGAGCAATGTCTGTTTAATTACAAACACGCTGTATGTACTGTAAAGCGTGATAATTTACATTAATCCTGGGAAATTCCATGTATTAAAAGCGAAATAGCAGCTGTACACCATTTGACAGACTCCAAGCTTGCAACCAGTGGTTAATAAAATTCTCCAGAAGTAATCTTATTAGCTATTACAACAAGTTATCATAGGAACAAAGCTTACAGTATTTATTTCCTTTAATTTGGCATCTTTTTTTTCAATGGTTTTCTGGGCGTTTTGTTTTTTACTCTCATACAATTTGGTCCCGGCAGCTTCTTCAATCATAGAGAGAATCTGTTTAAAGAAAGAGAAATAGAAAACATGCTAAATACCATAAAAATACACTGGCGGGAAAAAAAATCCCAACACCACAAAGGACTTGTGTTAGATGAATGAAATTTGGACAGTTTATTCAGCTATGGTATTTATTCAATTGATTCAAGTTTCAAGGTTACAACTTATAGAGGGTGCCACCAGCACCATCCTGTACATGCAGACATTCCAATGACAGATATAAAGGAGATCATACGCGCGTCTGTGTCACTTTAGACACTTGTGGACCTGTGTGATACAGTACTGTAGAGTAAAACATGCCTCAAAGGCGACTGTGACGTGAATACGGTATGGGCAGCTATCCCAATTCGAACGAGGACGTGTAGTGGGCCTTCAAGAGGGTAGACTTTCGTTCCGTGCTATTGCAGAACGCATGGGTCGAGACGTTGCCACTGTGTACAACTGTTGGCAGCAATGGTCCAGGGAAAACAGGATTACCAGGAGACCAGGATCTGGACGACCCCCGGCCACTGGAGACAGGGTTGACCGGCGCATCTGTAGGATGGCTGTGGCAAATCGGACAGCATCTGCAGCGGACATTCGGGCTGCTGTGGCACCCAACGTCACTCCACGCACAATTCGGAACCGTCTCCTGGCCAGGAACCTCCACTCCAGGCACCCTGTGGCATGTTTGTCTCTTACCCCTCAACACCGTACGGCACGTCTTCAGTGGTGTCAAGCCAGACAACTTGGAGGGCAGAATGGAGGTCTGTGGTTCTCACGGATGAAAGTCGTTTCTGTCTGGGTCAGAGTGATGGTCACACAAGGGTCAGGAGGAGGAGTGGGGAAGTCCTGTTACCGAGCTGTATCCGTCGACGGCATACTGGCCCCCACCCCTGGCGTTATGGTATGGGAAGGGATTTCCTACGATAGCAGGACCCCTGGTGGTTATTCCAGTTACCATGACGGCAAATGTTTACATTTGGATGGTTGTTGAACCCACTGTGCTGCCATTCATGGCTGGTATGGCAGGGGGGCTGTTCCAACAGGATAACGCTCGACCCCACACAGCAGCTGCAACCCAACCTGCCCTTCAGGGTGTCCACATCCTACCATGGCCAGCACGATCACCAGATCTATCGCCCATCGAGAACGTCTGGGACATGGTCGGACACAGTGTCAGGGCTCTTCCACAACCAGCAACAACTGTCGCTGATCTGACCATCCAGGTACAACAGGCATGGAATGCCATACCATAAAATTACATTCGGCATCTCTACCACCGTATGCAGGCCTGCATAGACCAGCACGGCGACTATAGCGGGTACTAAAGTCCGTACTTTTCACCATGTACCTTGAAACTTGAATCAATTGAATAAATACCATAGCTGAATATACTGTCCAAATTTCATTCATCTAGCACAAGTGTTTCATGGTGTTGGGATTTTTTTTTCCACCAGTGTATATTGTTGTTATATACTAACAGTGTATTCCTTTCTAAAGGTCCAGCAGTATAGGAACTGGTCCTTAACAATGACCAACTACTGTATTCTAAAACATCAACGTTTGTGACAAACGTTGGGGGGTGATTCCTAGGTAAAAAAACCAAAAGTAATATCCTTACGAACGTATGTCCTACAAATCACTGTTACTGAGTAACATTTGTATGTACATAGATGTCACTTGTTTTCATTCACCTCATCAGCGTGTACCCAGGGCAGTTAACTCAGATCCACGAGGGAAGCAAGTAGTGAACAGTGCAACAGGGAACAGGGCAAGCGGCAGGACCCATGTGAAACATGGTGCATTATTCTTACCAACAATAAGGGAACATGCAGTTCACACATAGAGCTCCCGTGCACTTCAGTTGTACCAGGTGGGCAAGAAATAACGTGAGGTGTCCAGAGCTCGCTAGCGGGAATTCTATTAGGCCAAATGCAGTACATTTTGGTGTATATACTTAGTGGAACATGCAGTTTCGATTTCTGCAAAAAATAAAAAATAAAAATAGTACCAAAATTCATCACAAGGGGCGCTTATTTCAAGAAAACAATGAATACCTAATTGTCAAATGAACAAATACCGTACAAACCAACTTTAGTAACAACAATAAACAATGTTTTATTTTTAATTACAAATGTGTTTCAATATGACCACCAGTGTGCTGTTCCAATAGCTACACGACATTTTCTACGGCAGCTCGCAGCATATCTGCATTAATTAGTCTGATATGTAACGTTATTTGATCCTTTAAGGTTGAGAGGTCAGGAACATGTGCTTGATACACAAGGCTTTTCAAATATCCCCATAACCAAAAATCACAAGGGTTGAGATCAGGCGACCTGGGTGGTCATACCATGGGAAATGCACGACTAATTATTCTGTTGTCTGAAAAACGTTCTCGCAAGATCTGCTGCACCTAACATCCGATGTGCGGTGGCGCACCATCCTGCATAAAAATGGTAGAATCCAGACAACCCTTTTCCTGCAATCGTGGTATCACAAAATTCTCAAGCATATCGGCATACCTGGCAGAATTGACGGAACAAGTCACCGGTCCACTGGGACGGATTTCTTCAAAACAGTACGGGCCGATGATGAAAGAAGCAGTAAAGCCGCACCATACTGTTAGTTTCGGTGAATGCATAGGAGTTGGCAGACACACTTGTGGATTTGATGCAGCCCAAATACGGCAGTTGTGGGTATTGATATCACCATTCAAATAAAAATGTGCCTCATCACTTCATAAAATTTGCCATGGCCATGCATCATCCATTTCCATACGTGCTAAAAATCTCAACGAAAAGTCAGTTCGGGTACGTTCATCTCCAGGAAGCAATCGTTCCACAGGTGTGAGTTTATAGGGATAAAATGTCAATATCTTATGCAATATTTTCCTCACCGTCAAATATGGGATATCTGTTTGGCGTGCTATTGCGTGTGCACTGCTGGTACCCTGCACAGTAGTCATCTCCTGTTCCACAACAGCAGTTGCAACTTCTTCAACGTGTTGCTACCTGATTCGTTTGCGTCCCCGGCCTGGTTGCACTCCTAGAGTTCCGGTAGATTCAAATCGTTCAATCATTTTCTGTAAGTTAGTTATGCTCATCGGTCCTCTTCGTAACGTTTTCAATCGCCGGAATTCACGAAGGGCAGCACTTGCATTGTCGCTCTTCTGATAAAACAACTTGACAAATAACGCCCGGCCAGGCAGAGTAAGCGTCGTCAGGCCATTCGTTCGTGAATGATGGGAAATCCTCAGCCTTGCCTTTTATTGTCATGATTGCTCAACACGGAACGCGCTTATGCAAATGTATTCATTGTTTTCTTGAAATAAGTGCCCCCTATGGCGACTTTTGATACTATTTTTTTTTTTTGCAGAAATCGAAACTGCATGTTCCACTAAGTATATGCACCAAAATGTACTGCATTTGGCTTAATAGAATTCCCGCTAGCGAGCTCTGAACACCTCATGTTATTTCTTGCCCACCCGGTACATCGATTTTTGGACGATACCTGCCGATGACGGTAAATAAGGCATCGAGATCCAGTGCACTGATCCACTGGACTTTTATCTGTGGAGCTATATGCAAGGTGTGGTGTACGCTACTCCAGACGACATCAACGATATCTTGTGTAGCTGTTCGACAGGACGCAGATAACTTCAAGCTGTTTCGCCAATCCATGTTGAGGCGTTGCCAAGCATGCATTGCTGCTCATGGCGAACACTTTTAGCCTTTCCTGTGATGTGGCCAATGTACATTCTATAACGATGTCGCATGTAACTCAGTAATAATGTTTTGTAGGATATTTGTTTGACTCCTCCCTTTTTTATTTTTTTACAAGCTTTCCAAACTCACATATATTCCTAAGTATGTTTAAAATTCAAACTCTGAATCCAAAAAAAATTACAATTTTCTAGTTACCATAAAAGATTGAAAATGAAAACAGTTAAAATCAGAAAGCATTGGAATCCTAAGAATACCGGATGGTGATGAATGTTGATATTTATGCTTTATCATCTTCTAAACGATATTTTAATTTCAACCAAATGATTAATATAAAAAGCACGTCAATGATATCAAACACTCACTTCAACAGGTTTCATGTTGAGTACTTTAGTTATACGTCCTTGCATTATGAGGAAATGAGGATTGTTAACATTTAACTGAACAGACCGGAAGAGATCTTGAACTCTTGAATTCTGAGCATTCAAGCCATTTATTAAATATTTATTTCTTCCTCCTACAACGACCTTAAAACAAATAACAAATATGAGTTACTATTACTATCTCCCCCCCCCCCCCAAAAAAAGAGCGAGAGAGAGAGAGAAATTTAAAATTTTTACCTGTCGAGTAACAGTAATTTCATCGTACTGTTCATATCCAATTGGGCTCTGATTTTTGTTGGAATTATCAAAAACAATAGATACAGTGGCTTTCGTAATCCCAGCTTGTCCATTTTTATAAACTAAATCTTGCAAATTGTTCGCACGCACCTAGAAATTAATGAGAAAAAGTAAGCACGTAAATAAATAAATTAAAAATTTACTTATTTTGTATTATTATTCGTATTGGTGTATTGTCTAGAAAGGTGATCTCTGCATTCTTATTTTTATCTGATTCTGGCTCTTGGAGGCTGGAAAGACATTAGATAACAAATCTCAATAATTTAACAGTGTAATTTTCCAATTCACTACGGTTTTTATTTCATAAATAGCAAACTTATTACAAATTATATTTATTTCATTTATTTTTAAAGACCACAAAAAAGTTTTATAATCCCTTAGTAGGTAAAGACCAAGGCAATAGTTAATTTCATCTATAACTTCTGTTCCCAGAAAATAGGAAATTGTAATTTATCACAAATGTGCTAGTTAAAAATGTTAATAAAGGTTGCTTTTTTCCATCATTGATAAACTAAAGATAATATACAGGGTGGGCCAAACAAAACTCGCCACTAAAATTTCTAAGTCCAATAGAAACGGTCCACAAAGGAGTGAGTGATTCTAGAAGGAAGAACGCTACCATAATTAAGGCACATACACTGAATGACTAATTAATTAGAGACACTCCGCTAATAGCGTGTTGCACCTCCTCTAGCGGCGAGAACTGCCTGAATACGTGCTGGCATGGATTCAACAAGGTGTTGAAACCGTTGCGGAGGAATAGCAGCCCAAGCTGACATCACAGCATCCCGTAATTGGTGCAGGTTGGACAATAGCATGGGAAGGCATCGGATGGTTCTCTCCACTTCATCCCATAAATGCTCGATCGGGTGACCGAGCTGGCCACTGAAGCAGGTGGAAGTCTGCGTCATGTTCCTCAAACCAGTCCAAGACCATTCGAGCACTGTGACAGGGAGCATTGTCCTGCTGAAACTGTCATCACCACCAGGGAACACAGTCATCATGAACGGGTGCACCTGATCGGCAACAATGTTCTGTGGGTGTGTCGCATTCAGGAATGTGTCTACGGATATCAGAGGACCCAGTGTCCGAAGAGAAGACGCCCTAGACCAGCACTCCGCCAATTTGAAATACAATTTGAAATGCTTTCATGAAAGCAGGAATTACCCCACCTGTGGATGATTCAATCACGAGAATCAAAGACGAGGAAGAAACTGTAATTAGGCCTAACAAAAACTGCTTACTGAAATGACGGAATTATTTTGCTCAGACACAGATGCTTCCAATTTTGAAGAATTTTAAATAAATTTCTTTCTGATATAATGCAATTTTAAACGTAATGAATCAATTTTGTTATGTGATCATTTATTTTGAATAGTTCTCATTTCTTCATTTTAAAGTCTTAACCCTTTAAAAATCGGACGACAATAAAGGACTGTGTGTATGAATAAATATGGCAGAGCACTCACTGTTGCTGAATCTTAGGTTCAAAAACTGCTATTATTACTCGAATGCATATTATATATGGGAAAGTTTTCCAACATCACGAAAAACTTAGATGTGAACATGTATTATATACCAAAAATTACGGTGTATGGTATACACGATGTTTCAACCCTTAGAGCCAAAATTCTACAAGTATAAAGGTATGTGAACCAAGCACAGTCTAACCTACTTTAGCTCTGATAAGCCAAATTCTTGATTAGCTCAAACAATTCCCCCCAGAGCATTTAATTAATAGAAAATTCACTCATTAACTTAAAACAAATCTTTTAATAAAACCCTGATAACTCGAAGAAATTTTTGCACAAATTAGACAGGGTTCGTACACTTGATCAGAGATAAAATTCCATGACTTTTCCAAAACTTTTCAAGGCAATTCAATACATTTTCCAGGACCATATTCCTTTATATTTTTAAGAATAATATACTCATACCTTTAATAAATAATTATTAAGAAAACATTACATCTGTTTAAAAAACATTTTTCCAAAACTTAAGTCAGAAATCATTGATTTTCCAAAACTTTCCAGGCCTGGAATTTTTTTTTTCTATTTTCCAGGACTTTCCAGGTTTTTCATGACCCGTACGAACCCTGTTAGAAGAAAAAAAATTGTGATTTGACGAGGAAAAAGGTTAATGTAGTAAAACTGTTAGACATCGATATTTTGTTTGCTGTAATGGTTGGCTATAACTGTTCAAACAGCGTCATAACATAAAATTCGTTTTGATGATGCCAATTCAGAGGGCGTGGGAAATGTTTCTGATTGGTGTAAAAAAATACTTCTTATGCATAATGCAAATTTTTCTCCAAAAAATATCTATAATACCGATGAAACAATTTGTTTTTCATTCCAACATGGCACTCAAAAAATCCTAGTGTTTAGTGAATAAATTTAAATTAAAACAAAGACTACCGTATATACTCATGTACAAGCCCATTTTTGTATAAGCTGCTCCCCGATTTGGCCCCCCCCCCCCCAAAAAAAAAGAAAAAAAGTGAAGCTAAGGCAAGAAAAAATATATATATTTTTTTTAAACGCTTAAAAAAATTATTTTACAGCACAACTATTACAAGCAGTTTTTGTAGCATTACCCAAGACTAAATTTATTTATAATTGGTAACAAATTTATAATGGTGACACTAAAAAATGGTAACAAATTTATACTGTGGGAAGAGCAGCAAACTGAACTTCTTCACCTGACTCTAAAGAGATGATGATAATTGTCAAGGATTTCGTCATCCACATCATCTTCAGTCTCATTTTCGTTACCCTCATCTTCATCAGACGAATCAAACTTTTATTTTGGGTTAAAGAGCAGAATGCTAAGATATCCTCAAAAGTGTTGGCAGCCAGAGATGTGGTGTAGAAATCAAGATTCACCTCATAGACTTCTAGTTATGCTGCGAAGAGTGGAACATTTTATCTTATTATGAATGAGCAAAAAATCTCGGCTTATATGTGAGTATGTACGGTATATTAAATCATTTCAAAAATAAATACACTTTTCATTGAAACCAATCAAATCATTTATATAAAATCAGCAACGGTGGATGTTGGCACAACAAAGAAAAAAATCTAACAATGGGTTATTTCCCGATTATACAAACGGGTGGGTTCGCTTCTAGTATACAATAACTTTTTGAATAGTCTTTTTTTTTTTCTTCTTATTTCCCAGTCATATTGTCTTTGTATTTAGCCTCAATTTTTGACTTATTGGTCAACTCATATACCTTAAATCTGAAATTTTTGGCTGGTCTGCTGACGATTTGAATTAGCAGGGTTCGGCTGCATTTTGATATAGGGAATCGATGTTCAGAAATGCACATTTCAGGCACCACAAGATTTAGAAAGACTAATTCGTGTGAGGATATGTTTGTAAGCGGTTTTCATTTTCAAAGCAAACAGATTTTTTATCTACAAACAACTTAAGCCCCATACAGTAGTAACAACTTGCAGTCTATAGCAAGTGTTTAAAGTGGCAACCATCAGTCTCAATACATGCATTATAATGGTGCATAAAATTTTGCCACATTCATTCAAATATCTCTAGTGTTGTTATACAAGCAGACAGGCAAGCAGTGTCGTATCAACTTCATCTGGGTTTTCATGCACCGATTTGATGTGCCCCCATAAGAAAAAATCCAGAGTGAGGTTTGGCAATTGCATAGGATGGGGTAGGTCCTCCTCTTCCAATCCAATGATTAGGAAATCCAAGTGCTGTCAACATAAAAGTGAGTTGGCGCATGCTAAAGTTCACTTTTTGATCAAAAACCACCAATAAACGCTAATTTCCACTCTTGTGCACATTTTTGACGAAACTGCACTTTTTTGATCAAAAAACCGTCAAGTTGAAACCACATCTTCTTGCATATGATATTTGAAAAAAATGGAAAAAAAATTCTGCGACCTGGACTCAAACCAGGAACTGCGAGTGTCTAGGATTATTTATACGATTATTTATTTAAATGTTTTTCATACGGCTGCATTCAAGATCAAAGAGGATGATAATGAAATGGTTTCTGATGATGAGGACTCAGATTGTCATTCAGTTAAATACCGTGCAGCCCCTCTATGTCGCGGAACTTGGAAGGCAAGATTTCACCATGCGCGACATAGCAAGTTTGCTGTTCTGCGAAGATGGCGCCACCATAAATACATGTAAAGACAATATGTTTAAATAATAACACGATCATTAAAAGAATTTTGAGATTTTGAAGATATTAAGGAAAGAAACTAAATAAAAAATGTAAATAAAAAAGATTATTAAAATAACCCAAAGAATCACCTCCTTAATTTTTGCCATATGATCAGTAAATACCCTGTAAAATGTAATGTAAATTTGAAAAAAAAAAATTTGCGCTGTAAAATGTAAAAAATATAATCAGCAATATTAAAACAATTTGCACTTACAGAAGTTAAGGGCAGGATTAAGGCAAAATACCTGCATATACCTGTGCAATCTACGAGGTGCTGTTAGGCTAGGCTGACCATACTTCCAAGAACATATGTCCGGAAATTGTTGATTTTGTCATATGACCATTTTTTTGTCATAAATATATGAGCATCACACATGTAGAGTGTTTCAATTTTTACATTACATGCTCTTGTTTGACTGCTTAATAGTGCATGCTGTGAGCGAGCATTTAATACTACAGTGCTCCCACTAAAATTGGCAGAAGGCAGGGTGTCAACTGCAGCAAGAGGGCACATCATGCAGTGTCAAGGCATCTCATGGGGAAGGGGGGGGGGGGGCCAAAGGGGTAGGGACAGGGCTAAGCCTAATCGTGTGCTTGTTTTATAAAATCAGGCAGAAGGAGGAAGGATACATAGAAGGGCAACAGCAAATTGATAAGCACTATTTTCACGGAAAAAACACCGTTTTTGGGAACGAGCGCACATCACAGCCTACTATATAGATAACAGCCTGTTCAATCGACACGATTTCCATTGAAATCTTAAGACCGCCTTAGTTCAACAACTTCTCACGTGAGGGCGCTTTTAGTGAGGGAAAACCTTGGTAACAACTGTGTTTGCTTATGCACAGAGCTACAGCTGATCAAGTCTTTTTAAATGTCAAAATGAAACAATATTCCTAGATATTAATTACTATGCACCATTAACACGCCAAAGAATGCGACCCCGATGATGAAATTATTTCGAAACATGCTGGTATTATTAAATATCTACCGTATTGCTATTCCCAGACCTTCTTATTTCTTAATTCCTGTTTATTTAATAGAATTATATGATTTGTCGAAATTCATAGTTATAAAAAAAATTTTTTTAACAATTATATAAGATTAAATATATATATATAAGAATAAATATAAGATTAAGTATTAAATAAGATTAATATATAAGATTAAGATTAATATATAAGATTAAATATATATACAAGATTACATATATATGTAAATATGCATTCTGTTTGTAGGCTAACCAGTAAAACACAATAGAATGGTAGCAGTGGTAAGGCTTTTTCAGGCTTAAAAGGCTTTCTTCACCCTAGAGTCACTGTATTAGAAAGGCTTATACAAAGAAAGGCTTATAGAAAGTCACTGTATATATAAAGGCTTTCTTATACAGTGACTCTACTTCACCCTACCTAAAAGCGCCCTCCTCCTTTACTGTGTTGAAACTTGGAAACTGTGGATTGAACAGGCTGTTATCTATATATTAGCTGTGGCACTATTCTCATGACAGGGCGCAATACTGTCGCGGCAGGGCGCAGTGCCCTCCTAAAATAGGCTAGCGGGAGCAGTATACTAAACTTACAGCAAAATCATTTAAAAGGGAGGAAAAAAAACAATACCTTAAAAAAAACAAACCTGACAAATTGGTTTTTAGCACCAGTGGACTACAGTAAAATCCCATTACAACGTACCTCACATTAACGTATATTTCAGAATAACGTACAAATTTAAAATCCCCGGCCGAATGTAGGTATTTTAATGCTAAAAAGTTTCAGAATAACGTACCTCACTTTAACGTACACCTTGCATTAACGGACAAATTTTACGTTCCCTTGGTTAAATTATCACTTCATTACAATGTCTTGTTCTGATTGGTCAATACAGCCCATGCGAAAGTTGCAACTGGGCTAATTAAGTACAGTTCACATTTCATTGGTTGGTCAGTGTAGCATATATAAACCCGGAAATCTCTGCATGCTACTCAGTCGGGACCCGATTTGTGCGGCAATTAGATTGGAAAAGGAAAAGGAAACAATTTTCAGTAAAAGAAAAGCTGGATACATAGCAATGGAGGCTATAAAAAGTTTACGTAACTATTTTGCACAGCATATTAGTGCACCAGAATCATTTCACTTCACAATGTCAGATATGGAGGACTTTTTGGGGAGGCAAGTTATGAAAGAAAGCAAACGGTCATTACAGATTTTTTTTTAAAAATTAACTGTAATACTACATGTATGCTGTACTGTATTCGTACTGAATAAAATAAAATGCTACACTTCATGTATTATGTTTTTTTATGCATGTATACATTGTTCACAAGCATTTTTCTCTTCCCCAGTAATAAAAAAATTATGTTTTATTGTTTTCAAAATTGCTTCGAAAAACTGTATCTATGTGTGAAATTTATACATGAAGCCAGCAGTTAACGCCTGGTTCTTAATGATTTGTGCTTCGGACATAGACATTAGGTCAGCAAAGTAACCTTTGGCTCTTAGTCTTGGATTTTTCTCTATGAACTTTCTGCAAGTTTTGTTATTCAAGCAGTAATTTTGCCCGGATCATTCTGAAAAACTTTTAAATTATAAGACAACTCTAAAATTGTTGGTATTAAAAAATTTTTATAATATATTTTAATTGGATTATTAATTGGAGATGTTAGATTGTTACATTTTAGGTAATGGGGGCTGTTCTTTATATCAGATTTTATTTTATATTTCCTGTTTAGGTCGTTTAGTTAGTTTTTTACTGTTGGGTTTTCAAATAAATTGTTAATTGTTATAAATTGTCAATATTTGAATTCAGGAGAAATTTTATATATAAAAGTAATTTTCAACCCAATTTTAATGATTTAAATTATTTACTTTTCTTACCAAGTTCTGGTCATCACTGAAATCAACCCCCGACTTATGTTGGGGTTAGGTACCGACAATCTATTGGAATTCGAAAATATCCTAAGTCGAAAATAACAATAAAATAAAAACACACAAAATCATGCTACAGGTAAAGGAAGTACCGTAATTTACGGTAATAACGCCACAGCTTATGCATTAAGAAGTTATAAAAAATGCCTGTGCGGCTTAACCATCGCTGCAGCGTAACTACGATTTTCAGCATGACAACAACGATTTTCTGTAAACTGATACTACTTCGGTGTGATGAAGTTTTATTCTGTCCTGATGAACTTCAAACGATATTAGCGTGTAATATGTATTACAGTACTTTAATTATCTATATCTACAATGTACAGTTCATTATATATTACATTAATTCACGGCTGGCCAGGTGGCCGAGAGGGCTAGGGCGTAGGCTTTCTAGTCTCGAGTCCACCTGGTCGTAGGTTTGAATCCCGCCGTGGGCATGGATGTTTGTTTGTCCCGGGCTGGGTACAGATATAGCTTGTGTAAGAGGCGCAAAATGACCTTAGTAGTCAACGCCAAAAATTCTAATAAACATTAATTCACTTTTTATTTGAATTTCCCGTCGCCAAAAACATACGAAAGTAACTTCTCTATATGAATGGCAACTTCAACATTGCTTCGATGTGATAAAGTGGCATTCTGTTCTGATGAACTTCAAATAAAATCAGCATATAATATACATCACAGAACTTTCATTAAACTGTATATACAACATACAGTTCATTATATATTGCATTAATTCACTTTTTATTTGAATTTCCCTTCGCCAAAAACATACGAAACTAACTTCTCAATATGAATGGCAACTTCAAAATTGCTTCGATCAACGAAGTTTCAAGCTGCTTGTTTACCATACAAAATTATTTTGACAATGAAGAAGAATGTTTGAATCTTCAGGAAGAATATTTGACTTTTGATTTTCATTCCGATTTTGAAGATTTCGAATAGGGTAGTGATTTTCATTTATCTATTGTGGTATTGCCAATATTGTAAACCATTCTCGAAGGTGCAAAAACATCTTGAAGTTCAATTTTTTTGCATATGATTAATTTTGCATGCATTAAAGTATATATTGCTGCTAAATGATGCCAATTCGTTTTACGTTTACACATCTATCATAAAGGGTGGGGGGTACGGCAAAACTATTGCTGCAGCGAATCTTATGTTTTTTTTTTTTTGTTTTTTTTTTTTTTTTTAGAAAAAGATGAACTTCAGCCCTGCGGCATATCCATTGCTGCAGCATTATTACCGTAAATTACAGTAATTAATATGCGATTTGTGGAAGTCGTTACGGCGACGTTATCAAATCGTTCAATTCAAACTTTCTGGTGGTTGGTTGTTTGTTTTTTTGGGGGGTTTTTTTTTGGTTTTTTTGTCCTCCCTTTTTTCAGATTTCATTTTCGTCATCTCACAGCCAAAGTTTTTTGTCTAATGCTATTTGTTTACAATTAAATCACATGCTACCTTTGCAATGGGTCGTGCTTGAAATTGTGGAGATATATCATTATTTTTGATAACTATACAAAAACAACTCGCACATATTTTATCCTCACAATTGCAAAAACTCTTCTTCCCCATCCGGCTACTTTTTCATTCCCCTGGCTGCTAAAATATTTGTGGGGAAAACAATGCTGTACTAAAGCTGTTTTATATGTTGTCATATAATAACTGTATTATGTGTTGTCATATGCTGTCTTTAAAATTCTAATTAAACATAGAATATAGCTAATTGCATTGTGGATATCCTGTAGAATAAAAAAAAAACAATGGAAGTTAAAAAATTACTATTATTCTGACTCGCATCTTTGAAATGTGACTCATAGTTTTCAAGCTGAGGAGTCAAATTGACTCGCAGAGTTTTGGTCCTAGAGCAAACCCTGAAAATACCAAATGGATTTTTGCTTCACAATTTAAAATGTAAACATCGTAATTTTTTTTTCTGCAATATTACATCTGTCACAGCAATCAAGAAAAATCTATAAATTTTGATATCCTAATGCATTAAAGTCTTTACACTCTTCAAAATATTTCAATCATTAACTTGTTAATAAAAAATATGCCTCAACACATGACAGACAACGCGTTGACAGAATTATGTCAAGAGCTATTCTCGACACAAATTAACATAGTCAATGACTCTATACAGGGTGTTTATGAATTCTGTGTACAAATTTTTAGGGGTGGTAAAGAACCTTATTTTGTATACACTGAGTGGCCAAATTATTATGACCACCCCCTTAATACAGTGTTGGGCCACCATTCGCTCTTATTACTGCTTGCATTCTTCAGGGCATGGATTCTATGAGATGTTGGTAGGTTGTAGGAGGAATTTAAGACCAACTCTGAAGAACTGCACCTTCCAATTCCTGCAAATTTGATGGTGCTGGATCCCGCTGCCTGATGGCCCGTTCGATCTCATCCCACAAATTCTCAATGGGATTGAGATCTGGCGATTGTGCAAGCTAACGAAGCAAGATTAACTCTCCGGCATGTTCTTCGAACCATCTGAGAACGATGCCAGCCTTATGACAAGGAGCACTGTTCTGCTGGAAGTATCCATCTAGAGTACACCATTAACATAACAGGATGTACTTGATCTGCGACAATAATTAAATAATCTCGTTGCAGAGGAATCAAAGGACCCACACAATGCCAAGAAAACATCCCCCAAACCATAATACTGCCGTCACCAGCTTGAAGTGTTGTGGCGATGCAGGTGGGGTCCATGCTTTCATTTTGTTTTCACCATATTCTAACCCTGCCATCTGCATGATGCATTTGAAATAGTGACTCATCGGACCACATGACCCTTTTCCAGTCATCTACTGTCCAATCCTTATGCTCCTTGGCGAACTGGAGACGTCTGCTCTTGTTCAAGGCTGACAGTAGAGGCTTTCGAACTGGTCGTCGGTTTCCATAGCCTAAACGGTGTAATGAGCGATGAACAGTTCATTCAGAGGCGGTCGCAGTTTCTCCTTGATTAAGATTTGCCGCTATTTGACGCACTGTTGCTCTTCTGTTGCCCTGGACAACTCTGGCCAATCTCCTTTCAGCTCGAGCATTGAGGAGCCTGTGACGACCACACGCTTGACATTGAGAGCCAATTTTTTGCTTGGTAGTCCACTCTCTGTAAACATTAATAACTGCTGCTCTTGAACACTTCACAAGTTCAGCTGTTTTGCTGATACTGGTTCCGACACTGCACGCGCCGACGATCATCCCGCGTTCAAAAAAGCCCATATCGTCGCAAAAAACACATTGCAACTGATGGTTCACCTCACCTGCACTCCCTTTTTATAGCTATCTAGCCCTCTAGTGGCAGCACTGTGACGCAATAGCTCATTTGCCTAAAACTCTCAGGTGGTCATAATAATTTGACCACTCTGTATATTTTGCTAATAAACTGGGGGTCGTAAATGAATCCATGATACATAAAATAAACTGCCAAACGTCATATACAGGGTGATTTACATCGAATGTAAAATACTTAAAGGGGGTATTATAGAGGTTAAGATAAACACAAAACGTCCTATGAACATGGGTTCAAATATGAACGATAACTGAGATATGAACAGAAATAAAAATGCCGCCACCAAGATCAACAAGTTAATAACTCAGATTCTGTAAAGCCTAGATTAATGAAATTTGGAGGAATAACAGAGTACATAAGACTGTGTATACCTTTAAAATTTGATCTAATTCTAACAAGAAGTTTCCAAGTTACTCATTCAACATCATAATACGTGTTCACTTGTGAGTACTAACTAGCACTTGTCACAATTTTGACTGTGTAACTCGGAAACTTCTCGTTGGAATTCAATCAAATTTTAACGGTATACACAGTCTTATGTACCTTGTTATTCCCCCAAATTGCATTAATCTAGGCTTTACAGAACCCGAGTTATTAACTTGTTGATCTTGGTGGCGGCATTTTTATTTCTGTTCATATCTCAGTTATCGTTCATATTTGAACCCATGTTCATAGGACGTTTTGTGTTTATCTTAACCTCTATAATACCCCCTTTAAGTATTTTACATTCGATGTAAATCACCCTGTATACAACAGCTGTCTGGGCTTCCTCATAATATTGTCTCTCTTGGTAATGTTCTAGAAAATAGAGAAATTAGAAACTTGATATTGATGGTCAAGTTTTTAATAACCAAATACTATATGTTTGTAAAATTACAAAAGGTATTCAAACTGTCAACCATGAGTGGCAATGCATGCCAAAAATTCCTGCAGCGTCTCTTACATGGTCACTTGCTGCCACAATTCGAGCTACCATCTCTTCTTATGAATCTACAAGAGTATCGTACACCACTTACTTCAGATGTCCATGGTTCAGGGCTCATGGTCAACAGTTCAAATACAGTTTGTAATTTTACAAACATGTAGTACTTGATTATTATAAACATTGTGACCATCAGTATCAAGTTTTCTAATTTGTCAATTTTCTGGAAATACATTAACAAGACACAGAAAATATCATGAGGAAGTCTCCGACAGTCATTGTAAGTATGAAATTTGACAATTTTTTAATGTATCAAGGATTCATTGGTGACTCCCAGTATATTGACAAAATATATTCAAAATAAGATACTCTAACATCCCTAAAGTTTAACACAAAAGTTCTTAAACATCCTTATTTAAATTTTTGAATGAAAAGCAGCTCTATAACAACGTTTTCACCTAATATTTTACAAAAAAAAACTCATCCAAAAGGAGGTCAGAGGTAAGACCTACTCTTCTAAACAAAAACTATATTCGTTTATATTATTTAATATTTTGCCTTTAATTTATGGAAGACAAGCTGTAAAACTGATTATCTGAAAATCATAATATATCTATATTTTCTGTATTTTGCATTTTTTCCCCCAGAACTTAAAATTAATAATGTAGAAATTACTCATGGAAAAATTCACAACTGAATGAAGAACCATAAAATGACATTTAATGTTTTGGATTTCATCAATCTATCATTCACACCCAGAGAATTTTGCCAACACTTCAATACCAGAAAACAACCAAAGAAATATACTTTTTAGGAATTATGGACTTTAGGCCGATCGCTGAGCAATTGCTTGCTTGCTCTCGATCGCCTCTGAAATCGTCAACAATTAGCATACATGGCGTGTTATGATTTTCTATGATTATTCCAAAGGATTAGAAATGTAGGGTTGGTTTGAACTCTATCCAGACATTTCCTGGCAGTAAGTTATTGCCACAATCTGGACTCACCATCAAATCATTAAGTCTGATGATGTCTGCTAGCATTAAAGTATCGGCAGTATTCTTTGGGTGTGAATGATAGATTGATGAAATCTAAAAAATTAAATTTCTTTTTATGGTTGATGAATGAGGAAATCAAAAATATAAAATTCAATGAATTCGCTTCTTTGCTCAGTTGTCAATTGAGTTGTATCAAAATGAGAGTGTATGTGGATAGGAGATCTATAACTCCAGGTTTGTCATTGTACCTGGCTCAAGTTTGTGATACCCAAGAGGAAGCAGATGGAGTCGAGAATGTTGGATTTGCCGCTGCCGTTGAGTCCGGTGACGGCGTTGAACTGGGGGTCGAACCCATTGATTTCTGTCCGCTGGCCATATGACTTAAAACCGTCGATAACCATCGATTTGATATACATTGCTGAAGTGGCTCTCAAAAACGAGACTTAAAACACTGTAACAAAGCTTAGACAATGAAAATGATTGAGTTATAACAGCTGTAGCCAGACATACTAATCACTATTTATGATGCACTCCAAAAGGTAAACTTTCGAAGTCGCTGTAATACCGCTGTAAAGATTGTTGGAGGGAAAGTTGGTTTTCGCGCGTTTCTTACGACTTCCACGCCACCAACAGAGATAATTCATAAGCAATCTCTGAATGTCAAGATATTTTCGTAACTATAAATGTTTTTGTTGTGTTGCAGTGATGTTATGAGCACGCGTGTCAACATTATTATTATTTTATTTATGATAAACCTTTTTGTTAAAATTCTATAAAAGTGAATGGCTTTTAATTTTATTTAGTCATCAGTTTCGTATTTTGACACGTACTTGTCGAACAGGTTATTTAATTACAAATGAAACTAAGAAAGTAAATTAAACATTATTTAAGCTATAACCGTTCCTTAATTAGATTTTAAAATAACGAATGTTTTCAGTGTTTCTCAAGCCGAAACAAGCAATTGGCCATTTGTATACGTAACTCAATGGTCATAAATGACGGCCATCTGTCCGTGTATCCCGAATTGGTGATTACTCATGGGAAACCATTAGTATTTCGGCCAAGCTATTTCGTATGCTGTTGAAGTCTTCCATTTTGTTGGCCGTGGCTGTAAGGAAGGAGGCGAGCTGAGGCGTGTAAGGTGAAGACAAGTAATGAATTTTTAAGCTGCTCCTCTCTTGAATGTTCATAGTAAACCGACAGAGGGCAGCTTCTCGTAACCAGTTCCGTCTGTTCGTCAACATTGGAGATGTTCTTCCGGTTTTCCACGACGCACTTCATCCAATGTTGTTCCATCCAGAATTCACCGATTCTGAACCCCCAACGGCCATTCAGGCGAGTGCAACAAATTCTCAAGACGCAACCACTCTGAAGAACTCCTATAAAATGTTCTCGCCGACGAGCCCGAGCCCAACGCGGAGCATGATCAAGGAGGCCAACGACCACCTGCAACTACTTCACCAACGCGTCGGCGAACTGGAGAGGACGGTGCAAGAGCAGGCGGAAGCGCTTATCAAGAAGGACGACGCGATGCAGACGAAACTGAGAGACCTCTCCGACATGAAAGATGCCAAAATTCGAGAGCTCAACAGAACGATCGAAATTTACGAGCAGCGGATCAAAAAACTGGAGCACCTCTGTCGGGAGAAGGATTCCCACCTGGAGACGCTCACGCAGAAATGCGGTTTCGTCGAAGAGTTGGCCGCCTACACACCTATCCTCGACCGATTGGTGGTGACGCTCAAGAAACTGCCACCGCCTCCACTCCGACACCACCACCACCTCCCATCGTCATCATCGTCGGTGGTGAATGCCAACAGCCACGGCACCATTGTACCCACGTCGTCGAAGGTGTCTGGCAGCAAGTCGAGGAGCGGTCGGCTGGGTGGACCGAGGAGCAGTGCCTCTAAGACGTCACCCGCTGCCGCCGCCACCTCTGTCTCCCAGGGGAACTCCTCCGCTGTTGCTGCCGTAGGGGGAGAGGGCGTCGACGGTCACCCACCGTCCCAGGCCCTGGCCGACTTACGGATCGGTCGTAGTTTCAGTATCAACCAAAACTTTTCCATGTCCGAAGATGAAGCCGAAGAGTATTCCTGAGCAAATAATAACTAACCAAAGAACTAATTATTAAGCAAACTTAAATACCACCTGGAGTGTGTTTTTGATTTTATTTTATTTATTTTTATTTTTTTTATTTATTTATTTATTTTTTTTTTTACATACTCTTTTCGTTATCCTTCATTTCGCATATGTTGGGTTATTCACTGGATTACCTTTCTCTTTGGTTCCTTAATCCTCCTCCATCCTATTCTGGAGCGTTTGGGAAACTTTCTGCTACTGTTGCTAAAATTATAAACGCAGCCTGAGATTTTTGAAAACTACAACATATAATTATCCACTTAATAGTGTTGCATTTACAAATATTTCAAATGTTTAAATAATTTGTTCGAAAATTCGTATTATTAAATGTTTAATGAAGGTATATGTCTGAGAAAATGATGGAGAGGAAATCCTGAACTGAGGGGAGTTTAATTGAGTTTACAGATGAAGGCAAAAAACAAGATTTAAAAATTTTAATTATATTACTAAGAAAGTTGCTTACATTATGCATGGAAGCTTTTTTAAATAAATATGGTAAGCAAAGGTTTGTTTTTATCTGATTTCAGAGTATTTTCCATTCATTGCTATTATTTGTCCCACAGTCTCTCTCTCTATTTTCAAAGTTATTGATATACATAATCTATTCAGAATTTGATTGGTTTCAGTAATTCGTAGCAGAAATTCTTAAGAAGTTTTTAATTGACATCTTGTTCTACATATGTAAGCAGAATTCAAAATTATTCACAAAACTAATCATAAGCTCTTCTTCGTGGACATTTTGATGGATTTAAGCCACTCTTTGTTTTCTAAATTTTAATTGGGAAGGGGAAGAGTTTTAAAAATCCACAACTCTCTATAATTTTAAACTGTGATTTCTCTAGCAGCTTGAAGTTGTGTTATTGAAAGAAATGCAAGCATTTCGTACCAATTTTTCTATTATATTAATTGTTGTAAAAGTTCATTATGAAGATGACAAGCTGTTTAAATCTACAAGGCTGCCCAGTTAATTGTAAATTTTCATTTGACTAACCAAGCTCTGCTTTTAAATGTATTAAATTATGATAAAAATATCTAGATGATTATCTCTATATTAAGAATTCAAATTATTTGGTAATAGATGATGAATTATTTTTGGAAAATATTAAAGGAGGAAGAATCTCACCAATCTGCTCTCATTCTCTTAAGAGATATCCACCTACCTCTCTCTCTCCCCCTGCCTCCCTCCCTCTTCCACCTCCAAAAAAAAAAATAAATTTGTTAATGCTAAGAATGCTTTTATTTTTGCTCTGTGGATATTCCATAATATTTTCTATAATCTCTTGATCTCTTTTAAGATGCATGTTTTTTCCTTAACTATGGGTACTTAGCCCCTAAAACACTTGGAAGTCCAAAGCCTGTGGGTGGCTTCAAGTCCAACAATATATATATAACTTTGTTTCTTTGTCTCCTTTAGTTCATACCATTTATTTGTAACACAAGAGTTGCCAGATTGATACATTCGGTTAAGTTCATTGATAATTGAAATTATATTTACTGCAGCAACAGCAGCTTATGAAAGAAGACCAAATATGTGCTTAATTCTTTATTTATATATAAGATAAAATATATACATCTATATTTTTCAAACTCTCATCCCAGTGTCATCATGAGTTTATGGCCAAACCTTTTTCTGGTTCATGGCTTTCGCTCCTAGTCAGAATTGTAGAATGAGATTATTTGTTTATTTTCCCCATTCCTATGCATGCTACTGCATGAGTTGAATCAGATAAGAATTAAAGTGGAAATGTAATTTTTTTTCTTGCATAATGTAGAATGATTCCTATTTATTATTCTTATAAATATTATGGAAGATTTTATCATTTGTCAATGATATGTAGACACTTATCCTTATAAGTTAAAATAGTTTTTAAATATTTACATATTTTTTGGCATATGCATATATCTTCACAATGATGTATATTTACTTTTATTGTGTACATTTACAAATTTTATTTTCAAAATTTTAACTCGTTTTTCTAAATATATTTTTTTTATTTTATGCATCATGTTAAAAACAATTCCAAAAAACATTAAAAAGTTTAGTATTTAATTTATATCTAAAACTGTTTGTATTTAGTTACCTCATTGATTTCTTGAAGTATGGTATAGCATTGGTTTCTATTACATTTGAAAAGCAGTGAAGCACACCTCAGCCCAACCTGCCCTAGAGTGACTCTTTCTGGCCCATTTTCTCAAAATCTTTCAAGGGGAAGGGTGTGATTAAAGATTGTTTTTTGACTAAGGGGGTGTTGCTCTACAGGGTAGCAATCTGAAATTTTTCTCTATCTTTAATAGTTTTCGAGTTAGCAAATGGATGACCTTAAATTTGGGGATGAAAGTCAAATTTGATATATGAATTTGATTCCCCCCCCCCCCTCCCATTACCTATAAACCACACTCATCAGATCTTGCCTACCTGCTAGCTTTAAGACATATCTGCCATGTTATCAGATTTTTTGGACACACACAAATAATTTTTAATGGTGCTAAATTAAATTCTTTATTTATGTATTTCAAAATTCAATCAAATATATTTTTGGTTATTTATCATGTTACAAGGTTACTACAAGGGAAATTAACAATTTCAACATTTTATAGGGAAAAAAAAAAGTAATTATTGATTTAGTCAAAATTTTTACATGTCTTTAAGTTTATAAGTCAAAGTTATTAATGTTCTTTGTATAAGGCTCTTGTTACACAATACACTTGTTCCTGCTAAAAGTGGCCCACAGAACTTTTCTCTATGCATTCAAAAAAACAAAAACGAAAAAATTGCCTCATGAAATTTCTCATTCTAATCATAGATAAAATATAAAAGTTCAACAACACTGGATATTTATGCATGTAAAAGAACAAGGTCAAATCATTTTCTTCCACAAGATGTTGTTATATACAGTGGGTGCCGCTTAATGTGATCACTTTGGAACCAAGCCAAAGTGATGATAATAACCGACTGATAACAATAGCCGAAATTGAATAAAGATTAGCAGAAGAAACTTGTGTTGTTTATTGTTATTACAGTGTTTCTTATGATTGTGTAGTACAATAGATATAACGTACTTTAATTGTAATGTAAGTACACGTATTTTAATTAAGAATCTTTTAACTTTGGTTTAGAAAATCATCTATCTTCTGTTTAGTACTGTATCATAATCTTCTCTTTTAAGCTCAAGTCTTTCCGGGTTTTTTTCTGACTCCATTACACAGTACAGTACAGTTCTGTATAGTATGTACGTACAGCAAAGCAAAAAGGGTTGAGGAAAGCAACAAGCAGTGGATTCACATGCACGCTACAGCTGTACTGTAGTTGCTGCTTCTAAAGCGAATTATGTGTTGCTGTCACGTGAACAGTGCATGCGAACGGTAGACTGAAAACCAAACCCTTTTTTTCACATGGAAATATTTTTATCCAGGATATGAACAAGGGTGAAGTACATGGGAAAAACTCAGACTTGCTTTCAAAATGATAACAATAAACGGAGTAGTGATCACATTAAACGATGATTTTAACATGTTCAAGTATTAATGCGGTTGGGAATTCTGGATTCGATAACATTAACCATGATCACATTAAACGGCACCCACTGTACTAGAATATGCATATTTCTGCTGCTATGTAGCCTTCTTCCAGCATGTACAATAATCCCAATAAAATAATTCAAAGAATTATCTGCGTACATGTAAAAACTTCTTATGGAAAGTGATTTGACCTTGTTTTTTTGCATACGAATCACAGATTGATTTCCTCTTAAGTGGACGTTTACCAATTGTCAAATGCCACTATATGACTAACAGTCTTGTTTTTGCTAATTCCTGTACATGAAAAGTTTCTGTTTGGCAGTGGCAGAGATTCGGCTTAGCTAACGTGATACATATGTGATCCTGATGTTATGAACAAATGCCATTATGCAGATGTGTGTCCATATGTTTAATGGTTTGTTTTCTATAAAACATTCAAAGTTCCATTTCTTTTGGAGTTACAATTACAGACCCATTGTCATTGGAGAGAGATGGGTGTGTGAAAGAAAGAAGGAAGATATCACAGAGGTGACAATTACTGTATCAATTACAGTATCGACAATTACAGATTACATGCTTTCGGGAGATGAGATACTGAGCGGATATAATGTAGTTTGTGCTCCCAAATGGATTCTGTTTTGATGTTGGAGAGTTACGATTAAAAACGTATTTTTTTCAGCTTTAACTTTGTATTTTATCATAATTATTCTTTATATTCTTCAGGAAGGGGGTTTCTTGATCAGGTGCTATTAAACATCTGCTGTCATACATTTTTTTTTTTAAACTTTATTTAAATCGTCTAATACTCCCATTATCACCTTCAGGTATTTCTCTCTTATCCTCTTCACTTTGACAAAAGATAGCCTCTAATTTAATTAACGGGGCCTCTAATCTGATTAACGGGTAATAGAGAGTTAGTTTTTTTTCGTTACGAGAAATTTCTCGTACGAAAACGAAAAAATTTGACATCACTTCTGTTAAAGTTAGACGATTCTCATACGTTACGAAAAAAATTAACGCACAAATTTTTCAATCTCGTTGGCAAATGTCGATAGCGTAACGATATCCTTCGTGCACAGTTTGTGCATGGCGAGAACATCCGGCCAAAAATCCTCCATCTTAGTTCTCTCGCTTAGTCGAGTACCTGTTTGTGCCTCGTTATCCACCAACACGAGTCAATTAGCAACCAGTTTTCACACTCATTGATCTATTTATGGAAAATGGAATCCCTTTGAGTATTTTTTACAACGCCTAGAGTAATACAGTTGAATTTAGCGTACTTGCTATATTTCCTTACTTTAAAAAAAACTTCCCTTTCTGACACTAGATGGCACCACTTGTACCCTAGTATTATATTTCGTTGGTTATTTTTATTTGCATTCGATATGAAAAAACCCCATAAGATTGCAGATTTGTCGTTAATGAGAAATTTTTGCACGAGCACACTGCTTGAATATTTCGTGATTGATTTCTCGTAACGAAAAAAAACTAACTCTCTATTAAATAATAAATGATATTATAACTGGAGATAAGCCTACCAACCATCATATAAGTGGTTGGATAGGAGAGATTCTTGATCTGTGAGCCAGGTGCCTGCCTCCCATTGGGCTTTCAACCATGGCTGTCCGGGTGTCTGCGATAGCCCAACTGGTAGAGGCGTCGGCCATGACAGCCGAGGTTCCTGGTCCAAACCCAGATCGCAGAATTCTTTAACTCTCTGTTGTTGCAAAGCTTGCATATGAGATTTCACGTCAAATCGAACAAAATCAGGTGATAATTGACTTTAGGGTCTCCGATTTTTCTCAAACTATATCAGTGTATTCTAGTTGATAAAATTTAAAGGCATGCATAGTTTCGTTTGAAAAGTATGTTTTGTTATAATCTATATATTTAAGTTGCAAGGCTGATTCTTTAGACAGTTCGTTGATGAAAACTACTGCATATATAAAATTCAATTTTGGTCTTAAATGAAAGGTCTTGGTCTCTAGATTTGTCAAATTTAGTTTTCCTGTCTATTATTACCATAAATAAGCGCTAATTTACAATTCAATATTCCTTTAAGTGCATACTTAATTTTTCTATATATATAAAGAAGGATGTTTGTGGGTTTGTTTGTTTGTTTGTTTCTTATGCAAATCTACAGTTTTATTCCGATCTTGATGAAATTTTGCATACTTAACCTTCAAAGCATGAAGAAGATCACTTGTTTACCTCAGATTTCGGAAAAATAATAATTATCGATAAAAAATCGACATTCATGGTTATGACAGGGCATGTTAATGAGAAATATCACATGACCAACAATGAAAGGCAAAGTTTAGCAATGATTAGGCTTTTCTTAGAAAAGAGAGTTCTTAGTACTTAACAATTTCTTGAAAATATTTAAAAATGATCAGTAACTGGAGATAATGGAGAGTTAGCAGACTGTTGAGAAAGAGTGGAAAGACGACAGAGGATGCACTCCTTTAGCTCCGTGTTGTATTGAACAACTGGTAAGCATGTCAATAGAAGAATCGGCGATCGCTAGACTACACAAAGAGATGAATGGCCAAGTTTTGATTCAAGACATCGAGAGAAGAAAGGGAATTGCAACAACATCAAGGGTACATCTAAAGTAAGATTACGTGAGTAAGAAATTATTTAGACTAGCAGTGGCATCCTTGGAGAGGTCCATCCATTGTGAGCTTTTAAATTTTTTTTTTTTCAAATTTCCATTAAGAATTTTTACTGTATTAATTCTAAGCGTTTTCATGTGTTTATTTTTAAGATATTTCAAAATTTATTTCAAAAAAAAAAAGTCCGAGCCACGCCGCGGTTATCACTTAGCTTATTTGGTAGCGCAGCAGATCCAAACATTTCCTAAAAATACATTTTGATTATATTCTGTGGGACAGTGTATATTTTGGAAACTGAGATGCTGATAATGCGATGACTGAACGTTCGTTTCCAAGAATTATTGATAATGAGCATAAGTGAAGATGCAGTGACAGAACATTATTAAGGCAGCGTCTATTGATTAGGCACAGGAGTCAGACGTCCAGACGATTGGCAAAAAATTATGTGTCTGGAAAGGAAAGAGAAAGAACGAGTATTGGTCGGAGAAACTCAGCAACTAAAACAGAAAAAGCTCTACGGGCGTTTGAAACATCTGAACAACGGGAGTTTCGAAAAGAGCAAGAGGGTTTAAGAGCTTCTACGTCAAGGGCAAGAAAAACTTGAGTCTAAAATAGCTGGTGATGCTCCACAGTGGTGAGGCAAGTCAAGAAGAGTTTCGATAAATTCCCGGTATATCACCTAGACTTCCTTGTATTTTTAGTAAGAATGGATAATCCCTTTGCTCTGTGTTGTATATTGATTGAGTTTTTTTTTAACCAATTGAGAGTTATAATTTAATTTTTTGAGATTGTTCTCTTTACCTACAAGTGTAATTAACCCGGGCAACGCCGGATACCTCTGCTAGTAATAGGATAAAAACTGACAATTTTGCATTATTGTTGCACGTTTAAGCATTGTTGGCGACGGATTGAAACGTCACCTGACTATTGTCGTCTGAGCATCATCTATATATTTAAGTTGCAAGGTTGATTCTTTCGACAGTTCGTTGAAGAAAACAAATGCACCTCTAATATTCATTTTGGTCTTAAATGAAAGGTCTTAGTCTGTAGATTTGTCAAATTTAGTTTTCGTCTTCAATATTACTATTAATTAGCTCTTATTTACAATTGTAAATGCTTACGCTGACAAACCGAACAATCCTCTCCACAACGGCGTCACAATCAACAGCTTTGCTACCATTGATGATCAAATCAACAACAATTACGTAAACAATTAACGACGAGATGGGTTGTTTACCGTCAAGTTTTGTCGGGATCTCTCTAGTTAATTATCAAAGTTACCAAAATTTCGTGCTTCTTATCACATAAAATGAAGCTTAGGTAAACCTATAAAGTAGACGTCCCCAAGATGGCCGCGGCTGCGAGTAACAAGAATAGATGAGGAGTTTATGAAATAATATATTTCACAAACTTGTCTATTTATTCCTGATAATAATTTATGATGTACATATTTCACGAAAAAAATATTTATAAACAAAAAAACAATAATTATATGTTCTGTATTAGCAGTTTTTATTACAACATTCGTCGTAGGGAAATGTCGTATATTGTCGAATTGAAGCTAAAATGAATCACTTTTTTTCTTTAATTAATTTACTTTATGGAGTTCAAAAAATATGAGGGGGGAAAGACATTTTATAATTTTATAAAATCATATATTAAACCGAAAACGATGCTGTAAAATATTTTTTAATAAAAAATATAAGTGTTTAATTCCCTCATATCCATAGCATAACACTACGAAATTACAGGATTTAATTCCAAATAGTTCAATCAGTTTCAAATTATTTATGAGTTCAGGTGCGCTGCTTTGATGTGTGAGTAGGAGCAGGAATACAACTATTCCTGGACTTTCGTGTAGAATACAATCTTATTATGCGTGATATCAGCAGATGAGTTAATTGCGCATTATCTTCGCTGTAAGGATGTTAATTTTGATGTTGCTTTAAGAAACGTTTCGACACAAGGGATTTTCGAAGATTCAAGAAACTGAATTTAGGACGAATTTTAAATTCCAGTGCCACCTTTTGGTCAAAAAGTGTAACTAATAGAAAAAAAATTTTTTTTTTCATTATAAACAAAAATCCCCCGTGTTTCTGAGAATTTCTGTGCAAACCACATCGTTTTATTGTAAATAGTTAATAATTATAAGGTTTTAAAAAGTCTACTGACTTTTGGATCACTCTGTATAATGCATCAGATTCATTGTAAAGTTAACGGTATTATTGCAACATGTGCAAGAAGGAAAATATGTTTTGCATAATATTTGTTTTTATCGGAATTATACAAAAAAAATATCTTTATTCCTCAAGACCCTCGCCCACATTCTTGGGTCTCTCCCAAGATTTCATCTTGGTTGCAGTCCTCACTGCATACAAAATTGGCTTCCTGATGCAATAGTCTATGTCAAGGCTTTGGATAAAGATGGTGAGTGCTTCAAGCGTACTATATTTTTTGCACTGTCGCATGAGAAGATCAAAGTCGGTATATTTGATGTCCCTGAAAATACAAAATTTCACACCACCGTGGACAGCGTGGAAAAGAAGTTTTGTGCGATTTTCAGACCTGCCAACTCACCCGGATTCACCGGGTGTCACCTGGATTTTGACAATCTCACCCGGTCATCCGGCGGATCGTAAAAATCTCCCGGCGAATAGTGATCTCTTAAAAGAACCCCTAAAATTTTCCTTTCTTTCTCCGTGATGCACCAGCAACTTCGTCAACAATTTTTTTTTTGGAACACTATATAGTCTTCTTGCAGTTAAATTTGCTTATCCAGAAAGAGAAGTACTATGCTACAAGTGTAAACCTTCAAAAGAAGTAATATAAAAAGGCAAAAAAGCTACAAGACAATACAATCAGCTCCACAAGGAGACAAATTAGGGAAACTTCAAATTTATATAAGCATACTTTCAAGAAAAAAGATATTTTATAATTTAACCAGTGTTGGTCTCTCATTATTTCACGTACGGTGTATCTTACTCCCTTAATTATTTTGACTAGTGTATAATATGTAATTATACTTGTGGCATCTAATGTTAAATTATGTCCAAAAGTAAAATTTAAGTGCACAATTTTTGTAACAACTAAATATGTTATCGATACCTATTTTTTACCCTAGTTGGCAGATCTGTATTTTGCCGGCATGGTTACGAACTTTCTTGGTATTTTCAGGGCAAACAACTACGAGAACTTATTTTTCAGGTTCAACTTGGTTGACTGCTTTTCGAAGGCTGGGAACACACATGAATGTAAAGATGCCGGATGCGTTCTTCATTTCCCCCCCCCCTCAAATCTTAAGCCTTTAAGTGAAAAGCAAAATGAGCGCTTCCACCAGGATAACCATAGAACCATTCTAGACAAATATTAAGGACATAAATGAAGCACAAACATGATAGCCGAATATTTATTGGTGCTTGCAGCATGATTATCTTAATCCCAGCTTCCCAAGGAAATCAAAGAAATAAAAATTTCTGCCTACTAATTAGGTGATTAAATAATTATTGGACTCTACGTAATCATAAATTAATCTGTTTATATAAATGCAGCCTTTTGAGCCTCCTCCCTTCCATCCTCCTCTAGAAAGTTTGGTAATTATTTGAAACTTATGTGGGTACATAATTATCTGTGTTTCAATGTGAAAAACTGCGATGTGTTATCATAATCTTTGTATATTTGAAATCAGAAATTCCGCAAAAATCAGTGAAAATATCTAAATAAGCAGTGAGAAAAAATTTCAAATAATCATCAGTGTTTATGAGTTGAGACTTACAACGAGGAATAACATTCTGATCAAATTTGCTGAAACAAACAAGATTCCTTGGATTCCTTGCATACATTCAAATATTCTTTCTCCGGAGATTTAAAAAAAATCGAAATAGTTGAGAAAAATTTAACTAAAGTATTTTCTCATACTGAAGTTGTTAAACAAAATTTAGTGTGTAATAATTGATGATAGTTATAGATATTGCCGTTAGTCGAGTTGGTAGAAAAGAGAGTGACGTATCACGGTGCGCACCGGGACTTTTGGCTGGCGGAGAGCGCTAGGTTCGAACAGTTACTATGGTGATGAATCGTCAACTGTTCAGTTGAGTGGAGAGAATGCAGTAAAAAAAAAACAAAACAATAAAAGCCTTGGAGAGCGAATCGTTTCGAGTGTCGTTGTTTGTCAGTTTCGGTTTTTCTCTCGCTCTGGCCACGACACGCATCACCCTGGGTCACCGGCGGGCCTCTCTCCACGCTCAGCAGCAGCAGCAGCACCCTCAGGTTCACCGGCGACCTTCCCATGGACGCGTAGTCAATCGTCCCGTAGTACCCCCCGTGCCACCGCTCGTCCCCAGTACGACCACGAACAATATTGTGACCTCGTGGACGGCTGGGGCGACGGCACCTATGTCGCACTTGTCGACGCTGACGGTCGGCAGTGAGGCGGGACTGGGTGCCGGAGCAACGGAACACTTCGCCCTTTTCGAAGCAATACGGAACGGCAGGTATAGGCAAGCGAAACTGCTCGTAGAAGGCGGCGCCGACGTCAATGGACGAAACGCCCGGGGAGAGACGCCCCTCACCACCGCCTGCGTCCACGTAGATGACGCACGGGCGCGGGCCCGCTTCACTCGGCTTCTCCTCGATGCCCGGGCCGATCCCAACAGCCGAGACGCCCACGGAATGACGGCGCTCATGCACGCTTCCATGCTCGGACTCAACGAAGTTGTCCTCGTCCTCCTCGATTATGTAAGTAAACAAACAAACAAATGTGCTTCCAACTTCAGTAGTTACACACTTGCACAAAAACAGCGATCGCTAAGTTCTCCGTTTCTCTGAATCAAGGACAAATAACAAAAACAGTGTCCTGTTATTTACAGGAAAGTGAAAATCGTTTCTCGTACAAAGCAGTCACAATGAGATTAGCCTAGCTATCTCTGTTTGGTGCATACTGTTTGTGGAGATTTACTGTTTTAAATATTAAAATATACGCAAACATTTATATATGTCCTTTTCTCTAATTCAGTTGAAAGTTTAGTAAATATATATGCTACGAAATGGATTCAGGTTTGGCCACCTAGCATACATATGAAATTATAATCCTTAGCTTAGTATAATATTAATTCGACATCGAAATATCTTTCCTATTAGATTCTCTTTTCAAAGTTTGTTCAATGAATAAAATTCCTGATTTTGTTAATTTTTTTTATTAATCGTTAATCATCCGGTAAATATTGTTTTTCTTTTACAAACCTATTTCATGTTAGAATTAACAATCATAATCAGTTATTATGCATTTTTTGTTCTAATATACTCTGAAAATATAGGTCTGTTTGGCTTTGTTGAAAATTCATCAACTGTTGCGCATCTTTGAGTCTGTTTTTAATGTATTCCTAACTTTTCCTCTTAAGAAATTTTTTTTCGATAAATGAAATCAAAAAAGGTTTCATTATAAATAATTTATATGAATTTATGAACTTGTATAAAAGAGAATTTGAAATACATGTACTGTTAATGAACTGTAATGAATTGTATGGAATTATAAATTTCTCGCAGTTCGTTTCCCAAATTTAATTATTTAAGTAATAGAAGAAGTAAACCCATTTATTGCATAGATTAGGTGCCCAAATGAGAACACGTCTGCTTAATCTAGCCGACGATAAATTTTTGTTTTGGGACGGATAAAAAAGAAAATGGATTAAACATACGTTTAAAAATATTTAGGCAATACTGATGCCATCTTTATTTTTAAATATATCGTGAGAATTAAATACCCATTTGTAATACGAAACTTACAATTACTACGCACGATTGGAGAAACTATTTTTAAAGTTCATGAGCTATATACTCTCATCGGAACTAAAGCAGCATAAGATGTTTTCTTCGATGCATTTAATGAAAAAATAATAAGAATACTTTGGAGCAGTCTCCAAAAGGTGTTTCAGTATTATTAAAAGGTGTTCCTGTAATCTTTATTCTACTACAGTAATCGGAAAAATTTTATGCTGAAGGAATAATTATTTACTGTAAAAAAGTGCATTACAATAAAAAATTGCATAACTTTAGTTACTCTTATTAAAATAATAGGAAAATTTTTTTTTGCCCCCTTCAATGAGAATATGAAACATTACGGTAAAGCGCTTTTGTTGTGCAGCGTAGCTTAACCCGCCGAAATGGCGGGCCGCTTTGAAACTGACCGGGGTTGATAACCTTGAAAATTAACTTTGAAAGAAAAGCAACATAAAAGTTTTCGTGCCCTCTTTTTTATAGTACAAAGTTGAAATAGAAATGCTTCGTGATATTCTAAGAAAGAAACGAATACTCCGATACTGCTCCGATAGCACAAATTTGAAAAGAGGAATTAGCTGTAATCAAAACGCGCCTATTTGAGGAAACTAAAATATTTTTAAGAAATCTCTCACGAGTTTTATTACAAAAATGATTATCAGTTACTATCAATTGAATGCTAATGCTAATTTAATATATAAACTAAACATTTTGGGTTGGTTATAAAGAAAGTAACTCAACGGTCATGTTTGATGAACTCACCGTGACAAAGTAGCATACATGATTATTGGACAGGAGGTCTGGGGGAGAGGCGTTTATTACATGTATAAATAATTTATTTTACTGCTTCAAAATAGCTTCAACCAACTCAACAGTTAAAATCTGAAAAATTTGGATGCATCACTTAACATCCTAAATCTTACAAAATCTCTAAATCTCTTATATTATAGAGTAAAATTTTTGCAAACTATTTTCTTATATAATACAAAAATATTAAGCACGTAAGTTCAATCGTATTTACCAACATAAAACAAGACCGATATTAATTAAACTCCTTAAAAAAACAATAACATTATTCATGAAACATAACTAGCTGTGTATCATTCGTTCATTTTTTTGTTTACTTCAGATGCACTTCTTAAATGATAAATTTTAGGTGGATTCACAATGAATGTAACTAACTTCGGTATTTTATTGGGAGCTCAGGTTGAGCAAAAAATGTTATATGAACATATATCGTATGTACAGAATTACAACGGATCAAATTATGTGTAGTAGCAAATAAGTAAACAAAACATATGTTATGAACTTATAATTAACATTTAATTTAAAATCAAAAAAGAGTATACGATTTAGTATAACAAGTGGTCAAAATGTTCCTCTTGAGCCTGAATACAAGCGCGATACCTATGAATCATCGAATCAGAAACATGAACTATGGCATTGTCGTATTGAATCATCGCGAATTTGATTGGCCGCCGCATCAATTATCCGTTAGAGTACCTGTTCACGAGTATTGATGTCAACCATGTAGATTAGCTGTTTTAATGACCCCAAAAATAATTTTCTAAAGGATTTAAATCTGGGGACCTCGGAGGCTATGCATTATCCCAACAGATGGATTAGTCGTAGAGGTACCATTGCTTATTCAAATTATTCAGTATTTTAACATATTTGTATCCTTTTTGTATATTTAATTATAGTTTCTTTAATTATCGCATTATCGCTATCGTTTGTAATACATGGTAGCTATCTAAATAATTGTGGGACAACGGAATAATTTTTAAATAGCACTTGAAGCGAAATGTACCAATTACGAAGTTTGTCACAAACACAACAAAGAAAAGGCAATGCAAATATCGGAGATAGAATGTTAGATGAACTTCATTTGCCATGAGAGAACGCTGCGATCTTCTGTTTGTCTAGTGGAAGACATTTTTTTTTTCATTTGGACGGTCTTTTGTTTGTCGTATTTGTGATGACGTTTAAAAGTATCATTTTTTAAAGAAAACGAAAGTATTTGTGAAACGAATTAACCTGGCGTTTTAATTAACTTATAAATATTATATTTACATTTGTTAAGTGACTCTCAGATTTTTAGTGAAAATTATATTGTTTAAGTTAATTTTCGCGAAAGTTTTTTCTTAAGCATTTATATAAAATTTTATTTGCTTTTCTGAAATTTCAGATTACAATTGTCAGGGTATACGCGATATTCTCATTTTGTTACAAGTAGTGTAACTAGTTTTTTAAATATTGACGTTTGTAATAGAAGTGAGGATGACAAATACAGTTCTGGATGACGTACATCTTTTATTCAGTTTACTAAAGTCACAACTTCTTTCTTCGTTTCTTTTCTTCTGTCTGTCTGTTTCGTTCAAATCTTGCAATCAATTTTTCACCCACTTCCCTTGTTCAAATGACTCTCCACATTTGGCACACTGATTTATTTCCAGTAACAATACAATCCATTATAAAAATTTTCAAAATTCGAATGGGATAAAGTGGAATTTCTAAAAAGGGATAAAACGAATTTTCAATTAATTTACATCCTAAATAGGAGATTGGGCCGCCTCTTCAGATTTAATTTATATCCCCGGTAGGGGAGTGGGACATCCTAGGACGATAATAGTAAAGAATTTGGAAGATAGAAGAAAAGCTACAGAACAGATAAAAGAAATTGAAGAAATATTAAAATTGGCAGGAGTAAAGATGAGAAGAGAAAAAAGGATATAGATACAGAGAGAAGGGAATGGTTTGATAATAAATGTGTGAAAAAAAAGAGAAATGAGAAAGTCTCTTAGAAAGGCAAGAAAAAATGATAATGGATGGACGGATTTTATTAAAAAGAGAAAAGATTTTAAGGAGTTGTGCAAAAGAAAAAAGAAAGAATATGAGAGGAAATGGAATAATGAACTGGTAAAAGTAAAAGATACGAAGTCGTTTTGGAATTTAATTAATAGATTCAGAATAAAAGGACAAGGTATAAGTGAAAAAATAAGTAAGGAGGAATGGAAAAGTCATTTTATGAAGATAATGGATGGAAAAGAGGAGTTGATAATGGATAGAAGTATAGAAGTAGGAGAAATAGATGTGAAAATATGGTATAATGAAGAGATAACGATGATGGAAATATGGAGAGCGATACATAAACTGAAAGATCGGAAAGCGGTTGGATTAGATGGTGTTCCAGGAGAGTTTGTGAAGTATGCTGATCCAACAATAATTGCAAGACTATATGAGATTTATAATCGAATTTTTGAGAAAAAGGAATTTCCCGATCAATGGAAAGAGGTGGTGATATGTCCAATTAAAAAGAAGGGAAGTGTAAATGAGGTGACTAATTACAGAGGAGTGAGTATAACTTCCGGCCTATACAAGGTGTATACAAGTATTCTAGAAGAAAGATTGAGAAGATGGATAGAAGAGAATGAATATCTTGAAGATACATAGGCTGGATTTAGAAATGGAAAGAGTGTTATAGACAATATTTTTATACTGAATAGTATAATAGAATTAAGACTGATACAGAAAAGAAAAAAGGTTATAGTATTTTTTATGGACCTGAAAGCTGCTTTTGATTTGGTAAATAGGGAAAAATTGTGGGTGAAATTAAGGAGGATGGGTATAGAGGGTAAGTTATTAGGAAATATTAAAAGTATGTATAAAGAGACAAAATGCAAAGTTAAAAGTAGAAATGGTGTTACGGAATCCTTTTGGATAACTAAAGGAGTAAAACAAGGATGTGTTTTATAATATTTATAAGTCCTTTGCTGTTTATAATATTTATGAATGATTTGGGAAATTATCTGAAAAAAATTTAATGAAGGTGGAATTGTAGTAGGAAGGGAGAAAATTTTTCAATTGATGTATGCAGACGATGTGGTTTTATTGGCAGAGGATGAAGAAGAAATGGGAAGGATGTTAAAACGTGTAGAGGATTTTTTGAGAAAAAATGATTTGGTGCTAAATGTTAATAAATCAAAAATGATGGTGTTTAAAAAGGGCGGGAAAGGTAATATAAAAGAAAAATGGAAATGGGGAAATGAAAAGATTGAAATAGTAAAAGAATATAAATATCTGGGTATGTGATTTACTCCGAAGAATAGTTATGGGAAACAGAAAGAAGAAATAAGTGAAAAGGCAAAATTGGCAATGAAGCAGGTGTGGTCATTGGTGAAAAGAACAAAGATGAATGGGGTTAAAATAATGATAAAGATGTTCGCTGTATTAGTAAAAAGTATAGTTGAATATACAGCAGAAATATGGGGATGGGAAGAAGATGAAAGATTAGAGAGTATACAAAATCAATTTTTTAAATGGATATTCGAACTGAGAAGAAGTACACCAAATTATGTTGTCTTGACTGAAATAGGAAGAGTAAAGTTGAAGGTTAATTTGGTGAGAAAAGCTTTAAAATATATCGAAAAGATTGAAGATATGCAAGAGAATAGTTTGGTACAGATATGTTGGGATGAAATTAAAAAAATGGCTAGAGGGCATAAGGGTTATAGATGGAGTGATAAAATAAATGAAAATATATCAGAAAAATATAGAGAGATGTGGTGGGAAGGTAAAGGAGTAAGAAAAATTAGTTTGCAAGAATTAAATGAAAAAATAGTGGCTAAGGAACTAAAGGAAAGAATGGATTCTGTAGCATGTAGAATATATAAAATTATGATAAATTGGCAAATAGAAAGATATTTAACAACAGAAAATAATATTGGAGTAAAAATTTTATTTCTAAAGATTAGATGTGGAAATATTTTGGTGGGAAATAAAGTGTATGGTAGGGAGGAAGAAAGAATATGTAGAGGATGTAAAGAAGATGTAGAAACATTGGAACATGTCTTATTTGAATGTAGAATGGTAGAGGAAGAGAGAAAGAAACAAGATTTAGAAAGAAAAGAAAATTGGGAAAAAACTTACGTAGATGGAAATCAAATTAATTGGAAAGTATTATGTATTATAAAAGATTTTTGTAAAAAAATAGTTGATTGGAAAAGAAAGGATATTCTGTAAAAGAAAATGTAAAGATTTGAAATAATGAAATAGTTAAATATTGAAATAGTATAAAAACTGAAAAGATGTAAAGTTTTTCTGTTTAAGACTCCTCTTCCAAATATGTAATTATATTACAATAAATGGAATAAAGATAATAAATAAATAGTAAAGAATTTATTATCGTCCCTAGGGCCATTTATTTAGATTTTCTTCATTTTGCAATATTTATAGCAAAAACCTGTGTTAAAAATTGATTGCAAATCCAAGAATTAAAAAAAATAAAATAAAAAATACATGTATAAAAAAACCTTCTTGGCATACACTTTTATTTAAAAAGTAATATTTTTTAATATTTTTATTATAAATACACTTTGTTTTTGGAAGCGCTTTTGATAATAGTGTGGCATTTCGTGATTTTTTTTCCTCGTAAAATCCGTCAAGTATATTTTAATGGGTTGCTAACATAAAAAATTATTGTCATCCCTTTATTGAATTTGTTAAATTTGTCTCTCCGAAGATACTTCTAGGCTTGTTTCTCTTCATCTTCTAGGCTTGTTTTTCAGACATTATCAGTACAACACCACGTGTCCACATTTCCATCTGGATTTTCTTCTTGAATTACAAAGGGAAAATGCTTGTGAAATTAGCGTGTACAGAATGAACGATTGCATGAGACTATGTATAGATAACGACAGAAGATGCTTTTGTTGCGCCAAACAATAACAGGAGCGTCAAAATTAACCAGGATTTCATTTCCCACGTAACGAGAGGTTATTTGTTTCCACAAAGGAACCTTGAAAAAGCGAGTCGTTGTTTTTGAGAGGGTTTGTTGTTTTCTTCATTCCACTTTCGCCATTTCCCAGAAGAACAACGCGTGAGAAATTTCCGTATTTTTTACGAAGTGGGTAAGTAAATTAAGGGAAGTGCGAGGTGAAAGCGCGGGTGGGAAGGGAGAGGGAAAATCAAAACGGAATGACGACCTCTTTTCACGGGAAATTGTAGTAAGAGTCTCGTTTATTGTATTGCGAATGTTTTTTGCGGCCGAGGTTTGAGTTGAACACGAATATTATTAAAGCGGCGTTGATTTCCATGAAATCGCGCCACTCGACACGATCTGTTTCCTCGTCCGAGTGGCTCCCAAGGCCACCGGAGTTCGATCCAGCAAACTCTCATTGAGTACACACAGGGGAAAAGGGTTGCTGCCAACGGCACTTAACCTTCTTCCCTACTCCAAAGTGGTCTTCGTTCCCGAATCAAATCATTCATTCGAGAGAAATTAGGTCTGCTGCATATGTCGTTGCAACGCCCCTTTCGTTTTTATCCCCTCCACGGACCAGAACGACACTCTTCTTCCCCTTACTCCCTTCCCATCTTCATCCCATTCCTCATTAATTCTCTCCGATTCGAAAAACGAGCTCATCGATTGCATGATTACTTCTTTCGTAGGAAGGGAGGTGGGAAGGGAAAAAATTGACCAATCGTCATTTTGCTGTCAAATTTTAGAGTCATTACGGAGAGTTCAAAAGAGAGTAGATCACCCGCCCCTCCTTTCGCTTACTAATGATTCGCTGCTGACTATCTGACGATATTTACAAATAAAATCTAATGGGATTCCGAGAAATGTTGTCATGATACAACAAGATGAAATGGTTTCGATTTTATCATCAGAAATAATCGTTTTTTAATTAATTATTTTTTACTGGTTTATGCTGATAATGATATTTTAAAATTGTGTCCTCGGATTTTTTTTAATGAGAATGGGCCGGTTAAATCAATTAAGGTGCTCATTATTCACTCAATTTCGATGAAAATGATCGCTATCTAAAAGATTCTGATCCATATCAGAGGTTAAACCTTCCTGAAGGAAAGTTTCAACACTTGTGAATCTTTCACGATGACCAACATCTTTTTTAACATAATGCAATAAATTTTAGGAAGCTTTTACATTTTAAAAAGATAAGTTTTCAAAATATTCAGTTAGTGCATGTATTTTCAAACGGAATTTATCTTTTTACAGGAATTACTTAGAGCCACAGACAAAAACTTCTAAACGAAAAAAGACTAAAAACTGTTTGAAAGAGGAATAGAAGAAACAGTTTTGAAAAAAAAACGATCCGGAATTTTTGAATTACCGATGGCGTACTGTAAATGTTCATTAGCCATTTAGAAGACTTGAAATACACTTTCCGGTCAGTTTGACAGGTACATCCAATTTTTTTTTTTATAGTAGCCCGTTGCAGGGACGTAGCGAGAGGAAGCCGGAGGGGGCGGTCTTTTACGAGCGGCACCTTTTAAGGGCCGGGCATGTTTGGCCTATTGCATTGAAAAATATTATTTTTCAAGTGTAGAGCCATCCATTATACAATTTTGTTTATAGTAAGTTTTATGTTTTGTTGTTACTTGAGGGGATGGGGGCGGCAAATTGAAAGATCGCCCCGGGCAGCGTAACCTCTATCTAAGCCACTGGCCAAGTGTGCCTCCTTTCGCCTTCAAAACACCCTAAGTTCGTCGAGTCATGCATTCAATAAGGTGCTGAAAGCGTTCCTGAGATATTGTATATCATGCAGACATGAGTGCGTGACATATTTCTCGAACATTTAATGAAGATACAGGCGTGAAGCGAAAATTCCTTTCAGCTCATCACACAAATATTCAATCGGATTAAATCCGGCGACTATGCGGCCTACTGCAGCAAAGAAAAGTCATCATCATGTTCTGGAAACATTCCATGGCGATATGGCCTTTGTGCACCGGCGCATTATCCTACTGGGAGTACCCACCTTTTTGCGGATAAACCAGCAACATGAATGGATGCACCTGATCAGCAACGATGCCTACGTACACTCTGTTACTCAGCAATGGATAAATCCAGAGGTATCAGTGGATCCAAAGTGTGCCAGATAAACATTCGCCACACGATGACTTCCCGCACTGGCAGTTGTCGACAGACATTATGGTCCATGGATTCATGTTTTGCGCCAAATTCTGTGTCTGCCAAAAATATGATGCACCAAGAACTTCGACTTATCAAACCAAGCGTTCTTTTCCCACTGCTGGCGTTGTTTTGCCAACAGAAGGCATGCTTTCTTGTTCTTCTCCGATACCAACGGCACCCAATGTGGCCGTCGGCTGTTGTACCCTATTTGGAACAGCCTGAGGCTAATGGTATATTGGAGAAACTTATCTGAGCAGCAAAGTCAAATTCGAACGTTAATTGGGCAACCGTGACCTGTCTATTGGTTCGTTCATTAGGTTTTATGGGCGCGTCGCAGCTAGGTCTTTTCCTTTCACATGGCTGATATCTTTACAAAATCCAGAGAATTTAACATGACTATTATTTTTCAAATGTAATAAGCGTTAATTTCAAGAGCTGCTAACTTTTTAAACAAGGAGGAAACTTATGATTCTAATCTTTTGATTTTAGCCAAAATGAAGACCTTATCATTAAGAGGATCTGAATTACCAATGAAACGAAGTTTGTTAATAAATTTAGGAAAAACCAGATGTTTCTTACATCTACGCAGGAAAGAAATATCTACTTACTAAGTCTGCGTTTGAGATTAAGACTGACGAATCTGTTGAGATCACTATTTGATGGAGTCTGAATAGCCATAGCAAGAAACAGAAAGAAACTGTGAATAATATAAGACAAGAGGTTTTGTGTTTTCTTTCTTGGTATATTATCCACAGTTTCATTCTGTTTATGACTATTATCTTTTACGCATTCCGGGGACAAACAAACATGCCCATGGTGCGATTCGAACGTACGATCCAGCGCTTTCGTCCACCTAGCCGGCCCATGGCTTGTCTGTTGGCTTGCACAAGTCCAGCCAGTCTCCGCTGATCTCTCTCATCAAGGAACGTTTTCCTTCCACTGGAGTGGCGTTTCCTGCACCTCCTCATCGGTGTTAAATCTTTGTCCCTTGAGAAATTTCTTCAACGGCCCGAAGAGATGAAAGTTACAAGAGGACAGATTCTGGCTGTAAGGAGGATGTTTGAGAACCTCCGATTTCTTCTTGGCCAGTGGATGCACTCGACGTTTTTTTTTGTGCGGTGAACAATTCTGGATACACTCTTGAGATTGTTGTACGAGAAAAGTTCAGGAGAACTGCCGTTTCGGAGACAATTCGTCCAGCACGCATCACATATGATCATGCCACGTTCAAGGTCGGTTAGAGCTTTGAACTTTCTCATTATCGATATGATTTTTAGTGTAAACTGGGGACGGAAAGGTTAGTCAGCTGTATTTATGCCCAAAACAGGTCATGATACGTGCAGCGGAATGAACCGAATCATTTGTGCGCTCAGGGAGGATGTGTCTAATAAAGTGGCCGGACCGTGTAGGTAAACATTTTGCAGAAAGTTAAGTTTTACACGTGGAATTGAACTGATTTTAAAAGGAAACTATCAAAAGTTAAAAAAAAATGTTAAATGTGATGGATAATTGCGCGAGATTGCCACCAGACGCCAGTGCTCACGACGCAGTGCATGCTGGGATGACGTCACAATTGAAACATGAGACTTGCTGCCTAGAATGTGATGAGCACGCACGTGTTGACATCAGTAGCAGAGACTGATATATATAGACTTTTTTTCTTTTTCATGTAAGCTTATTATATATTATCTCATATCCTATTTTCTTTTAACCACCAATAAATATAATCGATCCACAACAATAATGGTAGCAGAGGGTGGTTAGTGGTTAAAGGTTAAATAGCCGAAGAGGATAAAAAGCACCTAAGACAAAAGCACCCGTGGGACTCACCGACGACGGAACAAAGTTCATCGTTGGACTAACCGCCAACAAGAAACCCGAGGAATCGCACGGAGCCAAGATGGAGAGTGTGGCAAAGATCGAGCAATTGACACCGGAGAACTACACCACATGGAGATTTAAGGTAGAGACTGTTTTACGTGCTAAAGGGTTGTTAAATTAGCAATCGAAGGGAATGAACCACCAGCCGGTAACAGTCAGGAGGAAATTAAGCTGAGGGACGAATGGGAACAAAGAAATTATGAAGCTCTAGAAATCATAGTCGTAACGCTATCACAACCTCAGGCCAGCTTATATATCAGGGAAAGGAATGCCAAAAAATTATGGGAAAGATTGGAGGAGAAACATTAGAATTAAGACAAATTAAGATGAGGTCGGATGAAACCATAGACAGAACTATAAGCCTTGCGGAGTCATGCGCATGCGTAGGGGAGGAAATCAAAGACCGAGAATTAAGTGATATATTAATTAATGGGCTCAATCACAAATATGATGGAATAAGCGCAGCATTAAGAAACTATCGGGGCGTGAAGCTAGCCGATTTAACACAAAGGCTAGAAGAAGAAGAAAAAATAATAACACAGGATAACGCTGTGGAACAAGCATACAAGGGCGGAATAAGACGGGGAAAAATGATGATAGTCGCACCTGTTACGTCTGCGGAAAAATGGGTCATATTGCAAAATTTTGTCGTTTTAGGTTTGATAATAAGTCTATGCCAACGCGGAACAGAATAAGACTGGGTCAGAAAGAAGAGAAAGACCGCATAATAATCGTAGCACTAGAGTAAATAGAGATAAAAGGGAACAACATGTTCAATCCGCACTTAGGGCTAAAACGAGCACGTGTTTACTGAACAAAGGGCAAAGCGAACGCAAAATGGCGGCAATAGCGAACGCGACCGATAACAATAGAGATGACGACAGCGATATTTGGTGTCTTAATTCTGGGTGCAAGTCGCACATGACGTATAAGAGGGAATGGCTAACGGACTGGGAAGACGAATGTGGTTCCGTGAAAGTTGCTGAGGTAGGTAGGGAAATGGAAATTGTAGGAAAAGGCAACGTTAAGTACACGACAATAACGAATGAAGGATACGCCGTTGATACCATAATTCATAATGTCAAATATGTTCCAGATTTAAGAACTAATTTATTGTCAGTCCGAGAGATAGTCAAAAAAATAATTCCGTAATATTTGACCAGATAGGGGCTAGAGTAATAAACAATGACACTGGTAAGGTTATAGCGGAAGCCACAGAATCATAAAAAATGTACATTGTAAAGGGTAAACCTGGCAAAGGAGGCGATCGCACCGTGAGCTGTATGAAACATACACAGTCAGATATAGATAAAGAAACATGGCATAAAAGATTAGGGCACGTCTGTGAAGAATATCTCGATTTGATGAGGAATAAAGAATCGGTCCGTAGCTTAAATTTTCGCGATAAAAAGCTGGGAATGTGCGAATCATGCATAAAAGGGAAATTAGTCTGCGACAAGTTTCCTAGGGTATTTAACGAACAGGCTGCAGACAAACTGGAACTGATACACATGGACTTATGTGGACCCATGCCATGCGAATCAATTGGGGGGTCACTTTACATGTTAGTAATCGTAGATACATATACGAGAATGATCTTCACGTATTTTCTGAAACGGAAAAATGAAGCGCTATCCAAATTCATAGAGTTCAAAAATTGGGCAGAGAATCAGGTAGAAAGAAAGATCAAAATTATCAGGGCAGATAATGGGTTGGAATTCCTGTGCAGGGATTTGAGAACTTACTCAAAAAGGCAGGTATTAAACACCAAAGGACAGTACCAGCGAATCCTCAGAGTAATGGAATAGCAGAAAGAGCCAACAGAACGCTCTTAGATAAAGCAAGAACCATGCTAATACACGCGGGACTACCCCAGAAGTTTTGGGCAGAAGCAGTAGCTACAAGCGCGTATTTGCACAATCGGACAGTAAATAGCAACAATAAGGAAATAACGCCACTAGAGAAATGGTACGGGAGGACGCCATCGGTAGCGCACCTGAGAATATTCGGATGCTTGGCGTATTACAGCGTCAAGGGGAATAATAGGCATAAACTTAACCCGATAGCGGAAGCCAGAATTTTCGTGGTCTATGCATTGAATAGGAAAGGTTATAGAATATACGACTCAGAACATAACATTGTAAGGGAAGTTAGAACAGTTAAGATGGATGAAGGTACCCTCGGAATAAATAACTTCAAGGAGTTGAGACCGATTATACAGAGTCGGAATGTGGGCAACAGAGCTGGATAGAATACAGGTTAGGTAACACAGAAGTAAGGACGGATGAAAATGAGGACAACATTCAAGAACCAGGTGTAGTAGAGGTCGAAGGCAATGTTACTGATCAAGCTGATGAACTGAGAGGGAGACCTGGCAGAAAAAGAGGTGGTACGAACGAGATTATACAAATAAGGCGCATGCAACAAGCGGAAGAAAGAGAAGGGAGGCTCCTGGAGATGGGCGTCAGAAGATCGGAAAGAATCAGATAACAGGCAGATATAGCGGAGATCACACCGAACAATTATAAACAGACGCAGGAATCTGCATTTAGGGAGGAATGGAACAAGGCTATGGATGACGAAATTAACTCGTTGAAAATGCATGATGTATGGGAATTAGTGGAACGCAAAGAGGGAATGAAAGTGGTAGACTCCAAATGGGTATTTACGATAAAAGATAATCCTGATGGAACGGTTAGAGGTTAGTCGTTATGGGAAACAATCAAAGACCTGGTATTGATTTCGTAGAAAGTTATTCGCCAGTCATAAAGATGGAATCATTTAAGTCATTAATAGCGATTGCAATCAAGGAAAACATGAGCATAGAATTCAGGGACATTAAAACAGCCTACTTGAATGAAGAGATTTATACAGGGTGTTTCAAAATTATGTACAATAAATTTAGTGACATATTCTTCAGGTCAAAAGAAGACGAAAATGTTCTATAGCACTTTGTCTGGAAACGATTTATTTACGCGATACAGCCAACTAAACCCGTGGTTCCAAATTACAAGAATTGTTCAAAGTGCCCGCCACCAGCTCGCACGCACGCTTCGGCTCGTTGCATGAGCGACCGTCTGATGTCATGGAAGAGTTCGTCGCCAGCATTACGAACGGTTTGGCATGCATTTTCAATTCGTTGTCGCAGATCCATAATGTTAGGAACTTCTGTGCTGTAGACGATCGTTTTCACATGACCCCACAGAAAAAAGTCCAAGGGATTAAGGTCGGGTGATCTTGCAGGCCAGGCTACCGGTCCACCTCGACCTATCCACCGATTCGTGTATGCAGCATTAAGGTGTGCTCGCACAACATGGCTGAAATGTGCTGGAGCGCCATCATGCATGAACCACATGTTAGATCTTATCAAAAGAGGAACATCTTCCAGTAATTCTGGCAATGCATTCTGCAGAAACAAAAGATACGTTCGGCCAGTCAATCGTGGCGGCAACACATAAGGGCCAATTAAGTTATTTCCGACAATTCCACATCAAATGTTCACGGAGAAACGCTCTTGATGCGCTCGAGCTCTGGTAACATGCGGGTTAGCATCTGCCCAGTGGTGCTGGTTGTGAGAATTTACGATTCCTGTCCGGGTGAAGGTTGCTTCGTCCGTGAAAAGTATCTGGCTGAGACAACTAGGGTCTGCAGCATGACGACGTTGTATCCATTGGCAAAATCGTTGTCGGTGTGGATAGTCCGTTGGGTTCAGTGCCTGAACCAGTTGCAGGTGGTATGGATCAAAAGCTGACGGTGAAGAATGCGCCAAACAGATGAGTGCGGAATGTGTACCATGGAAGAAATACGACGGGTGCTTGTCTGTGGTTCATCATGTATGATGTCAATTATCACATCCTCCTCATCCGGAGAATGTGCTACAGGCCGCCCTTGTCCTGTTTGAGGGCCAAAGGAACCACGCTCCCTCAAATGTCTGTCGACAGATACAAATGTTCGGTTATTTGGCAAACGTCTATTCGGAAAGCGTTCTTGGTAGAATCTTCTTGCTTCCACAGCTGTTGGGTCGAAACGCTGGAACTGCTAAAATATCGTCCGCTAACTACCGTGCTTCCCTACTGTATGATATTGGATTACTCGCAAACAAATCGTTTCCAGACAAAGTGCTAAAGAACATTTTCGTCTTCTTTTGACCTGAAGAATATGTCACTAAATTTATTGTACATAATTTTGAAACACCCTGTATGAGACAGCCGATGAATGAGCAAGGTGAGGACCTAGTGTGTAAGCTCAGAAAAGCCTATATGGATTACCTCAATCGACAAATTGTTGGCACAAAAGGCTCAGAGAGGTTATGCTGGAATTGGGACTTTGGATAGTGATCCATGTATATTTATGAGCAATGGAAATGATAAAATATATATTGGCGTTTACGTCGATGATTTGTTATTCGTAAGGGATACAGCTAATGTAAAGAAATGGGTAATTAAACTGAGGGGGCATTTCCGATTGACAGAGGTAACCGGCAACAATTCGTTCCTGAGGATTCAAATTAAACGCTCACAGCACGGCATTCAGATCTCTCAATCTCATTACGCAATGAAGATCCTGCGACGATTCGGGATGAAGGCGTGCAATCCAACCAAAACTCCAGCGGACGGAAATCAAAATTTGGACATGTATGAACAGTCGCCAAGTGTAGACAAGAGCTTGTACATGGAAATGCTAGGTTGTTTGATGTATTTAGCCGTGGGTACACGACCCGATATAGCATATTGTGTTAGCTGCCTATAAGTGATCCTAGACAGATACATCTTACAGCCGGGAAGCGTGTGTACAGATATATAAAAGGAACTTATGATTTGGGATTATTATACGATGACAACCCAGGACAATTAAGTTTGTGCACGGACACAAGTTGGGACTCTATGAAGGACGCAAAATCATTTTCTGGATATGCCACGAAAATAGGCAACTGTGTAATCAGCTGGAAAAGCAAAAAGCAACCTTTAGTCGCAATGTGTACATGCGAGGCGAAGTTGACAGCCATCTGCGAGGGGGTACGTGAACTTTTTATTAAAAATAATCTCTTAACTGAACTAAATATGGAGAAATATGCAGTGAAACCCATAACACTCAGAACGGACAGTATAGCTGCTATAAACTGGGTGAATGGCCATGTGACTACACAGAGAACTAAGCACATAAATCGCAGATATCACTTTATCAGAGATGAAGTGAAGAAGGGTAACATAGAAATGATACACAATAGAAGTGAATGCATCGAAGCAGATGTGTTGACGAAACCCCTAGTGTTCGACAAAATGGACTTGTGTCGTGAAGGGATGCAAATGAATATCAAAGAAAGAGTTGCATCAAACCAGATGAATGCAAACTCGCGCAAAGGGGACAGTGTGATGGATAATTGCGCGAGATTGCCACCAGACGCCAGTGCTCACGACGCAGTGCATGCTGGGATGATGTCACAATTGAAACATGAGACTTGCTGCCTAGAATGTGATGAGCACGCACGTGTTGACATCAGTAGCAGAGACTGATATATATAGACTTTTTTCCTTTTTCATGTAAGCTTATTATGTATTATCTCATATCCTACTTTCCTTTAACCACCAATAGGGAGTGCAAGTGTGACGTCAGTCCTTGGAATTCTTCAGTCACGTGACTCGATTTGGTTCCAAACAAGTCTTCTCGCTTCGGGATTTAACATAGTTCCAACGTAGGGATGGAATAAAATCGTTTTGTATAAGCCCAGTGTTTATAACACATTTAAGATGTGAAATTGTTTAGTTCCTCACTGCTCAAGAAGGAGCCAAAACAGCGATTTAGACATCTATCGTTTTCCCAAAGAAAGAAAGATCTGCGAACGATGGCATTCTTTTGTTAAGTGATTAAAAATGATTAAAAAGCGTTCTAATATTAATGTATAAATTATATAATGGGATTAAATGTCTTAATAATAGTATCAATTACACAAATTAACATAATAATTTAAGAGATGTCATATTTAGTGGCCGCCCGTTTCAACGTTACTAGTACGTATATTGCGTGGTTCCAATGTTTGGAACCAGCGATCCCATTTCCTAGGCTCTCGGCCCGTTCATCGCGCAAATGACGTCAGCTGTGACGTAGTCACTTGCACTCCCTATAAATATAATCGATCCACAACATTAAGGATTGATCATTTCGTACTATAAGCTGGCTTCTTACAAGAAGAAATATTTCAACATTTCCAAAAATAAGGAAAACTTTAAAAAAAGCGATTATTTTAATGACTAAAAACTTTTATTTTCAATAATGACGAGAGAAAAATAGGCTATTTATTCTTTTCCACATGTTTCCGATTACAGCTGTGTTGCTTAGCAATTTAGCTTTCATTCCATCCTTACATATGTGCGTTTTGGTTTTGTCGCTTAATTCCTCCTATTTGCTTCTGAAGCTAGTGATTTATGAAAAGATGTTCTTCTTTCCCTCTTCTTCAATTACATTTTTGAAATGTATTCATTGTATTTTGGAAAAGTTATAAAAAAGTTTCATTCCGCGAGTCGAATCGAAGCGAATTTTCTTCATTAATGACTGTGTCAGAATTATCTTTCTAATTGAAGCAAATCTCCATTATTTGCGTATAATTAGGTCGTGAATGGTCAATATAAACTTATAAGTCGTCGCCATCATCAATACACTGAATGCATTTTTGTGATTAAACCGGAATTCAGTAAACAAAATCCTTGCAAATCGTTTTATTAGCGCGTTCCATCGACAAATTGATGGATGAAGACTGAAAATTAAATTCTGAACCCGGAGTATAGATTTTACTCATAATATGGGTGTTGCAATAAAAAGTGAATTTATTTAAGATACTTACGAGAGTGAGAGATACACAAACACTTTCCACATTTGATCTTTTTATTGATCATGGATACGCATTTCGATTGCCATGCGATCTTCTTCAGCATGCGTGTACACAAATGTAACAAAATTCCCTTATTTATTTATAAAATGAATTTATTTATAAAATTTACTCTCCCATTTCTGTAGATACAAAATATTATCTAAATCGGTTCAATAGTACGTGCACAAATGGTACCTTCATGACCCCATCTAGCAATTTTCAATGGAGAGATATATTAAGCAATATATCAAACAAATCGTAATGACGAGATAGAAGCGGATATAAATTACTATTTTCGAAAATTGATAAACATGGTTCAGGAAATGAACCATTTTGAAAATGGTTGTAATCGAAACAATGGCACGTGCTCTAATGGTACCCTTATGACATCCTCAAAAATTTTCAATTATAAGATATGGCATGTACTGTAATATATAAAACAAATTGGAATGATTTGTCATGATTGAATATAGCGATAAATTAATGATAGTCGAAATTAGTTTCAAGGAACCTGGTTTAGTGAAACCATTATGGATCATTGGAACTTTCAATGCTAAAATATGGCATGTAATATATCAAACAACTTGGAATGATGTGTCATGAATGAATATAACGTAAAATTAATGATTGTCGAAGTTGGTTCAAAAGTACGGGGTTTAATGGTATCTTTATGGTCCATTAGAAACTTACAATGTTAACATAGGGCGGTTTAAAAATATGGTTCCGCGAATGGTTTGGTCTAACGTTTCGGTACTTGGTTATGTCATTCCTTAATGGTTTATTAAGTACCGAAAGGTGCTTTCTGCTATCAGTGTGGGGAAACGTGTTTGTCTGTCTGTAACTCTAACTCTTCCGAGGCTATGAAAGATTTTCAAAATCTGTTTTCGTCAGTCTATGAATATGGTTCATGGCACAAACCAATCACAAATATTATCTAAATCGGTTCATTGGCACGTGCACAAATGGTACCTCTATTTTCACACTTAGGAATTTTCAATGGGAAGGTATATTAAGTAATATATCAAACAAATTGTAATGGCGAGATAGAAGCGGTTATTCGATACTATTTTCGTCAGTCAATGAATATGGTACATTTATTTATTTATTTATATTTAAAAAAAAATAATAATACAGCAGTGCCCAACAGAGCCAGTATGGTCTAAGACCGACTAGTTAGGTCTCTGAGGGCACGACACAGAACAATGAAAAAATACAGTTAGTAATTAGTTAAAATACAGAAAAAATAGACAAATAAAAATACTTAAATGCTAAAAACAGTTTCAACATACATAAAATTAGATAAAATAAAAAAAAAATTAGATTAATTGACAAGATTAACATGATAACGCCTACACCTGGTCATATATAATAAAAAACAATGAACAAATAAATATAACTAAAGTAATTAATAATCAGACAAATTAAAAGAGGTCACTAAAAAAACAAATGATGTATGAAAAATATATCTTAAGGAATAGAACAAAGATAGGTTCTTTTTGAATAATTATAGAGGTATTAGGATAGTTGATTAAACAGCTCACCAAAATTTATTGTAAATTGACATAATTTCTCAGAGAGAATGAAATTTTTTAACACTTTGCGGAAAGCAGAAAAAATAGGTAAAGAGCGAATTTCGAAAGGTAACAAGGACCAACACTTGATTCCGATTATTGAAATGCACCTAGATTGATAATTACGTCGAATAATAGGCAAGTAAATACTTCCTGCATTACGAGTAGCATAACCATGAATATCTTGATGTAAATTAATTCCGATAGAAGGAAAAATGATTAGTTGAGCATTAATGGCTTTGTATATAAAAGAACTTAGTTGAATGATATAAATCTGATAGACTGTAGGAATACCAACGACTGAGAAATAGTGTGAGATAGAAGAAGATTTACTAACTTTAAGTAAGGTTCGCAGAAACCATTTTTGAAGTTTTAGAAGTCTTGTTAAATTATGAGAAGTGGACGATCCCCAAAAAATTATACAATAGCAGAGAGCGGAATGAATCCAAGAAAAATAAAGTAATAACAAGATATGATAAGGAAGGTAATTTAATCGGGAGATCATTCCCTGTTTCCTATTCAATTTAGAGACAAAAGAATCAATATGATAGTCCCATGTCAAATCATGGGAAAGTGTTAAACCCAGGTATTTAAATACTCGAATACAAGATATAAGTTGATTATCGTAGAAAATTGGAGGAGAAACAGGTATATTACTCTTATTCCGTTGAAAGAAAAACATTAGTTTAGTTTTGTCAACGTTGACAGTTAACTGATTCATGGCTCGAACCATTCACAAATATTATCTAAATCGGTTCAATAGCACGTGCACAAATGGTACCTTCACGATCCCATCTAGCAATTTTCAATAGAGAGATAAATTAAATAATATATCAAACAAATCGTAATGACGAGATAGAAGCGGATATTAATTACTATTTTCGCCAATTGATAAATATGGTTCCAGGAATTAACCGTTTTGAAAATGGTTGTAATCGAAACAATGGCACGTGCTCTAATGATACACTTATGACACCCTCAAAAATTTTCAATGATAAGATATGGCGTGTAATATATCTATAAATTGGGAAAATGTATCATGAATGAATATAGCGTAAAATTATTGATAGTCGAAATTGAATTATGGTTCATTGGAACTTTCAATGCTAAAATACGGCATGTACACTGCTCAAAACAATTAAAGGAACTCTTGTAGAATCCCCTACAGAGGGCGTAAATAATACTTTTTAGCAATTTCATCTTCTGCAATATGAAACCTACTATCTCCCTCATAGGAAATGTTGAAGCCACCACATTTTGCTGCCAGATGTTCTGAGAAATTTGCATAGCAATAAAACCCCCGGAAAACAAAGTGGTTACATGCCAGTACACTCTTTGCTTGGAGATAACGGTCGAACATTAGAAGGTGCAGGCATTCTTGGAACGTTGTTGTTAGTGCTCTGACATGCCACGAAGGCATCTTGAAGCAGTAGAAGCTGCGAGAGCCGTAACATTGCTCCAAACGGGTCAATCATTTCGGACTGTGGCAAATCCCCTCAATGTGTCCTCTTCCGTCATTTTACGACTGTGGGCACGATTCTAGGCGACTGGCCAGTACACACGAAGAGCTGGGCAAGGTCGCCGACGCTCAACAACCGCCAATCAAGATCGTTATGTGCGGACTTGTGCCATCCGCCGAAGAACCTCAACGGCCAAAGACCTGAGAAATGACCTGCAGATGTCAACTGGGGTAGCTGTTTCAGATCAAACAATCCGGAACAGATTACGTGAAATTGGCTTGAGAGCCAGACCAAATCGAGTGCCTAGGCTAACCCGCCAGCACATACAGGCGCGACTAGAGTTTGCACATCAACAAGTCACCTGGCAGCTTCGCCACTGGCGCTCTGTTCTCTTCACAGACGAGTCAACATTCCGCCTGACCCGCTGTGATGGCCGTCTACGTGTCTGGAGACGACGTGGTGAGCGAAACATCGACGCAACAGTTCGTGAGACTGACCGAATGGGATGTTGTTCCATTATGGTTTGGGCTGGCAGCTCAATAGACCATCGAACAGATCTTGTGGTCGTCCGAGGGCGAATGACCGCTGACGTTTACATTCGTGACATGTGATTGTTGCTGCACATGGCATGGGGCCTGGATTCCTTCTGATGCAGGATAATGCTCGTCCACACTCTGCAGCTGTCACTCAAGACTTCCTACGGATGCATGGCATTCAGACCATGAGCTGGCCTGCAATGAGTCCAGACCTAAATCCCCTTGAACATCTTTGGGACATGCTTGACAGGCGAATTCGACACCTCCCTTCAGCTCCAGAAACACTGCAACTGCTCATCCAGGCACTTACTGAGGAATGGGACCGGCTTCCCCAAGATCACATCCGTCGACTGATACGGAGCATGCCTCGGAGGTGCATGGAGGTTACTGCAGCCCATGGTAGGCATACACATTACTGAGTGGTGCAAAAACTGATCCCTGGAAGAAACAGGGCATTTTTCTTTATGTTTCTTTATGTTTTTTTCTTTATGTTTGGTCTATTGTCAAATAAACCGTCTTTTAATGATCACATACAGCGATTTTGTCCATATTATTCGTAGTTGCTTCTGCACGCTGCTTAATAGAAGTGTTCCTTTAAATGTTTTGGGCAGTGTAATATATCAAACGACTTGGAATGACGTGTCATGAATGAATATAATGTACACTTAATGATAATCGAAATTGGTTTTAAGGAACCTGGTTTAGTGGAACCATTTTGTTAAAAATATGGTTCCGCGAATGGTTTAGTTTAACCTTTCGGTACTTGGTTATGTCATTCCTTAATGTTTTATGCAATTTGAATTATACTACATAAATCAACTCACCAACTGGGAACCACATTGCAACAATGATATGAAATAGGACATATCTCATGTGGTTTCGCTGCTTAAACAGACGGATCCTAGAATTTTTTGATTTGTACAGGATCTACCAAGGTAATGCCAATCTTTCAGGAAACATTCCTCACATGTAGAGGAAGAAAATATGTTATATTGACATGGGTTCGGAAACGCTTTATTTCCATATTAGAATCCATTTTCTACAGTTCTTCATTAATTCAATTACTCAAACATACAGAATGTACATTACTAGCTTGCCACATGAAACTCTTTCTAACATGAAATGTTCAAAATGCCCTTCGTTAGCATGGATATATGCATCAATCCGCCGTGTATTGAATCCCGGATGTATCCCTAGAGAATTGCGTATTGGTACAGAGGCTCTCTGGTTATTGTATCGGGGTTCCTTACGCAAGAGCTTTCAAATGTCCCCACAAATAAAATTTTAGTGAGTTTAGATCCGGAGAGCGTGTAGTCCAAGGGACTGGTTCACCATTTATCACCTATCCATATGAAAATGAATTCTAACATGTTAATAAGGCGTTTCCGGACCCATGGCCAAATAACATATTTTCTTCCTCTTGATGTGGAGAATGTTTCCTGAAAGTTTGGCCGTATCTTTTTTGTTATACCCTGATATAATTCCTATATAAATTTTGTGTTTTTATGCTTTCACGCTTTATTCTCACGCGCCTACTTATTTATTACCCTCACTATCTTATAGACTATTCACCCGTTCACAAACATGCTTATTAATACATATCCGCTTATACATTTGACTCAAACATGCTGATACAAAATCAAATTCACTCACCCAGACATGCTTTCGAATACACTTATCCATTCAAATTTTTCCACATTTAAAATAGTCATATATCTTTTAAGTTCGTTTTGGTAATGATAGCTTTCTCTTTCTGATCTGGTTTGTTATAGTATTCATTAATATAATTATCATAGCAGGAATGCCTTCCTTCAAAGATGGCGAAAACTTGTTGCATTCACGATTTTCAATTCATTCTATTCCATCTATGTTCCCAAGAGGAATTTGGGAATACAAGCTATGATATCGTTCTTCACCTTAATGCATTTAGCTGACGATAAATTGCCCGGCGATTGCACGCAAGTTTTGTTTGTCCTATAATCTAAACTTTTCTTCTATGCTCGCAAAAATTCTTTTCTGCATTACCTAAAGGCAAAAGCTAATATGCTAAACTTTTATGTTCATTAGGATACAACTAATCTTTTTAATGATTGAAATGCCAAGGGTTGTCGTTTTTTTTTTCTTTTAGAGAATTTCATAGCATTGTCGGCGAATGAAGATTGTTATACGACGGGAGATCAAAAAGTAAGTTGCACTAACTCGCCGCAGGAGCGCGCTGTGTGTCGCAATCTTGGGCAAAGCGGAAAAAGGGACATTAACTGCGCAGACGTCGGATAGGACGGTTGCTGTGGTTTCCCGTCGTGTTTTGTGTGACTAGCGGGCTAAAAGGAATGGCGCGTCAACTGGATGTCCACTCCAAACTTGAGGAACGACAATCAACGCGGCCTCGTATTGTGAAACGTTGAACCGGTTGCGTAAAGCAATTAAAGAGAAGCGCCGGGGGATGTTGAGCGCCGGTGTGATTTTGTTGCACGATAACGCAACACCTCACAAGGCCCGCCAAACGTGCGAACTGCTGCAGCGATTCAAGTGGGAGGTTTGGCAACATCCTCCATACAGTCCCGACTTAGCGCCATGCGACTTTCATCTTTTCGGTAAGCTCAAAACGGAACTCGGTGGACAACGATTTCGAAACGATGAGGTGAAAGCGGCTGTCACCGTGTGGTTACAAAACGCTGGAGGAGATTTCTATGCATCCGGAATCGAAAAGTTGGTTGATCGTTCGGATAAATGTTTAGGGTCTCTTGGGGACTATGTGGAAAAGTGAACCTACATTATATGCTGCTATAGCCGTGTTGCTTTTGTATAGGTGGTGTAATAAATGGCCATACCGTGGAAGTGCAACTTACTTTTTGATCTCCCCTCGTATTTGTAAATTTCAGAATACAGGAAGGAAATTTCCCAACTTTGGATTCACTTAAAAATTTTCAGGGCGTTTTTATTCCTGAATTTTATAATTTTCTCTATTAAGATTAATAATATTCTTTTTTAAATTAGATAAGTTATGTGGGCCAAATAACGCCCCCAACACTCACTTTCGCAAAACAAACAAAAATAAAAAAAAAATAAAAAAAACGTACAGATACCGAGAGGCGATGGCGATGTTAGAATGCACATGCTTTTATACACAAAGTTTCTTGAAATACTGACGATACTAGTACAGCAGTTTCACTTACTTATTTATCTTAATAAAAAACGCCACAGTTCATTGACAGTATTAATCATAGTATTACCACAGAATAAGAATAACATAAGGGATTCCATGGTAGTGATTTTGTATAGCGCTGCCCTGGTGGCTGTAATGTAGACGATCTTTCACAATGGAAAACATACAGCGTTAAAAATATTTCGAGAATTCAAAGTGAATAATAATATAAAATATATATTATTAAGCAGCGGTTTTTAATAAAAAGTATTATTTTTAGGCAAGGTTATGTACAGGGTGATTCAGTCAAATTCTGGCCATTTCAGTACTATGATTTATTGACACATTAATGTTTACAAACTTAGCATTTCAGTATGATATTTTAGGCAGTTCGGAGTTTTTATTCCCGTGGAAAAGTCTTGATGATATGCTCAATGTGGCCACCACGAACGTTTTGAACTGCTCGCAGCCGAATGGTGAAGTTGTTCATAACTCTATCCAGGATTTCTGCATCCACAAGGGTGCAGCAGTCGACGATGCTTTGTCACAGCTGGTCTAGGGTTCTTGGTGCTGTAGTGAACACACTGTCTTTAAGGGACCCCCAGAGATAAAAATCACATGGGTTTAGGTCAGGACTCGTAGGGGGCCAAAGAAAGCCACCCCCGAATCGATCTGGAAACCTGTTTGAATTTCTGATTGAGAAAGTCTAGCACTTCATTAGTGGTGTGAGGCCTAGCCCCATCCTGTTGAAACCATTGATGTCGAAGCGGTATACGCCTCCTTCGCAGCTCGGGGATGAAGAAGGTTTCCAACATGTTAAGGTAAGCCTGTGACGTTACGGTGCCTTCAAAAAAGAACGGACCAATGATGCCTCTTTTGGAAATCGCGCACCAAGCCATAACCTTTCGTGGATGAAGAGGTGACTTATGGATCTCATGAAGGTGCTGGGAACTCCAAAAACGAACGTTGTGTTTATTAACGTCACCTGATAGATGGAAGAAGGCCTCATCTGACACCCACATGTTGTCCACAGTGTCCTGATTGGCTTCCATTTCTGCTCCAAACTCCATCGCAAATTGTTGTCGCTTCTGTCTTCCAATGTCTGTTAACAGCTGATAAACATGGATCTTATACATGAACAGGTGTAAATCCTTTCTCAAAATTCGCCACGTCGTGGTATACGACAGCCCTTCTTCAATGGACAGGCGGCGAACAGATTTTTTGGTAGGGGAATCGACCAACCTTGTGCGAACATTTTCAACAACTTCGGCCGTTCGAACACGAGCTTCGCTCCCTCCTTTTTTCTTGCCTTTAACATACCCAGTGGCACAAAATTGCTTGACAAAATCCATGATTGCTTGCCTGCCTGGTGCGTCTTGACACTTATACTCCTTCCGGAACTTTCTTTGCACGGTTACAGGTGATTTTGTCTCGTAATACCGTTCGACAACCTTGCATTTCTGCTCTGTTGATAAAGCGGGCGCCATTTTTCAACAATACGATTTTCATGCAGCGCCGTTGCAACAATACAAACTCCAAGTATTTAGAAATTCGATATGGCGCTCAAATCTTTCAATTGTTTATCCCTAATGCACGTCATTCGAGTGAAATGATCAGAAATTGACTGAATCACCCGGTATTTTTATTTAAAAAAAAGTCATTAAAACTTAATAATACAGTATGTTGCAGTGTTGATTGACCGTAAATTGAAATTTCTTATTGTGATTTTACAGAAGTTGAGTCAAAAGTAGTGGCCGACTCGGGAAGGGGGGTTAGAATTTGACGAATTCTGGGCGAAGACCATTTACCACAAGGGTATATCGCAAGAGAAAAGAGTGGGAAGAAACTTCAGTACGAATTTGAATGTCATAGACATTGTGCAATCTGCGTCAGCCAGTGTAAAAATATGGCAAAAAAATTGGATATACGCGGGCTCCTTCGTCACTATTGGGAAAAGGGGACCAGCGCGCGAGCAGCAGCCGTCAAAATTTGCAGGGTGGAAGGTTAGGGTGTGACCAATGAACGGACAGCACGACGGTGGTTCTCCAGCTTTTGTCTGGAGACATGGGCCTGGAAGATGCGCCAAGGAGCGGAAGACCCAAAGAAGTGAATGACGCAGCCCTACGGCAACAAGTGGAAGCCAACCCAGGCAGCACCACCCGTGGACTAGCGGCGGACATCGGGACATCACAATCACAACCATCGAGATACATATTTCTCGATGGTTGTGTCACAATCGAGTGTGGTTCGACATCTGCTCGCCACGGGAAAGGTCAACAGGAGCTGCCGAGTTGCGCCCCACGAGCTGACGCCCGCGCAAGCACAACAACGGGTGAAGATGTGTCGTCAACCCCGTCAACCGGTCCAGGACGATTGGTCTAACGCCGATTGGTCTAAATCCCGATTGGTCCAAATCCCGATTGGTCTAAATCCCGATTGGTCCAAATTCCGATTGGTCTAAATCCCGATTGGTCCAATTCCCGATTGGTCCAAATCCCGAATGGTCCAATTCCCGATTGGTCCAAATTCCGATTGGTCTAAATCCCAATTGGCCCAATTCCCGATTGGTCTAAAAGGAGACTAAAATGACTGAATGACTAAAAAATTTTCACTGAAGACGAATTAAAAAAAAAGAGAAAAAAGGTTTAATTTGGCTTTGGTTTAATTTTTTATTTATCATTTAAATTTACTGTCATATTAACCAAATTGAGTAAAGCCTGAGACGTAGCCCACGTGAAAGACAGGCCCTGGCGCGGAAAAGTCACCTGATCATCTTAGTCCGAATAACAATGTAACCTTCATCGTTTCCAACAAACGAAAAGTTGCTGATCATTAAAATTAAAGATGGAAACAATGAAGATTACATTGTTATTCGGACTAAGATGATCAGGTGACTTTTCCGCGCCAGGGCCTGTCTTTCACGTGGGCTACGAGCCTGAGCGCGAAAACGTCATACATTGTTACATCACCTACGGTAGGATATTGTTAATCATATTTCTGCCAATAATAAGCCCGAAATTGTCCCTACCGTAGGTGATGTTGGTTGGTTTATTAGAAATTTTGGCGTCGACTAATATGGTCTTTTTGCGCCTTTTACACAAGTTATGTCTGTACGCAGCCCGGGACAAACACAAACATCCATGCCCACGGCGGGATTCGAACCCACGACCAGGTGGACTCAGAACTGGAAAGCCTACCCCTTAGCCCTCTTGGCCACCTAGCCGGCCGCCGTAGGTGTTGTATCAATGTATGATTTTTCCGTGAGCAGGCTTTCTCTCTAGGCGGTATTGTATTAACCCGGATGCACGACAATTATGGAAATGTATAGTAGTAATAAATAAATAAATACATAAATAATTAAGCAAATAAATATATAAATAATAGAATTGGTTATTTAATGTGTAGGTTATTTTTAAATGCATTATAAGTTTAAATTATAACATCAAAAAATTTTATGGCCAACGCGATCGCCAGTTAATTAATTCGGTAAATTAATATTAGAAAGGAAATTAAAAAGACCCCTCCCCTTTTTTCAAAAAAGAAAAAACTTCAGTAAATTCAGATTAAAAAAATCAGATAAAAACCAGGGGAGGGGTGCTCAAGAATAATTAATTCAGAAATATTTCATAAAAAATGCATTGAATAATTTCGTTTATTTTCATTTATAGACCTCTTGAAAAAATTCCATTTTTTAAAACGGGATTTAACCCTCGTATTTATCCAAAGATCACATTTACATCAACATTGTAATTGTGCAAAGCGTGCTCTGAATTCTTCTGTAAACTATACACATTCACTATGTATTTTATTTCCTTAAAGGTTAAAGGTTTTGAATACTTACTTACTTTTCAAACCCGCTTATCCGTTAGGGTCGCGGGGGCAGCAGCCCTATGGAGGATCTCCAGCGATCGCGATCTTCCGCCATCAGGCGCATGTCCTCCCTGGTAATATCCAAGCGACTCGAACCCAGATTCTCCATGTAGTCTAGCCACCTGGTTCTAGGCCGACCCCTTGGTCTCTTACCCACCGGCTTGGAAAATAACAACTGCCTAGGAAGACCAGTTTGCGGCATCCGTATCACGTGGCCATATCGGCAACTGAGATCTCTCAATGCGGAGAAGTAGCGGCTCAACACCTAAAGATTCCCTTATAGTGCTGCTGTGCACTCTATCTAGTAGGGTAACACCTGCCATACCTCTCAGAAATCTCATTTCGGCCGCTTGTGCCCGCGACCGCACTCTTTCGGTCATTACCCAAGCCTCATGACCATAGGTGAGAATAGGGACAAAGATAGATTTGAAGACGGAGAGCTTGGCTTTGTTACCCAGCTCGCGTTTCGTTACCACGGATCGCCACAGTTCACGTCTGACACAGCTTGCTGCACCGATCCGAGCATCCAATTCTTTCTCCTGCCATCCATCACTCGTGAATGCAATCCCGAGATACTTGAATTTCTCCACCTGTCTCAATGAGGCTCCCCTAACATGAAGAGCGCACTGAGCAGGCTGTCTTGAAAGGACCAGAACCTCGGTTTTAGCCACACTGATCTTCATCCCAGCTTCTTCACATTTGGCTGCAAACCGGTCTAGTGCATGCTGAAGGCTCGTGTGAGAAGACCCAAGGAGGACAAGGTCGTCAGCAAAGAGCAACCTCTCCACCAGGCAGTCGCCCACACAAATACGCTCATCGCCTCGGCTGCCCCTGTCTATCCAGTCCATAAATATAATGAACAAGAGGGGCGATAGTACGCACCCTTGGCGGAGTCCAACACTCACGGTGAACGGTCTTGACTTAACGCCATTTATCCGGGCACACATTACAGAGCTTTCATACAGAGACATGATAGCAACCAGTAATTGCCCATCCACTCCATACTCTTGCAACACTTGCCAGAGCTTCTCCCGAGGAACTCTGTCATATGCTTTTTTGAGGTCCACAAAGCAAGCGCAGACTTCTTTTGCATACTCCCAGGATTTCTCAAAGATGTGATCCGTCGTGCTTCGGCCAGGTCGGAAACCATATTGCTCCCCCGACAGTTTGGAGTCGACTATTTCCCGACTTCTCTTGTCCAGACACTTAGCGTACACTTTCCCAGGAATGCTGAGCAAAGAGATGCTTCGATAGTTGTTGCAATCTATCTGATCTCCCTTTTTGAAGATAGGGATCACAATTCCTGTCTGCCATTGCTTAGGGGCATGTCCAGATATCCAAGCAACCTGACACACTCGAGTCAGCCACAGGATGCCATCTTGATTTAAGGCCTTTAACATCTCGGACCGGATTTCATCATCACCTGCAGCTTTGCCAGTTTTCAGGGACTTAATTGCCCATCTGACTTCTGTTTCAGTGATACTACCATGACTATTCTCCGCTCCAAGGTGCACCTCATGTGCCTCAGTTGTTGCTGTCACCGGATTAAGAAGAGATGCAAAGTATTCCTTCCACCTATGCAATACGCTCTCCTCCATTTTCAGAAGCCTCCCATCTGAACTCTTAATAGTTTGTGACGAAAGAGACTTCTTTCCACGGAGGCGGCGCACGGTCTGCCAGAACACCTTGTTTGCCGAACCATAGTCTGCCTCCAATTTCTCCCCGAACTTCTCCCAGCCAAGGTTTTGAATAATTCGTGGCACTTGTGGTCATTTAGGAATTCTGATGTACTAGTTAAATGTACTATGCAATTTCAGAGCTCAAGGTTGCAACCTATCTTTAAAGCCTACTTAGATATTCCTGCTTCATTACCTACAGCAGATCCATTAAAGCTATGGAGGGAAATGCAACACTCCAACTATCATGTTTGCCAGATAGCAATAAAGGCATTATCTGTTCCATGTACTTCAGTACCTGCAGAACGTCTTTTTTCAAAGCAGGAAATCTAATAAATACTAAACGTTCCACTCTAAAACCAAAAAATATAGAAAAATATTTGATTTTAAGTTCGCTAACAGTTGAAGAGCTCAGTGATTTGCGCTAAATGCTTTACTTATTGTATAATTATTGAATTTTTGTTTCATTTAATTGTCATTAAAATTAAATACCGAAAATCGTTCAAAGTGAAGACCTTTCTTTTATTTGCTATTAACACCAACAGAAGAGAAGAAGAGACAGATCTCCGAAATGTACATATGGGTTTTTAATTTTATAAATTCATTTATGCGGAATAGTGGTTTCTCTGACATCGATGTTAACCTCGATGTTTTCTCGTTAACCTCGAGTAGCTTTTCTGACATCGAAGCTAACCTCGAGTAGCTTTTCTGACATCGAAGCTAACCTCGAGTAGCTTTTCTGACATCGAAGCTAACCTCGATGTCGCGATGTTTTAAGCATCACACGGCTCTATTTTCTCGTTTTCAGTGGAAATTTTTCAGTCATTTTAGTCTCTTTGAAGACCAATCGGGAATTAGACCAATCGGAGTGTGGACCAAACGGGATTTAGTCCAATCGGTATTTAGACCAATCGGGATTTGGACCAATCGGTATTTGGACCAATCGGGATTTGGACCAATCGGAAATTGGACCAATCGGAAATTGGACCAATTGGTATTTGGACCAATCGGGATTTAGACCAATCGGCGTTAGACCAATCGGCGTTAGACCAATCGTCATAGACCCGTCGTCAACTGCTGGAAAAAATCGAGGTTCTGCCACATCCAGTTTACAGTCCCGACCTGGCACCTTCCGACTTATCATCTCTTCCGGTCCATGACGCACTTCCCGCGTGGACGACGCTTCACCAATGTCAGTGAGGTGAAGACGCCATGCGTGACTTTTTCGCCCAGAAACCGGAGTAGTGGTTTCGCGAGGGCATCTGCCAACTGGCTGATCATTGGATGAAGACCATCGAGCATGATGGACTCTGCTTTGAAGATTAGCAATGACTGGTTCCTGTCTAGTGCCCATTTAAAAGTTTGCGCGGTGATCGGCCACTATTTTGACTCAACCTCTGTACTGACTGAGGGAAAATTTTTAAGCTAATACATCAATAATAAATATACTTTTTTTTTAGAGGCTTTGCATTACATCATAGTGAATAAAAGTTGACTAGATTCGCTTTTATTCCCAGTTTTATCAAAGTTTTAAGAAGATGAAAAATAACAACTTGTATACAAATTTTGAACATAAGTATTATTTTTCCCATTCTTGCCATTTTGATAAAGCTAGCAATAAAAGCGAAATTAGTCAACTTTTCTCTCTACTACTGTATTTATTGCAAAGCTTTGTATTATACTTCGTTCGAATTTACAATGCAAAGATCAAAAGATCTTTTGATGTCATTTATCTTTTAAAAAGTATTAGTACGTAGTGAAAATTAAAGAGTTGCCTTCGTTCATTCGCAATTCGTTTGTGCTGTATTTTTTCTAATTTGTGGAATGATGTTTGAGAATGTTTTATATCAAAATTACGTACTAAGATTAGCCTCGGGTTATGTTTTCTTTGATGAATGAATTTTTTCCTTCATGTAAAAAATGGGTCCCAAATTAAAAGGGCATTTTTGTGCAGCCACTCAAAACTAAATTACATGCGCCATCAAACGAATTCCTCATCTTTATTCATAGTTGTGAAGATTTTTTTTATGAGCACGTTTGACAAAATAATATGCAAAACGGGCGTGAAAGCTGAACTGATTAGGCTTTTCAATGAATAGAAAATCTCTTTCCCTAGCAGCTGCACAGATACAAGAGTTAAAGATTATATCGTTGACTTGTTTTTTCATACCACTCACTAAAAATAAAATCTGAATCTTTCTTAAATCTGAAAAAAAAGAGTAAGAACTATTTAAAAGTGACCCATACCTGAAATCTATATGTACAGTTTCATATTTGAATATTCAGAGTATAAAGATGTTTTTACATTTAGTTTTTAGGGAACAGAAAAATTTCAAATTTCAACTCTTCTGTAATCTTGTAAAGCATAAGGCTTTTACGTATAAAAATACTGGCGTTAAGGAAAAACTGTGTTAAATTCAATAATTAAAATTCATCCCAACTAAAAAACATTTATTGAAAATTAAACAAGATTCTATTACCCTCAATTAAACAGAACACCTAAAATTAATTTAGGTACATTTCCATCCGACAAATTACAATTTAAATTCAGTAATAAATTTTAGTTTGTGATTAAAAATTAAAAGAAGTTTTTGGCTATTTTAAGTTTTGATTCTTACATTAAAAATGAATTTAAATTGTAAATTGTTGGAATTGGGGTGGAATTGTATTTAAAATAACTTTAGAAATCTCCCATGTTAATTCAGGTTAATATAATTTTGTTTAATTTTCAAAAAAATCTTTTTTTAATTTATTTTTGAAAAACTTTTAAATTCAAGTTGAGGTGAATTTTTATTATTGAATTTAACATAGCTCATCTTATCCTACGGTGACTGTAAGCTAAATTTTGTGAACCTGCATGCTTTTGTAAATTCATTTTTCTTTATATTTTCTATTAAAAAAGCTCTTCTGCAAACAAAATGATTTGTTTTTATTCATTTTAGAACATACGTATGTTTTACTTATTTAAAAATCGACACAAAATAAAAACAAGACAGGTAAACGAGACAAACTCATAGAAACACATTGGAAAACTGAGCGTCTGCTCGCATTGTAACAACGCAGCCATTGTAGGGCGCCACCAGCAAATGAGTATCGCTCCCTACCATCGCTTACAATGGAAAACCCTAGGAGTGTCACTTCTGTTATTCTTATTCAGTGGTATTACGTATCATACATATATAGAATCATTGACCGATCTAAAGGGAGAAAAGTCTTGGTTCTTGAAGTTTCATTTTATACGCCTCTTTGAGGGCTTATATTTCTTACGTAGTTCTTTAATCCTGTGTTTGCTGCAATACAATTGTTAAATAACGTAAGCATGGAACTGCTTATTGGTTTTGCCAAGTTATCTGTATCCTTCCCAGTTCGAAACCCTTTGACTTAGGCGAAACGGATATACTGTATTCATATACAGGGTGTTTATGAATTCCATTGCCAGACTTGGAGTAGTAGTAGGGAAGGTCAAAACCAACAACTATTCCGAATACCATTTTTCCTACAAAAACGTTGTAAACGAGTTAAAAAGGTGTAAAGATCCCGATCAACCCATGTGAATGCTGCACTGCAGGATAGGATATTGTGGGAAAAATGGTATTCGGAATAGTTGTTAGTTTTGACCTTCCCTACCATCTCTCCAAATCTGGCAATGGAATTCATAAACACCCTGTATATAACGATTAATCTAGGCAAGACTTCATAGTAACGTAATTTTAGGCCTTAGTTAACGAGGCCAATTTCCTTGACCACAGTTTTCGTTAACTAAGTATGCTGCTGATTACCGTAATTTAATACATGTTGATGAAGCGGCGAAGTGAATTTTTTAATAACAAACTACCAAAAATGGAAAGCAATAAAATTTCTTGATTAATTGTAGGCTTGATAATATAAATGTTTTTCTTCCGGACATTCACTTGAAAACTCAATAGTGTCGAGTTGAATTAGAGCACGCTTTTATTTCTTGTAAATAAAAAATTAATTTGAGTTTAATTCGAGCTACTGAGCCGTCTCAAATAAGCCAACAGCAATGAAGAGAAATGTTCGCCCCTTTAAGACGGGGGGAGGGTATAAGACCATCTCCGTTTTGGTATTTTTTTTTTTTTTTGCCATGGAAAATCAGTTTTTATAAAACTCGGGCAATGAGGATGCAGCGGCTTCGTGCCTCCTGCAGAGAATCGTAAAATAAAATTGGGCTTGAATTTTTAATTGCCCATTCTCTTCCCTGAATTACTCACATTTTACACACATTCATGTCGGCAACTGCAATGAATCACATACAAAAAGGAGGTCCAGTTTCGTTTCTTGTCAGAAGGAAAACGACGGCTGACCTTAACCCTATCCATGATTCATGAGACTATGAAATTGAGGCCGGAGGGGTCGGTGTCATTGGATCAGCCTTCCGCGACTATAATATGTGGCGCGTTGCTTATCACGTGGTAGTTGACACTTGAGTGGATCGATTGCTTCTCGCCTACGCCTGGAAAACTAGGGCATTTACGAAGGGAAACCCATCGTCTGCGCTCATGCAGGCCAATTGACTTTTATTATAGAGATTCGCGTATTTCCTAAATATACAATTATAAAGAAAAGCAAAGGAAAAAAAAGGAAATCTGTCTTTTAGCACTTTTTGTAAAGTTTCATGGGAAAAACTAAATAAGCATTTTCCGTGAAATATATGACTCTTCCAAACTATGATCGCTTTTTTTATTGCTAAACTCTAATAATTCTTATAATGTTCCGTTTAAAATTGTAAATTTAATATGGCGTTTTCTAAGAATCCTTAACGGCGTCTTCAGGTTTATTTCTCACTGGGAAATGAAACATTGTTTAAGAATTTTACCGCTTACAAGCCAGCGTCTTCACTGACCAAACTACACTGATTGGAAGAAAGTAATTGGACACTTTCGATTTAAAAGTTTTGTCGAATATCTAGAAAAAAACTTGACGAATTATCCTGAAACTTAAGGGTTGCAAAGAGCATGTTACACCACATATACTTCAGCGAATGTTTTGTTCCGAAGGCAAATAGGGGACCAGCAACAAAGTGAACCAAAAAAATAATGTTTGGGATCACCCTGAAAAAAATAACGCTTGAAATGCGTTGTAGCTTTAGCATAGGATTAAGATGCTTCTTTTACTTATCCGTGTTTATTTATATGAGAGTAGCACGTATATTCATGAAGATATAAAGATTTCTTTAAAAAAATCGAATTGTTTTCGTAAGTTTTTTGTTTATAACATGCAGCGTATTCAACCCAATGCAATGCCATTTTCAGGAAACTTGACAAATTATAATAGAGACAACACCCTGCAATCAGAAAATGAAAATATTAAATTATTGATGAAATATGAGCATTTTTACTAAATAATGTTTAACTGCGCATGCGCAAGGGTTACCAAATTGTCTTTTACATAATTTATTAGTCAAATGTATAGCGCTACTCTTATAAAAACCCCAAGCAAATATTGTGAAAATTCAGAAAGATATCGCCGATAGAATGAATTGAATTTCAGTTGCTCTCAAAAATAAACAAAACGATAAGGGGGTGTTCTCCAAATTTTTATTTTTGGATCGGACATCAGTATCAAGTTCTTCTCCTTACGCTAATATGAAGTCAATATGCCTTCATATCAGCATTAGACGAAGTTAGTTACTGGTGTCCGGTCCAAAAATAAAAATTTGGAGAACACGCCCTTATCGTTTTGTTTATTTTTGAGAGCAACTGAAATTTAATTAATTTTTTTTTGAGAGCAAAAAATTAATGTTTGGGATCACCCTGAAAATGGCATTGCATTGGGTTGAATACGCTGCATGTTATAAACAAAAAACTTATGAAAACAATTCGATTTTTTAAAAAAAATCTTTGTATCTCCATGAATATACGTGCTATTCTCATATACATGAACACGGATAAGTAAAAGAAGCTTCTTAATCCCATGTTAAAGCTACAACGCATTTCAAGCGTTATTTTTTTTCAGGGTGATCCCAAACATTAATTTTTTGGTTCACTTTGTTGCTGGTCCCCTATTTGCCTTTGGGAGAAAACTTTCGCTGAAATATATGAGATGTAACATACTCTTTACACCCGTGAAGTTTCAGGATAATTAGTAAAGTATTTTTCTAGATATTCGACAAAACGTTTAAAATCGAAAGTGTCCAATTACTTTCTTCCAATCAGTGTATCTTTCTGTGTAATAATTTTTCGAGGAATTATTATTACATCATGTTTGGAGGTAATCTCCAGTTTATATTTAGCTAGCAGAGTACTCGGCGTTGCCCGGGATAATTACACTTGTAGGTAAGCAGAACAATCTCAAGAAGTTAAATTAAAACTCTAAATTGGTTAAATAATAACTCAATCAATACAACACAGAGCGAAGGGACTATCCAATCTTAGAAAAATTCGAAAAACAGAGATTCTAGGCGATATACCGGGACGTTATTTAAACTCTTCTTTACCTGCGTCAGATTAAAATGATATCTATCTTCACCACCGGAGAACATCAATGGATACTTTAGATCCAAGTTTTTCTTGCCCTTGACGTAGAAGTTCTTATACCCTCTTGCTCTATTCAAAACTCCCGTTGTTCAAATATTTCCAATACTCTTATAGATTTTTCTGTTTTAGCTGCAGAGTTCCTGTGATCAATACTCGTTCTTTCTCTTTCCTTTCCAGGCACATAAATTTTTGTCAGTCGTCTGGAAATTTGATAGGGAACTCAAGGAAGACACGTGTGACTCCTTTTCCTCCTCAACAGACGCTGCCTTATTTATGTCCTGTCACTGCATCATCATTTTATGCTCGTTAGTAATAATTCTTGGAAACAAACGTTCAATCATCGCACTATCAGCATCTCAGTTTCACACAGAATAGAGTCAAAATGTATTTTTATAAAATGTTTGGATCTGCTATGCTACAAAATAAAGATAGCTGATAACCCCAGCTTTGCTCGGACTCTTTGTTTTTTTGATTAAATTTTGCAATATCTTAAAAATAAACACATGAAAACGCTTAGAATTAATACAGTAAAAATCATAATGAAAATTCGAATTTTTTTTTTTAAATGCTCACAATGGATGGACCTCTCCATGTATGCCACTGCTGCTCTAAATAATTTCTTAGTCACGTAATCTTACTTTAGATGTTCCCCTTGATGTTGTTGCAATTCCCACTCTGCTCTCGATGTCTTGCAGCAGAACTTGGCCATTCATCACTTTGTGTAGTGTAGTGGTCGCCGATTCTTCTATTAACATGTTTACCATTTGCTCAATACAGCACGGAGCTAATGGACTCCTTCCTCTGTCGTCTTTCCACTCTTTCTCAATAGTCTGCTAACTCTC
>JAHWFO010006517.1:115024-178439 GCA_023313115.1 Rhysida immarginata | reverse complement strand
GAGAGTTAGCAGACTATTGAGAAAGAGTGGAAAGACGACAGAGGAAGCACTCCTTTAGCTCCGTGATGTATTGAGCAAATGGGAAGCAAGTAAATAGAAGAATCGGCGACCGCTAGACTGCACAAAGTGATGAATGGCCAAGTTTTGCTTCAACACATCGAGAGAAGAGTGGAAATTGCAACAACACTAAGTATACATCTGAGGTAAGATTACGTGAGTAAGAAATTATTTAGACTAGCAGTGGCATCCTTGGAGAGGTCCAGCCATTGTGAGCTTTTAAAAAGATTTTTTTCGAATTTTCATTAAGAATTTTTACTGTATTAATTCTAAGCATTTTCATTTGTTTATTTTTAAGATATTGCAAAATTTAATTTAATTTTTTGAGATTGTTCTGTTTACATCCAACGCCGGGTACCTTTGCTAGTTATATATATAGAAGACTAGCAGAGGACCCGGCGTTGCCCGGGATAATTATGCTTGTTAGGGAGCTGAAGGAATACACGTGTACCTCCTTTGCCTCATCAAGAGAGACTGCTCTATCTATATCGTCTATTATATCCATTTCCTGTTCATTGTTAATAATTCTTGGAAACGAATGTTCTGTCATTGCATCATCATTTTATGTTCATTGTTATAATTCTTTGAAAAGAACTTTCTATTATTGCATCATCATTTTATGTTCTTTGTTATAATTTTTGGGAACGAATGTTCTGTCATTGCATCATCATTTTTTGTTCATTGTTATAATTCTTTGAATAATTTTGTGCTCATTGTTATTGGTGAATTGCGCATTGAGACCATTGTTCATGCGAACACGACGGTCATTGTTGGTCATGAGATATCTGTTGCTGATCCGAGCGTAGTGTGAATTGCGTGTTGACACCATTGTTGATACCTATTGTTGCACAAACTTTTCCTTTCATTGTTGGTCATGAGATATATATTGGTTGGTCCGTGCAGAGTGTTTGTGAATTGCGTGTTGATACCATTGTTGATATCTATTGTTGCACAAACTTTGCCTTGCATTGTTGGTCATGAGATACTTCTAATTAATATGCCCTTCCATAACCATGAATATCGATTTTTAATCGATAATTATTATTTTTCCGAAATCTGAGGTAGATAGTGACCTTCTTCATGTTTTGAAGGTCATGTATGCGAAATTTTATCAAGATCGGAATAAAACTGTAGAATTGTATTATAAACAAACAAACAAACCCACAAACAAACCCACAAACAAACAAATATCCTTATTTGTATATATATATATATAGATAGACTAGCAGAGGACCCGGCGTTGCCCGGGATAATTACGCTTGTAATTTACAGAACAACCTCAAAAAGCTAAATTAAACCTGCAAATTGGTTAAATAATAACCCAATCTCTACAATATAGAGCGAAGGGACTATCCATTCTAAGAAAAATCCGAAAGACAGGAATTTACCTCTTCACTGAAAAAATCCATTCTAGGTGATCTACCGGGACGCTTATTTCACAATGGTACATGAAAACTGCAACTGTTGCTATTATATCCAATCAGAAACAAAGCGATAGAGAAGTTTATGAAACTTTAAAATGTGAATTAAATTTTTTTAACATCGCTAAAGTATATATAAATATTCAAAGAATATATAAAAATATTTCTTTTATTTTTTAATTATGTATTTATTTAAAATTTCAAGATGTGGTTTATTTTTTTTATCTTTACAATTGAGTCAGATCAGGAAATGAAATATGCTCTAAATATCTATCTTTTTAGATATACTATATTATATATACTGTATATAAAATATTTTTTTAATTATGCTTTTATTAAACATTTTTATCATTGGATAAAACAATAGCGGTTGCAGTTCTCATGTACCACTGTGAAATACGCTACCGGGACTTGATTTACCGAAAAAAAATTTTTAAAGGCTCACAATGGATGGACCTCTCCAAGGATGCCACTGCTAGTCTAAATAATTTTTTACTCACGCAATCTTACTTTAGATGTACACTTGATGTTGTTGCAATTTCCTTTCTTCTTTCGATGTCTTGAAGCAAAAATATATATAGAGTTCAATAATGCGACTTGCTGGATAAAGTTTAAGGAGGGCATCATTGCAATAGAAGATTCACTTGTTATAGCGCAAATGGCTAATTAATAGCTAAATTGTTCCAGGAGGGCATCGGCCATTTCAAAATAAATTGTTTTACAATTCAATGTCTTTCGTTGTTAAGAGGGGAGGAGGTCACTTCATTTATTCTTAACTTCATTCTCTGCTGACAACAAAATAAGTACAATTCTCCTATTAGGCATATCTAATTCTTCTAGAATAACAGGTAAGAAGTTCAGTCAAGGCTTATTCTAGGCGCATTCGTTTATTCGTTCTATGTGATTTTTTTGCCCTGAGTGTGCGCACTAGCCGTCCGAAGTAGCTCTCGTGCGGCCCGTGAGAGGTGTTCGGAGATTTCCGTACACTTCGTTCTCGTGCGCTTCGTGTAGTCCGTGCGCGCACTAAGCGCACGAAGGTAGAAACAGGATCGTTTCGTGCGTTTTACAATTGCAAATGGCGGCCTTCAATCCAGCGAAGCTCCAGATTTCGATCACTGTCGATGATGGTCGAAATTTTGCATTCAAGTGGATGAAGAGAGTTTATACAGATTAAAAAAAAAGTTCGCCAGTGAAAAAGACTTTAAAAATTTAGACTTTAGGGGTGATGAAAAAGAAGTCGTTGAGCCATCGCCATGTTGTTGGTTTGGCTCAAAACGCACGGACCGTTCTAAGATCGTGCACTGACACAGAGACCGCACTGAACGCACTAAACGGTAATTGCACGGGGAGCATTCTTGGTTCGAGGCCAGGTTGGTAATTGCCTTTTCCTGATTTTCATTAATTTATAAGCAGTTGTCTGACGTATAGAATACTCTGAGTACCATTTCTAATAATTAAAGTGAGCACCTGAAGGGTATCCTAAAGTTATACATAGGGTTTTTTATCCCTATTGCGACGATCATTAAAATGGAATTGAAATGCACGAGGCTCGCGAAATTTTATACCACAGTTCGGTAACAACCGAACCTATCATTCCGTTCTTCATTTTCAAGTTTGCTGATAAAACTCTCTCAGAAATTGAATCTTCTGGGAAGGCTATGTCATAGTCCTTTCTACGGCTGGTTACTCTTATTCCAGAATAATAGAACAGTGTAAGGGAAAAGATTTCATTACTTCTAATAATGATGGATGCAGATAAAAAAAGGAGAACGAGATACAAGAATCCTGGATTAAAATGATAAATAATAAAAATAGAACACAGGGTGGTAAGACCCTGAAAAAATTGACGTTTTGAATAGAGGTTATCCTTTGCCAAAGTAAAGAGGATAATAGAGAATTATCCTGAAAGTGATAATTAGGGTCCAGTTTGCACCTAAAACCAATTACTTAAAAAAGGTGTGTGGAAAGTTGGAAAAAGTTTTCAAAAAAGTTGAAAAAAGGTGGAAAAACTTTCACAAAACCATATGATTGAAATTATAAAATCGTTACTAAAGAGCATACATGAGGTACATTAAAAGGTGGGTGGACCTAAAATCCGGACCCTAGTGATAATATTGGTACAGCTAAGCAGGCATAATGAAAACCCAATGATAGGGCAGGAATCTTTAACATGCTTGGAGACCAGTATCTATGATAACCAAATTGGTAGAGGCCTCGAGCTAGAAACACGTGGTTGCTGGTTTGAATCCAGTTCGAGGAATTTTTCTTTTGTTCCCATCTATTTTTAATCTTATAATTTGAGGCATAGTTTCAGTATTTGTATCATGACTAAATAATGTGAATATAATGTTTACGATAAACGGTGCAAGTATAGAAGAACAATGTCATGTCGTTAAATTTTGTTCAATACTAAACAAAGTGTATAGTTATCCAAACTAGTTATAGACCCGTGGGTGATACTCATTTCTGTGAATACTAGGCTTATGGTCTGTAAAGGACGTCATTCGCGAAGATATTGTAAGGTTTTAGTATGTCCATCATAGTCATTAGTGAAGCGCTGGGCATAACTATAAACCTTACAATATCTTTGCGATTAATATCCTTTCTGCCAATTTCCAGAATGTCGACATCAATCTCAAGGAAAAACTGAAGCATCAGAAAGACTGGAAACTATTAATGGATTGTAACAGCCAGTCGACGTTGTGTTTCATACAGATGACACTGAATATAATGTCGAAGCTATCATTAGCGTAACAGAGATGCCATTCTGTTGCAAAGAATCCTCGGGCCCATCAGCAGTGATGCCATCCTAACTTTGTATATACCTGTAGAGAATCATACAGTTGTGATTTTGCGTTCTTGAATTCCAGCTTGAGTGCTTGATGTTCAGGTCAGTAGCAAAGACCACTGCAATACCACCAGTGAAAAACTCTTCAAGCTCATTATGACAAAATTATGCTTAGGCGAATAGTAGAGTGCCACGAATTTACCCACCTAGAGAGATGTCGTCGATCTTGATGGAGGCCGCTGGTGGTCTTCACTTCCTTTCTTGATGATAATTGCAGCTCCACCCGAGACATTTCTTGCAATTTTAGGAGACATTCTGGTTCGGCTGGTTTCAGGCGAGTTTCACAGAAAAAAGCAACGTCGATATTCTGCTTCATTAGATAGCTGTAAAACTCGTTACGTTTACGGGAAATCCCTGTAACGTTCCATTTAATACACTGAAGTTCACTTTCGTTCATCTCATTATATCGTAAGCAGCCATGTTTGCTTTCAGTTATTCGTAAGGAGTCCGTTCATTTGTAGGAAACGTTTGCCCAGTTCATTAAAAGGATGACATATGATTCCAACTTGCTTGTACATAGCTTGCAAATCGTTGATGATGAGGTCTTCTTTTTTCATCTGGTTTAGACACTTCTGCTGAAAAGGACTTATTCGAGATCACTTTTGCACTTAGTATCCATTTAATTTAGGTGCACTTCGAACATACCGAATAGTTGGAAGTGTGATGACTTCCTTTGAGTGGTCTTATCACAGATTTGAACCACTTTAACCTTGGGGAAATCTCTTGATCGAGTGCATTTTTGTTATAACGAGGATCTTCTGTGACCAAAGCGCAGGCAGCACTGTAGTGGCTTCTTGTTCCCTCGAAAGATTCTACTAGCACTTCTAGGGGCCAATCACCAGTAACGTTTTTAACGACTAGGCTTATTTGTGTTCAGTGTTGGGGAGCAGAACCAGGACCATAGGCATGTCTATGGTTTCTTTTGATTTCATTAGTCTGATTACTTTTTCCGTGAAGCAGGTGGCTCTTTTTAGATTTTCTTGAAAGACATCCAGATCATACACTGTATGGAAAACAGCATTCAGACATATGTGACGTTTAGCTTTTGTTTTTGTTAAATTAATAAAAATACATTGTAGGGCCACATTTTGCTATTAAATTCTGGCATGCTTTCTATTAAATTCTGGAAAACTGCTTGCGGAATTCTTCTCCACTCTTCTTGTAAAGCAAACCCCAAAGCAGGCAGTGAAGGTCTATTTTACAAACTTCTATCAGGTTGAGGTCTATTTTACCTATGCTCCAATTCGTCCCAAAGGTTTTCTATCAGGTTAAGGTCTGGGTTTTGGGCTGGCCAGTCCAAAAATTTAACATCATTCTGGCCAAAGCATTCGGTTACAACCCTTGGAGTGTGGCACAGAGTGTTATGCTGCTGAAATGACACAGGTGTCACGAGCATCTTTGCAATGAAAACAAAACACGTTAGTTCTTAGTAATAAAAGTTACTTCAGGCTTCCAGCAGGGGGCGCATCAAACAGCGAATATAAATAAAAGAAAATGGAAATAGAAAGACAGATAGTGCCTGGTTCAAATCTGTCAGATGGGAAGGAAAGAGCAAAGGGGTACTCCCATTTACAAAACAAGGGAGACGATTTTGTCAGAATGAAAGTGGAGAGTATGTGTACTATAAAGAAAAGGACGATGAGAGAAATAGACAATTTATTTATTGCGAAGAGTGCGAATACAGCAAAGATACGGGAAGAGCATATAAATTCGACGTACAGTCGGGTGCATAAAGGTTTTCACCTAAGTCAAATTTGTTCGGCTTCCTTACAATACTTCAATCCAATGAGGTTAGTTTTTCCAGGTATCTAGTCGAGCACGCTTACTATGGAACGATTCCATTAAGTTTTTGCTTAGCATCGGGGGAAGGCAAGTTTTACGTCACGTGCTCAACTATGTTGACAAAAAGATTAATTTGGCTGTTCTGATGAGAATTTTTGTTTTATTAATAATAAACTAATCTATTTGGTTAATTGTGTAACAAAAATGGTGCACAGTATCGATATAATTATATGCGTGATCAAGAGATAAGCTGATGCAGCGCTCGTTATGGTGTGATGCGGAAGTGATTTACAGGTGTAAGTGGGAGCTATTTTCTTTTGACTGCTTGTAAAGGTTACAAGTCTCATTTTTTGTGTAATTTGTGTAAATAAAATAATCAACGACGATTATGCCAAAACCATCCGAAAATTTTTTAAAATTTATTATATAACTAGATGGATCCCGTCAAAATTTGACGGAGAACAACCCATCTTATTATTAATGCCCATCTCTTTAATTAAAAAAATAATAAAATAAAAAATTGTCAGAGATTAAATATCTCATTATGAACAAAGAATAAGAAATGAGTTAATACATAAAATGAAAATAGCTTTAAACTAAATTTCTCTGAAAGTATTGAACTGAGACAAAGTGTCAGCGGATAAAGCGATCAGTTTTTTAAAGCTCTTTCTAAAGATATAACATTTAACATAATATTTTCAGAGTTTTTCAGTAGTCACAAGGAAACGTCATAAAATGATCAAGGCAGGATTTTCTTTCTGCAAATCTTCAGTTTATTTAATTCAAAACAATGATTACGACTATCCCTGGCTTCTGATGGATTGTCGTAACTTTCTTTGTCGGCTTCAGATGCCGATGCGCAGAAGTGCCAATTTTGCTCTTACAAAAAATGCTTTGCATTTTAATATATAGGATTATATAATTTAATAGTAGAGAATAATAAATGATTTGAACAAAAGAGTATTTTTGCAAAAGTAACGGTGGTATGAATTAGTGTATATTTTATTTAAAAACTAAAATATAGAATAAAGCATGCCATGACAATTAACATGAAAAGTTCTTTAAACCCTCAAATAAACAGATCAAATTGCACACTTGGATGAAAAAAATTTAATCTGTGTATGGTGTTCTTTACATACAGCGTTTAATACGCGATAATGAATATAAAAAAATGTCTATCCATATCAAATTCGAACTCTGCCATTCGAGGCAGTAGGCAGAGATTTTACGATACTGTTGTCAGCCGCTATCGCTTATTATTGTCAGAAGAGAGCCCGTGACGAGCACATCCCAGGCATATACCTTCTACCCTATTTTCATTAAGAAGGGAGAGGTCCATTCTAATCTGCCATGACTCTCATTACAAGTACCTGATTTTGCAACCGATCAACATCCGCTAAGCTCAGCCCCTACGGATCAGGTAAAAACCTTTTTGCACCCGACTGTACATAAGGTTAGTGAAACCTCTGTTGCAATAATTGTTAAATGCATAGAAAATGCTAATTTTCTCCTTGAACTTAACATTAAATCTAAAATTATCTATAATTACAAGAAGTGACTATTTCATCGGACTATTCTCAATTAAATTGTGTTGCTCTCAACCCCGCTTCTTCAAAGTGGTTGACGGGATTCAACTATGTTTTTATAGTACAAGTTATGAAGAGGATAGCTTAAGTGATAAATTGTGGACATATAAAGCATTCTGGTATATTGGTTATTTTCCAAAAGGCATGAGGGCCATTTTGTTAAATGAGATTGGCCACGTCAAGATTTACTATATCAATTGTATTTACATTTTCTTCTAATGGACTTAACTGTTTGAGTTTAATGATATTAGCCTACCACATATTGGAGCTAGTAAACAATTACATGAGGGAAATTTTCAACAGAGTTAAGAGGGTGTTATGCTACTCTTCTAATTTTGACCTTGATTTTTAATCCTAAAATTTGAAGCGTGGGTTTATGCTTTAGTGAACTTTTGAACTTATTCTCACTCTTCTTCTTGATTAATGTCATGGACGAAGATAAATGTTTTGCCCAGTTCTTCTTTATCTGTTAAGGCTATTGAAGAGTGTGAATTGATGCAAATATTTTGTCTATTGATTTTCATGCATTCCTGTTAAGAAGAGGATTTCATTCTATGCATTCACCTGTTGCAAATGTTTCCATGTCTGATGATACCAGGTCCCAACCTGCAACTTAGATTGAGTCTTTTTAAAAAAGTTTAACTGATTTGGCTGTATCAAATTATTTAGTGCCTGCAAGTCATATATTTTGAAGTATAATCTTATTTCTGGATTGTGGAAAAAAAAGAAAAGAAATGAAAGAGAAATAAGAGATTTCCATTTGTTAATTTATAAATTTATTCCACTGCACTGTGTATTACATATATGGTATTCCAATGGAGATTCATTTATATTTTTCTATTTATAAATTAAATATTTTCATGTTAATAAATTTTTTGCTATAAGAAAATTTCCCATTTATTCATCCTCCATACTTCTGACATTAATTACGCATTCTAATTAAGATTTAAACGTTGCAGAAGTACTGGAGGATAGAATGACTTTTGGTAGCACTGCTTTCTAGACTAAAAAAGGCCTTTTGCCTAGTCATCATCGCTGTTTGCCGCACATTCTGTTTCTATTGGTATCAGCATTAGCTATGGCTAGACACTCATTTGCCCAGCTGTGATTCTCGGTTACCATATATATATATTTGTGCTCTACTGGTATATTCCGCGATCTGTTTGATTGTGATTTGTTTGAAGTAGGATCCATCAAAAACCCCACCAATCAAAACTCTTAGAGTAAAAGTACAAATGAAGACATATCCCACAAATAAGCCTTAAATTTTATCTGATTTGTTAATAATTTATATATTATTTTTTCGAATTACTTGAAACATATCTGGGGTATTTTCAAAATATACTAGAGTATTTTTTCGTATTTGGAGGGGGGTCTTTTTAAAATTTATTTTCTAATATTAGTTAAATTAATTAATTGGTGATGGCGTTGGCCATCAAATTTATACTATGTATTTTCATTCGCATTTCATTATTGACATGCACCTGGTGATATGACATTAAATTTAAATGATAAATGAAAAATTAAGGCAAGAGCATACATGACAGTCAACAATGACTTCATTGCTCAGAGCGTTGCGATCCCAGACTGGAATTTTCTTTTTCTTTCCTATTTTCATTTATTATTTATTTAAACGCATTTAACATCTGGATTTTAACATTTTAACATCTGAGGCATCCTGTTTAAATAAATCCTCTCAGACCACTCATCCATCAGCTTTTCTTTAATAAATTTGATACTAGGGGTTTATGTTACTATTTACATATACAGTGGCTACGCTAAGACCTATTCATTAACAGAATTATTTTTATATTTGCGAACTAAGACCAGAAAATTGTGGCAGAACGTAAAATTATTCCGAATGTACGAATAACTCCTGTAATAAGAACAATAACCAAATTTAAAAATAAATTATACAGTAGAATTATTTTAGAAAATATTATTAACCCCCATCTGACAGTACATAATGCAAAGAAAAACCTTCAATAAATTTTCGGATAAAAATGATCTAACAATCATTAAAAAATACGAGGGCGGATCAAATATAAACGAGACTATCGTTGTAGAGCACGTTCTATGGGTTGGATCGGTCAGTATTCGACGATTCGACGACGATGATGCAGTGGGGGAGCTTGTGTGCAACTGGCTGCTGACACAACCAACATCTTTTTATCATAACGGGATCAAAAAGCTGCCAATCCGCTGGAAAAAATGTGTTTCTAAATTAGGAGGCAATGTCGAGAAATATTATACAATTGGATTAATTTTTACTATAAATAAAAAAATTATGAAATGAAAGTCTCGTTTATATTTGATCCTTCGTCGTAATATAAAAATTAAGGCTTCATTTGGAGGTCATGTCCTCTTTTATGCTTTTACCACAGCTTTTATCTCTGAGTGTTTTGTACCTGTGTTTTTATTTTTTTTTTCTCCTCCCTTGCACTTTAGACTGGGGGTTTTGACCAACGGGAATTCTGTCCTACACACGCTTGAAGTGTATCTTCAATTTATAATTATCGTCTTTCGGAAAGGAATTCCGTGTTTTCACATTTCTAACATTACTAACAATTAAAAAATTATTTGCTCATTTGATATTAAACTTATGAAATTATTACTAATTAAAAAACCAATTATTTTGCATAAAATGATATTAAACAAACTGTTTTGTATAAATTAAAGCTTTTAACTGTAACCTATATAAAAAGGGAAATGTATCACTTGATAAAAGGGAGATTCTGGGTTCACAATCTTTCAAGATTTGAAATAAATAATAGATATACAATAAAAAGGAAAAATAGATAAATAAATTTATTTATCTATTTATTTTCTTATTTATTTTTATTGAATGTATATATTATTTATTGTATTCCAGGATTCTCCGCTACATTTACTTCCCCAATAACAAGGAATGTTACCTCCCCTCCCCAATAACAAGGAATGTAACGTGCTAACATATTAAAATAATTTTTTGCCGAATCGGCTAAAACCTTGCAAAGATCTTTAAAAATATAAAATGTTCTTACAATTATTTTAAGCCCTAATCCAAATACTTTCTACCTGGTGAATATAATTCTAAGTTACATTCCTTTTTAATTTTTCTAATGTATTTTTAAATTGTTAAAGTTGTTTTTGTCTTGTAGATTTTTTAGTTTATTTTTTGAAATTGGGTTTATTCAAAAATTAAATTTATATCAATTTGAATTTATGGAGAAGGCTTTTTATAATCATGTTAAAATGGTTTTGAAATATTACATTTATCTTTTGATCATTTACCTTTTCATATTTAATATTATTATATTCATTCTTTTTTATATTGAACTACTGGAGTACCCAGAATTGCCCGGGCTTAGCGTGGAGGGAACAATTGTTGCTTCAATTGTTTCGTGTATATATAAAAAAAAGGGTGTTATGGTTTCTGGTACTGGGTCTCGAACCCCAGACCTCTCAGCCGAGGTTTGAGTGCGCTGACTAGATAATTTTATTTATATCCAATCTTTTACTGCCAAGTTTGACGGTACATTATAGTTTTGTTTGTCAGTCCGGGGCATAGACAAACAAATTTTCCGGGGTACCGACTCTTGAGCATGCTACATATAATTGCCCGTGTGAAAAACATGGCGTTTCCAAGTTAATGCCTGCCACACAAAGCAATTGTCCCTGTGCCTTGTTGATACTCATAGCGAATGCAAGCCGGATGGGAAATGCAATCGCTTGAACTCGAAGGGCATATTTGTATCATTAGGTATCAACGGAATGGGAGGAATGAATACGTCTTCACCTGCGGCATTCCCCGTGATGATCATGGCCTTTATTATATTGGGTAATAGATTCTTCACGGTAAGTCTTGTTCCATTACACAGCCTTGGCGGGTCGATATTACGCAATAGCATTATAGAGGATCCTTTTTTTCAAGTGAGCTTATGTGGCAGCATTCCTGGGGGTTCAATGGAATTTATAAACTCTGTAGGGTAATGCACAGCTTGCTCCATATCCATTACTGTATCAATAGGTGGCAGAGTTGCCGGGAAACATTTTCTGAATAAGATCGTTAACATACTTAACGCTATCGTTTTTTGGAGCTAAACTGGCCCTTTTGCACAGCAATCGATGCAAGTTGTAATTTTCGCGTATGCCCGGAAACACTTTAGTTATCAGCTCGTTGAGTGAAGAGGCCATATTGCAGAAATTCGAGGGAAACGAAATTAGACCAGTAGTGGGGTCGACAGGAAATTCTCCATTGGCAAGTAACAGCAATTGTGTGCTAACTGCTCTGCTCTGCTGTGCTAACTGCTCTGCACTGTTCTCCTCGTAAATGAACCCTCATATTCGTCTTGAGATCCACTTTGCGCACATGCCTCCATAAGCTCGATGACTTCAGACAGGCGTTAAGTTCATTGACTGACATAGAGCGTGGAGTCACAGGTAGGGTTTGTCGAAAATCTCCTGCCAGGATGATAACAGCACCACCCATAAGCCGCCCATTTCCCCGTATGTCTTGCAAAATGCGATCAAGCGCTTTTAGTGGCTTTTTGTGGGCCATGGGGCAGTCGTCCCAAACGATTAGTTTGCAATGCTTGAGCACTTGTGCCTGACTGGAACCTTTGCTTATGTTGCAAATGGATCGTTCTGAAACCTGCCAATTCAATGGTAGCTTCAGAGCTGAATGCACTGTTCGACCGCCAAGTAAAAGTGTAGATGCTATTCCAGAAGACGCTAAAGCCAAAGCAATTTCATTTCTTTGGCGAAACTCAACCAGCAAAATATTTATCAGAAATGTTTTTCTAGTTCCCCGGGTGCGTCAAGGAAACAAATACCACCATTTCCATCCTCAGCGAGACTTAACAGAGTGTCATAGGCTTGCCTCTGGTCTGAGACCAATAGAGGTCTATTATTTTCAACAAAAAGTTGGAGAGCATTAATGTCGTGGTTCCTTTCCCTCCAAAAAACTCTATCTAGGACCTCATGACCATTTCGATTCGGCGCCTCCAGCCCAAGCTGCAAGAGAGTTTTGCCGTTAATAGAGATACATTTGTCCTCAAGGAGTATAAGTGCTTGTATCATTATTTCCGCAGTGTAACCTGAGTTAATGATTGGGTTAGCTCTTTGCCCATTTCTGAGAATGTCTTCACTTAAATTTTCTTTATATTTTTCCCAAAGGCGTTGTGGATTTGATGGACCGCACGTCGTGATTATAATGGCAAAAAGATTCCTGAGTTGCTTTGGGAAACACGTGGCAGATGCCTCTGCCAATGTCGTGTCCCAGTATTGATCATTTTCAAGCAATCCGTGTTTCTGACTGTAGCATTCACACAGTTGTCCCTCGAAGTTTTTAAGATCATTAAATGATGTTGGTCCTCGCACAACGTGAAATAACATTCTCAGGTAGTAGCACTGTCACGGAATTTGGCTTATAGAAATTCGTGTGACAAGTTCGGACGTCATAAATCCAGATGCATCTATCATGTCATCACCCAAGTGGTGGATGGATGCGACGTCAGGACGCTCGTCGACATCAACGTCATGAAAAGAGGAGGCGGGTTCATGCGTAGAACGGGAAAAAGAGAGATGCGTGGGAAAAAAGATTTCTGAAAGGAGAAAATCGTGGGAAGAGCTCGAATTCGGAAGGAAAAAAGCTTCGAACAAGGACGGGATGGAACTTAAAAGAATCCTCGTCGTTTATGGCGGTTCCAGATGGAAGCCCAGGTAGGGCTCTCCAGTGGAGAACGAGACAGGAGAGAGGAGCGAGTACCGGCAAGCGAAAGTGGCAACCGTAGCCGAGAAAACTGCGTCTGTCGAAATCTCCAGCGAAGCGAGAGTTTTGGAACGTTCGAATCCTGGCTTGTCAAGCTATGAAGGAGCTTCTACAATTCTCAAAGTTAGTCGTTCCTCGCCTTCACTCACATATCAGTCAAGAACTGCTAAGCCACATCCGTAAAGGCTTTGTGTTCGTACGTGAATATAAGTGACTTTCGTCAATTTTCTTCGTCCGTGCACAGTTAATCGTCTGGTTTTTTTGACTACGAACGGAATAGAAGGAGCAAGTGTGTGTGTGTGTTAACTGTGATGCTACATGCGCTGAATACAATTTAGCGTAATTCTAATTTGACCGTGCTTGTTCTATCCACAGGAATTGAACAGAAATGGTGCTTTTATGTAACCGCTGTGTTCTCGTTCGGCGTGCACGATAATTCGTTGTCTAATTATTTTCGCAATGATATCATATCTCGAAGGGTGAAATGTTTGCTATGTGAATTCTTTTGGGGCCTTCTACTACCATTTAAAGTGATGTGTGAATTAGTGTCAAGTGTAGTGCTAATTTGGGAACTCATTTTATATGTACAAAAATATTTTTAACAATAATAAGCTTTCTTTTCATATAACCTGAATAGTTAAGTGAAATTCTTAGCTATACGTACTATTTAGATATTAAAATCATTTTTGGTTACTTTTTATTAAATGCGCCCGCCCTGTCATTCATTCCACTGCGACCTTTATAAAATCATCATGACAAGCACTCAGCATTGCTGGGATGAACAGGATAGACACGGCCAATGGCGTCAGTTACGCATATGTCAATATGACCTGGAACTTGGGCTCCTTGCTTCCTCCTGCAGAAAATTTTGCGTGACGCATTCCAGATGTAGCATTAATGTCTTTGCAAATGGATCTTGCTGGCACAACTGGAAATATGCTGTTAATGTTGTGTTGGGAGGCAGTTCCGCTCTCTCTTGAGCATTCTTTTCCGTAAGGTATACTCGCTGTCAGTTTTTTAAGTGGACAACCGTTTGGTATCGTTCGTGGATTGGAAAATTTAAGAGGCGCCAAATAGCCTCATTACTGTTTATATACACTATATGATCAAAAATATCCGAACACCCCTCACAGATCATCGATTGGCCCAATGTCACATGATAATGACTTGCACATCATTTAAATAGCTTCCCACACCTTCAGACACAACTCTGCTTGGACATTGGCAAGAATGGGTCGTTCGGCAGAGCTCAGTGAGTTCCAACGTGGAACCATCGTTGGATGTCACCTATGCGGCAAGTCCGTGCGTGACATTTCCAGCCTTCTTCAGATACCCAAGTCAACAGTAGGCGATGTCATTATGAAATGGAAGATCCGGGGATCAACAACAGTTCAACAACGAACCAGTAGACCTAAGAAACTAACGGACAGAGACCGTCGAGTGCTTCGTCGTGTCACCCGCAGCAACCGGAAGTCCTCGGCGGAAAAAATTGCCACAGAGTTTCGAAACGCCTCTGCAAATGATGCCAGTACCATGACAATTCGTCGGGAACTGCACACGATGGGATTCCATGGCCGTGCTGCTGCCCACAAGCCCCACACCAGCAGGGTCAACGCCAAGCGACGTCTGGAGTGGTGCAAAGCCCACAGAAACTGGACAATGGACCAATGGAAACGTGTAATGTGGACAGACGAATCTCGCTACATACTCTGGCAATCCGATGGACGAGTTTGGGTTTGGCGCATACCTGGAGAACGCTTCTTACCTGAGTGCACAGAGCCCACAGTCAAGTTCGGAGGAAGAGGAGTCATGGTGTGGGGCTCATTTTCAAGGTACGGACTGGACCAGCTCGTTCCTGTGCAAGGAATCATGAACTCCGACCGTTATCTGAATGTTTTGGACAACTGTGCACTTCCAACGTTGTGGCAATTTTTCGGAAACGGGCCATTTCTCTACCAACACGACAATGCTCCGTGCCACAAAGCGAGGCGTGTACAGCAGTGGTTTGCGGACTCAGGGGTCGAAGAAATGGGTTGGCCGGCACAAAGTCCCGACCTCAATCCTACAGAGAGTCTGTGGGATGAATTGGAAAGACGCTTGCGGGCCAGATCACATCGGCCAACTTTTGTACCTGAACTGATTCTCGCTCTTCGGGAGGAATGGAGGAACATTCCGGAAAGTACCTACCAACATTTGGTGGAAAGTCTTCCCCGAAGGGTGGAAGCTGTGATTCGGGCAACGCCCTATTGATTTCCATGAAATCGTGGCTAGAGCGCAAACGTGCATGTGTCCGGATATTTGTGATCATATAGTGTATCTCCCCAATTGGTATTGAGTCACCTCATCCACCACATTTTCATCGGCTAACCCAAAAACGGCCATGTCACTGCCTTTGGTGACGTATTTGCAAATGTACTTAATCGATTTAACAGAGTGGCCGTGCTCGATATTTATGTGCACCTGAAAAATTTTTGTAAGGAGAGGGGAATAAGGCACGACCCATCTGTTATTAATTTCGATGTCTCTTTTTTTGGTGCTAAATTTGACTAACAATCGCTCTGAAGCCCCCATTTTCAGGTTTCCGTCTTCTGAATAAAGACTGAACCATCGTTGGCTGATTGTGTGTCATCAGTGAACCGCCGTGGATAGTACATTTGCCATTTTTTATGCATGGTGCCCTCTGGTTTAAAAGTCCGCACGGTCCATGAATCATGTTCTTTGACACTACTTCGAATAACAGTGGATCCTTTTGAAGATCTGGAAGCTCTGCAGGAATTATGTAGTCTATTTCAGTCTGTCGGATTTTTTTTTAGCCATACTAACATGTATACATGTGAAAGACCTCGCTTTTGCCATTCAACCGAATACAACCAACAGCTGGTTTCTCCAAATATGTGGCTTTTCTTAAGAACAACAATAAATTTGATTAATTTTTGCTTAAATACTCTCGCTGTTAAATCGTGGCGATCAATCGGTGACTGGCCTTCCAAAAACTCAACTTCTTTCTCTGGCCGCTTAGGATTACATGTAAAGGTTACAAAAAGATCCGGATGACCATGATTGCGGACATCGGAAATAGCATCTTGAGCATATTCGTGCATGTGCCTCGGACTGCCAGTGAACGTAGCCGGTAATATGACCATCCTTCCTATATCAGCGACATTCCGGTCACTAGCCACAGAGTCTTGTAGATGAATATAGTCATCAACACGCAGTTTTTGCTGATTTAACCTAATATAAAGAAGCCGCTTATATTCGACTTTCGCGTACATATCTACGATGTATTGATGAAACAGTTAACGGAATCGTAAGATGCTGTTTGACGATCCCTCTGTTAGCATGGTGCCGTATGCATAAAGCTCCATAGAAGATACTTTTTGGCGTCCTATTTCTTGTGAGAGCATCGGTTTGCTTTATGGTAAAGTGGTATCCATCCTCGCCCTCCCAGAAGATAAGAGGATACAGCAGAGCATCATATGAACGATGTGTTTCTGGAATCCTCAGCAAATTTTCGCTTCGTCTCTGAAGAATTATGTCAGGGCTATCGTACTCTTCCAGATCAACCATGAGTATGGCTACATCGTTAATGGTTGGGGCGTTAAAACGCCGTTTATGTTCACCAGATGGCCTCTTGTCTGCCCATATGACTACTTTGTACTGGTCTGTAGGGATCCTTTCTAATGCAGTTTTAAACATTTTATACCAGGTGGTTGTGCGATTGAAATAGTCTCTGCAGACTTAAAGGGCAAATGACACCAAAAATTTCGCTACTGAGATAATAAATCAAAAAGAATGAAGCATAAAAAAGAGAAAAAGTTACAAATTTTTTTAACAAAAAGGCAAGAAATATGCGAAATCGGACCCCCTCCGTTAGAAAACGTTTTTAACAAAGATCTGCGAGGCTAACGACAAATACAGGCTCCGGCACTGAAAAGTCACCTGATCAAGATAGGTCTATTAACAATCCAATCTGCATTGTTTCCAACAAAGGATAAAACACTAATTGTTAAAATACAAGATGGAAACAATGAAAGTTACATTGTTAATAGATCATCTTGGTCATGTGACTTTTCAGTGCCGGAGCCTGTTTTTCTCGTTAGCCTCGAGAGAGCTGCGAGTGACGTAAAGTTTGCCATAGAAAGCTGATTGGTTAGCGAACATCTGTTGTTGACAAGCTTTACGACATGACTGCCTTTATTATTATAGAAGAAATGCCAAAAGCAACAATGGATATTATTCAGTAAAACATGTCTGTAAAAATAAAGGAGGTCATGGTTAGGCAAATAGAACTAATTGTTACAAGATGGATTTGGCATTATCTTGGAAAAAGAAACAGACGCCCTTTATTCCCTCTTTTGTTGTAACAGTGATTAGGAAAACAAAAGAGGGAATTGGGAAATTTATTATAGAATTATTTGTACACGTACTATATACTGAATAAAATGTACATTATTCATAAAGCCTTAATAGTAATAAATATTATTGTATTCTTATAAAAACATTTTTATTTACATTAATAAATATCTACTTATATTAAATTTCAATTTATTACATCGATTTATATTTTTAGAAATTATTCTAAAACTAGTATTAAATCCCGTCATACGACGGTGCCACAACAGATGAATCTGTAAATTTGATTTTAACTAAAAATTTCACCTGTGATAGAACTGTGATAATTGAAAGGACTGCTAATAGTAAATAAGTCGCTGCCAATATGAAAGCGAGGCTGAAAAATGTTTACTTACTTAGTTTTCAAACCTGCTTATCCGTTAAGGTCGCGGGGACAGCGCTAGAGGTTTTCCGCCATCAGGCATGTCCTCAGTGGTAATACCCAAGCGATTCAAACCCAGTTGCTCTATGTAGTTCAGCCACATTGGTCTCTTATGTGACCACCGAATTGGAAAATAGCAATTGCCTAAGAAGACAGTTTGTGGCATCCATGCATCCATGGAGAAATCCCTTTCCAGTACTTTTAACTATACTAACACAACTGAGCCGTCTCAATGCGGAGTAGGGCTCAACACCTAAAGAGTACCTTATTGTGATGCTGAACACTTTATCTGATAGAGAACATCTGGCACACCTCTCAAGATCTCATTTCGGCACTCTTTTGGTCATTACCCAAGACTCATGACCATGGAGGAGAATAGGGACAAAGAGAGATTTAAAAACAGACAGCTTGGCCTTCTTTCCTAGCTCAAGTTTGTTACAATGGATCACCAAAGTTCGCGTTAGAAACAGCTTGGTGCACCGATCCGAGCATCCAAGAAATAATGTAACTTGCTTTTAATTTTATTCAAAAGTCCGGCGTAAGACGGTAACTGGCAACAGTGGAAACTATAAGTTCGATTTTATTAAAAAAAATATTACATCTGCGACAGGACACTGATAATTGACAGTATTGCCAATAGTAAAAAAGTCGCAATACTAACACAATGTGTTCTCTTATAATGTGACAAAGTCATTACTGTCAGTTTGACCGTTATAACATAATACCAAAATTCTATGACTGTTAGATGTAAACTTTGCTCTTCAGCCTAAATGACTCGTCGGACTCGTTTTTTTTTTTTGCTTTTTTTTTGTTTTTGCCTCCCTCATTGTTCGATTTTTTCTAGGCAGACCATTTTGGGGGCATATTGCACGACTACTATGTTTTAAAACTAAAAAAATCAATTATACACATGTAATAAATATCAAAAAATGAGAAAAAATAATGTTATTTGCTTTTCATTTTATTGGATTTGTTTTTTTAATCTAATTTAAGAATTTTTCTTTTTATTAATTTATTCAACTGAAAAATCATTACTATGCACCTTTAACGAATATCATAAAATGTAAAAACTAATTCGAGATGTAGTTGGAGCCAAAAATTGTGGACGAAATGCAACGATGACGACAGGAAACCACTGATCCACATAAGTTTATTAAATGTTTTCTATTTGTGATATGAATTGATTTATTTTTGAAACAATTTGCTATTCAATTTCAAAATTTTATCTGAAATTTATTATTTTTTTATTTAAATTAAAAAATAAGAATCATATAAAATTAATAAATTTCATAATTTAGAATAGCTAAAAGTACTTACTTAAGATTTAATTTAATTTACTAATTTATTTTAGTGTGTGATTTTTAAATGTCAATAAATGTAGTTACTATAGTAAAACTATGATATCAATATATTTTTTAGGGAAAATTGATAAAGGAAGTTTCTCTAATATTTATGAACCGGTAGCCTACGAAAAGAATATGATTTTTTTTAATCTAGTCTTTTTTGTCAGCTGCGATTTTTGGATTTTAACAATCACTGTTTTTTCATTTGTTGGAAACAATGAAGGTTGTATTGTACCTCGGCACCATGGAAACGAGCATGGAGCAGGAGGATTTATCATTTCATATATAAGATTGGGTTTTTTGGGCACTGGAGCTGTCGTGAAAGGAGGTGAAGTTCTTTCTTCATGGCTTCCTTTTCCTCCAGAATTAAAAATTCATGAAACCTCATTATTAATTCTTCCATGTAACCTTCTTCTGCACATAAATAAAAATGGTATTTATATACACGTGTAATAGTAATATTTTAAAAGATTTTCATGTGGCAAAGTTTAGTGGTTTTCGTCGGTTGAAAATTGGCTCTGTTAATATTTTTCAGCCATTGCCTTTTTAAACTTGGATCTTTAAAGTCGGAAATCCAAAAAAACTTACTTTTTCCCCACTCATAGATGAATTGTTGCAAGTAAATCCAAAGCAATAAACCATGCTAACGAATTTTTCAGGCAGATTCAACAATGATTAAAGTTGCTCTGAGCTTATGCGCAATAGCAAGAGAAGTTTGTGATGTTGGGCACGGCCCAACTATATCTACAGGCCTGACGAGGCCAACGAGAAAGACAGACCTCGAAGCGGAAAAGTCACCTGATCATCTGGGTCCGAACAACAATCCAATCTTCATTGTCTCCATCTTGGATGTAAACAATGAGTGTTTTTCCGATTGTTGGAAACAATGAAGGTTGGATTGTTGTTCGGACCCAGATGGTCAGGTGACTTTTCCGCTTCGAGGCCTGTCGTTTTCGTTGGCTTCGCAGGCCTGACAACTGACGTCATGCTAGACGTCAGCGAGGCATGAGGTCGTCTGCCTGTCATTTTGACGGAGGCGATAATTTTTTTCATATTAATGGATTATTCGTTTAACTTGATTAAACATAATTTGTGATAAATTAAAGTATTTCAAATTAAATTATTTCCGTTGAGAAGAGGGTTCCCATGGCGTCATCAATCCTCAGTTGTCAGGCCTGATAGATATAGACGGCCGTGTGTTGGGCAAACCTGACGTCATTAGCATTGCGATAGTTTTTGACGAAAATCAAACTGAATTTGTATTACCGGAAGTGACCTTTAAATTATGATTTCTTTATTAAAAATGACAAGAAAAAAAATAAAATTGATATTTAGTATCAGTAAGGAATTCAAAACTATATGAAATCAACTTCCGGTTTGGTGTCATTTGCCCTTTAAAACTATGTCTTGTCGCATGCCAGATATATTAGCACATCGTTGATCTGCCTCTATTTTTCATCGCCCATGAAGTAAACTTGTAGAAATTTTAGATTTTCGCCTGGAAGGGGAAGAAGTGATCCAACTTTGTGGTAAATTTGACCCTGTACCTTAAAAGTAGGCATGAATCCACCTTTTTGCACTATTGATGAGGCACCAAACGATATCATTTGGAAGCTTAAGTGTATGCCCTTATACTTTTTAGGAAATGTTTGGAATCTGCTATTTTGCCAAATAAGTATGGTAATAGTGGTTCTGGAGGTTCTTTAAGTAGCGGCAGCTTCACTTTTCCATTAGAGCAACATATTCCAGGTGGTTCACAATTATATTTCTTTGCCTGACAATGGTTACATACGACATCCATCCTTCCTATTAGGACTTTAGGGTGATTAAAGTAATCGTATTCAGAGTTGTAATTAAATGCCCTTAATTTTAAATCAGAATGTCGATTCGCCATCCTTAATTTTTCCATTCTACGTCGAACTCGTTGTACACGCAGCGCTCTTTCCTCCGAAGTTTAGCTTGCCCTTGAAGCTCGCATACGCTCCTGCTGTATACGAAGCTCTCGTTCCTCTGAAGTTTCCCTTGCCCTTGACGTTGAAACTTGCATACGCTTCTGCTGTAGCAACACCTCATATAGAGAAGGCCTGCGTACAAAAGGTGCATACATTGTTACATCATCATCAAGCGGCTATTGTTATCGTATTTCTACCAATAATAAGCCCTAAATTTGGCCGCTTGATGGTGATGTAACAATGCATACACCTTTGGTGATTTCTCTTTCCTCTGAAGTTTCCCTTAGTAGTGTTGGTGAATTGCGTGTATATACGATTGTTGATACCTATTGTTGTACAAATTTGCCTTGCATTGCTGGTCACGAGATACTTCTTATTAATATGCACTTCCATCATCACGAATATCGATTTATTATCGATAATTATTATTTTTTCGAATTTTGAGATAAGATTTTCGAATTCTGGGGGGAAGATTTTAAATTATACATGGGTCTTTCCACTTATGACCTCTTGGATTTTAATGAAATTTAGAATATACACTGGCGTTAGGGAGTTGATAATAAATACCAAATATTATTAATTTTTATAGATTTTTATGGAAGTTACGGACATTTAAAATTTTCGAAATTTGAGTGAGGGCCTTATCTATGAAGTACTGTAACTTATATATAATTTTTATAGAATTTCATTCAAATTAAAATATCAAAAGAATTACAACAAATAACTAATGCTGAGCTATTAGCTCGTATTATCAGCATATAAATAAAAATCAAATTGAAAAATTATCTATCACATAAAACATTAAAAAAATAAATTGGTATGGCGGAATGGTACATTCGCACAGGCCTACCACGGGATAATGATACGGAATCAAAAAATTTTTACGGGGGTGTGTTGGGACAAGGCCGCTAATTAAATCGTAGAATACGTCTTGAAGCCATATGGCGAATAAGAAAGAACTTTGTCCAACACAATTTAAAAAATTTAATTTCTGATATAAAATGTTCAAACAAAATAAAAGTACTTGCAATTCATCATAAATTTTCAACCAAACCTTTATGGCATTCTCAACTTAAAATATCACTGGTCAATGATAAGAGAAGTATGTTAGAAATGGCAACAGACAAGAATCAATATTTCGTGCAAACATCAAATTTATAGTACTGTCACCCTATGTAATAGGTGATTCGATAGGTTTGTAATCTAAATTAAAATGTATCTTCATAAAGCTAAGAGCGTATAAATTTAATGTAGCATCTACACTGATAATGCTAACTGTCATAATTGCAATATTAGTATCCACCTCCATGTTGTCACTGACTGGTCTAGTTGTTGGTGAATATTTCATTATCGCACTGAAAAACCACATTTCCATATCAGATATCGACACTTAAGGAATGAATATACACTGAGTGGCCAGATTATTATGACCATCCCATCAGTACTTCGATGGGAGACCTTCTGCCTTCAATACTGCGGCGATTCGCATTTACTCCACGAGATGTTGAAAGGTGATGCGAAGAATCTGACATCATGAATGCTGTTGTCTTGTGCTTTCTGATCACAATCCGCTTCTGTCTCTATCAGTGAGCTTCAACTTTCGGCCAATGTTGTGCTTGGAAGATGATGTCTTCCCCTGCTTCTTATAGGCTATCATAACAGTCTTTGCCTGATGAAGAGCACTGTCCTGTTGTGTGAAATTTGTTGGTTTTGGAACCACGTGTCTGGTGGCTCTTTCAACTTGCTCCCACAAAGGCTCAATTGGATTGAGATTTAGTCATTATGGGGGCCACCTAAGCCAGGTTCGTCGTCCTTCATGGCGATCGCAACAATCTCGCCTTACTATCATTTCAATTGTCGAATCAACATAGGGGTTAAAGCATACAATTTTTTTGAAGCAAACAACGCACAGAAATTGTTTGTTCTTGAAACTATTCCTGCAAAATACGAGTAGTGTGGCATGGCGCATTGTCACGTTGGAAGAAGCCATCTCCATTGGGATACACAATCAACATGATTACATGGACTTGATCAGCAAAGATACTTAGGTATGTTCTGATATTGAGACATTTTTCTACACAAATTAAAGGACCCATATCATGCCAGGGAAACATGCCCCAAACCATAATTGCCCCCATGAGCTTGAAGGATTGTACTCGTGCATGTGGGGTCCATGCGTTCATGCAATTTCTGTCAAATTCTCATTCTGGTATCTGCATCATGCAACTGAAAACGTGGATCCATGAGACCACATGACTTTATTCCGATGCTCAACTGTCCAATCCTTGTGTTCCTGTGCGAATTGGAGACGTTTTATTTTGTTAACTGCAGATGAGCAAAGGTGTTCGAACTGGCCTTTGGCTCCCATATGTACTCTTACTAAAATCCAAGATCTGTCTGTTTTGTCCCTTTATAGACTCAGCCCCTGCAAGAGATACCTCGGAACCACCTTTTTAATGGATACTTTTGGCTGTGTAGGGGGCGATAGGGGGGGGTATTCCAATTAAATGTTTTTTTTTTCCCTCAAAAATTTTTTTAAATAAATTTAATTTTTCTGCATCTCTATGGAGTTTCGTTTGCGTTGTGCAGTTTGTGACGTCGTGTTTGTTTGCCAATGGGTTTTCTTTGCGCGTGTGGTGATTGAGATTTAGCGTGTAGATGTTTACCCGTGACCACCGAGAGAGAAGGCCTCCGCAATGAAACTGAATACATTGTTACATCATCATAGATAGTGCATTGTTATTCGTATTTCTACCAATAATAAGCCCTAATTTGCACTATCTATGATGATGTAACAATGTATTCAGTTTCATTGCTGAGGCCTTCTCTCTCGGTGGTCACGGTTTACCACCACAGTAACGAACTATACTATTGTTGGAAATAAAACAACAAAGCATGGAAATAGAATTTTTAAGAAAATTGTTGTAAATAAAGCAACAAAGCGTGGAAAGAGAATTTATATGAACACTAGATGAGGTACCCGACGTTGCCCGGGATAATTACACTTGGATGTAAACAGAACAATCTCAAAAAATTAAATTAAATTTTGCAATATCTTAAAAATAAACACATGAAAATGCTTAGAATTAATACAGTCAAAATTCTTAATGAAAATTCGAAAAAAATCTTTTTAAAGGCTCACAATGGATGGACTGCTCCAATAATTTCTTACTCAGATAATCTTACTTCAGATCTACACTTGATGTTGTTGCAATTTCCACTCTTCTCTCGCTGTGTTGAAGCAAAATTTGGCCTTTCATCACTTTGGGTAGTCTAGCGGTCGCCAATTCTTCTATTTACTTGCTTCCCATTTGCTCAATACAGCACGGAGCTAAAGGTTTGCTTTCTCTGTCGTCTTTCCACTCTTTCTCAATAGTCTGCTAACTCTTCATTATCTCCAGCTACTGATCATTTTTAAAGATTTTCAAGAAATTGTTAAGTACTAAGAACTCTCTTTTCTAAGAAAAACCTGAATAACAGGAATTCTATGCTTTGTTACAAATTGAAACTTATCCATATTGCATCATCATTTTATGTTCATTGTTATAATTCTTGGAAAGGATTGCTTTATCATTGCATCATCATTTTGAGCTCATTGTTATTGGTGAATTGCGTGTTGAAACCATTGTTGATACCTATTGTTGCACAAACTTTTATTTGCATTGTTGGTCATGAGATATATATTGTTGGTCCGTGCAGAGTGTTTGTGAATTGCGTGTTGATACCATTGTTGCAAAAACTTTGTCTTGCATTGTTGGTCATGCGATATTTCTCATTAATATGCCCTGCCATAACCATGAATATCGATTTTTTATCGATAATTATTATTTTTTCGAAATATGAAGTAGACAGTGACCTTCCTCATGCTTTGAAGGTCATGTATGCGAAATTTCATCAAGATCGGAATAAAACTGTAGATTTGTATAAAAAACGTACACACAGACCCACCCACAGACAGACCCACAGACCCACAAACATCCTTCTTTATATATATAGATAAAAGATTATTATCGCTAAAGAATACTGGACGCCCTCTGTTGGGGGAATATGAGAAATAAATTCTAGCCACCATTTATCCTAAAGGCGCATGAGTAATATCCTATGTAAATAAATATGTTATTTATTTTTATTTTCCTGTATATCTCCTTATCTACTATTACTAAAATCCAAGGTCTGTCTGTTTTGTCTCTTTATAGACTCTGCTTCTGCAAGAGATACCTCGGAACCACTTTTTTTATGGATAATTTTGGCTATGTAGGGGGCGATAGGGGCATTTTTATTCCAATTAAATGTTTTTTTCCCACAAAATTTTTTTAAAATAAATTCATTTTTCCTGCATCTCTCTGGAGTTTCGTTTGCGTTATGCAGTTTGTGACGTCATGTTTGTTTGCCAATGGGTTTTCTTTGTGCTTGTGGTGATTGTGATTTAGCGTGCAGATGTTTACCACCACGAGGCCAACGAGAGACAGGCCAGGCAACACCTCCTAAAGGGAAAGCCTCTGCACGGAAACCGTCATACATTGTTACATCATCAGAGTAGTGCAAATTCAGGGCTTATTATTGGTAGAAATACGAATAACAATGCACTACTATGATGATGTAACAATGTATGACGTTTCCGTGCACAGGCTTTCTCTTTAGGAGGTGTTGGGCCAGGGCACTCAAGTCACCTGATCATCAGGGTCCGGGCAACAATTCATCCTTCATTGTTTCCAACAAACGAAAAAATTCTGATTGTTCAAATCCAAGATGGAGACAATGAAGGGTGAATTGTTGCCCGGACCCCGATGATCATGTGACTTTTGAGTGCCCTGGCCTTTCTCTCGTTGGCCTCGTTACCACCACCAATGACGTATATTAAAGATAGACTCCGAAGCAATTTTGTTACTTGAAGCAAATTGGGAAGCTCCATGCCCAGAACTATCATGGCCGAAAGTGAGTGAAGATGATGCAAAACACATGAGAGTAGCTGATTAATAATCCTTTCACATGCCGATCACGGACTGATAAGTTTATCTTTTCGTTTACTTTGTATTTGAAGTAATTCATTATATTTTATAAACAATTTTTCGTTCATGATTTCAATTTCAATTTCGTTTCGATCGTCTTTCAGTTATATATTTTCATTTTAGTTACGTATTTTTGATTTATGCTTGTGGAAAATGATTCCTGATCTTTTTTCGTGTCTGTTTGTGCAGTTGTACGCAAAAAAACTTTGAAGAATGGTTTTGAATTAATTATTCCTCGGGCCCAAAATCTTCAAAAAGAAAGCAGCCAGACAGCTAATTACTCCACGGCTCACTCCTGCCCAGAACTGCCATGGCCAGAGTATATGGCCATGGCTCAATTTGTTTCACTTTTTGCCGCTGTTAACAATAGGATTGGGAGTCTATCTTTAATATACGTCATTGACCACCATAGCGATGCCAACGAGAGACAGGCTAGGCAACACCTCCTAAAAAGGTGTGGCATGAGGGCCTTATTTACAAAATGATCAGAGAAGGGTTCCCTGCCGATTTGATTTTGTTGGTGAAATCCTTTCTTGACGGCAGATCCTATCAAGCCAAAGTTGGAGAAAATCTTTCCACGCCCCATATTGTAAAGACCAGCTTTAACATGGAAGATACTCACTCTCCCTTATGACCTCTTGATATTATTCTTAGCTTATTTAAAGTATGAGCTATTTGATTTGGAAAGCCTCTGCACGGAAACCGTCATGCATTGTTACATCATCATAGTAGTGCAAATTCAGGGCTTATTATTGGTAGAAATACGAATAACAATGCACTACTATGATGATGTAACAATGTATGACGTTTCCGTGCACAGGCTTTCTCTTTAGGAGGTGTTGGGCTAGGGCACTCAAAAGTCACATGATCATCGGGGTCCGGGCAACAATTCATCCTTCATTGTTTCCAACAAACGAAAAATTACTGATGGCGACAATGAAGGATGAATTGTTGACCGGACCCCGATGATCATGTGACTTTTGAGTGTCCTGGCCTGTCTCTCGTTGGCCTCGCCACCACAGTAACGAACTATACTATTGTTGGAAATAAAACAACAAAGCATGGAAATAGAATTTTTAAGAAAATTGTTGTAAATAAAGCAACAAAGCGTGGAAAGAGAATTTATATGAAAATATCGCCAAAGAATACTGGACGCCCTCTGTTGGGGGAATATGAGAAATGAATTCTAGCCAACATTTATCCTAAAGGCGCATGAGTGATATCCTATGTAAATAAATATGTTATTTACTTTTATTTTCCTGTATATCTCTTTATAAAAAATTAAGCTGAGTTCTTTATATGTTATTGTGTAGTTTTTGTTGTTAATGTAGTAATTTGTTGTCCTTCATTGTTCAGATGCCAAATTTTTATTTTAATAACTATTTTAATGCCCTAGAATTTTTTATAAAAAAACTAAACTCTATTTGCAACAACAAATAATGTATATAAACACGAATAAAAATAGAGATAATAAATGTTTGAGTTTGTGTCACCTAATCTTTTTATGCGATAGTAAAGACAGTCATTAAATGTTTGGTCGCAATTTTAGTCTCTTAACTGGACCAGATAATACGATCAAAATATTTGTTATTGTACAGAAACTGGTTAGTAAGATTTCAATTAACTGATGGGGACAAATTCTATTACTCCCAAGTCATTAATGATATCATATATAAAATATTGGGGAAATGTGAAAATAATGTTTTTCTTTTCAAAGAAAATAAACAGTGTGCAGCTAAAATTTTTAGTTCTTAGCCAGTTACGAGGGTTAAATCCCGTTTTAAAAACGGGAATTTTTTTTCAAGAAAAACTCTAAATCAAACAAAAAACAAAAAAAAAAACAAAAAACAACGAAACTTTATTGAATGCTTTATTTCTTGAAATATTTCTCATTTAATTACTCATGAACACGCGAATAGAAACTCAGTGTCCATAAATTTAATAGTTACTGAAAAAGTTTCCACAGTTCTGAGGTTCGCTGTTGTGTCAGTGATTACAAAATTTGAAGAAATTAATAACACCAACATTCATAACATTTTGACAGAAGAAAAAGCTGCAAACCCTGGAAACTATAATTGTTCGTTGATTGATTTAGACCTTTCAGCATCAGGTTTTATAAAAATTTTCAATGTTGATTTTAATCAGACCCAATTTCCACAACATTTAATAAATGCCAATTTAAGGCCCGAATCAAAATCAACTTTTCATTGGAGTTGTTTGTTGTCTATAGTAAAAACCGTCCCATTCATATATATGGCCAATCTATATTCCCTAATGAATATAGAGCCCAAAGACCATCATCGAATTTTCAATGCGACAAATATATTTCCAATCACTAAATTTACACGTTTGTGGCAATCATTATGTGATTCTACTACTTTTAGAAGGAAAAGTCATGGCAGAAACTAAATTACACATATTATTGTCAATTTTTATGCAATGAGGATAGAATTGCTTTAGCATTAGAAGAGATATTGACATTACTGAGAATGAGAAACGATTTGAGAATCAAGAGGTTATGGTTTTTAACTAAAAGTTCCTTTGATTGTCCTGAGACGTGTCAGAATAATTATATAAGAAATGTTCACTAAAAAAGAACTCAATAAATTTTTATTTTCGTTTTTTCCCCCTTGAAAAAAAGTAAAAATATCCGCAAAAAAATCCGTTTTTATTTATTACATTAATTTTAAGTGTGAACGACAACAGTTGAAAATGAACCTTTAACAACGATCACGCTAAAAAACAAGAAATACAACACAGAAAATTTGAAAATGGACACAATTAATCATACTAGATATAATAATAATAATAATAATAATAATAATAATAATAATAATTCACTATTAAAAAATCCCCTTTATAGACACGGTTCCTGTGAGAGGTACACATAAATCACTTTTTATTGTTTATTTTGGCCGTGTAGGAGACGCTGGGGTGGGAAAGGGGGGAGGGTCTAGTTCCTGTCTTGCAGTTTTTTTACTTAAATTTTTTTTTCAAAAAATCAGTTTTTATACATGTCAATAGAATTTTGTGTGCGTGGATCAGTTTGTAACGTCATGGTTTTATTTCTAATGGATTTTGTTAATTTGATTGAGCGCGTAGAGTTCCGACAACAACAGCAAACGAACCGCTGACTTACAAAATAAAGGGAATGGACAGAATAATAGGAACACCTTTCGATTCAGACGTTTTGTCGAATATCTATTAAAATATAAAGGTATATTGACCTCTTATTGAGCTCATATCAGCTTAAGGAGAAGAAGTTGATACCGTGTTCGGTCCCAAAATAAAAATTTGGAGAAAGCCTTTTATCGTATTGTTTGAGAACAACTGAAATTTCAACTCATTCTATCGGCGATATCTTTCTGAATTTTTAGGATATTTGCTTGGGCTTTTCATGAAAGTGGCTCTCAAACAAAACGATAAGGGGCTAATAAATTATGCAAAAAAAAACATTATTTAGTTATTTTGGTAACGCTTACACATGCGCAGATAAACATTTAGTATAAATGCTCATATTTCATCAAATATTAATAAATTAATGTTCTGACTGCAGGGTTTTGTCTCTAACTGTAGTTTGTCAAGTTCCTTGAAAATGACATTGCATTGGGTTGAAAACCCTGCATGTTATAAACAAAAAACTTACAAAAAAATTCTTTTTTTTTTAAAGAAACCTTTATATCTCCATGAATATACGTGCTATTCTCACACAAAAGAACACAGATAAGTAAATCAAGCCTTCTAATCATATGCCACAGTTACAACGCATTTCAGACATTATTTTATACAGGGTGATCCCAAACATTATTTTTTTTGTTCAATTTGTTACTGGTTTCCTATTTGATTTTGGGACAAATCTTTCACTGAAATATATGAAGTGTAACATGCGCTTTACACCCCTGAAGTTTCAGGATTATTCGTCAAATATTTCTCTAGATATTCGACAAAACGTCCAAATCGAAAGGTGTTCCTATTATTTTGTCGACCCCCGTACGTTTCTGGAGTACTGTCCCAATGTTTTTTATCTGTCCTGAGTGTTTTTGGCTGGCATTTGAAAAAAAACCCAGAAATATAAGAAGAAAGGCAAAAGAGTATTTCAGGCCTATTCACAAAATGAAGCTTTCTTCCTAACCCTTTTAAATGAGTCCTATTATAATAGCATTGTTATTGAACCAATTCAACGCTTTTCCGTCATGCCTTTCTTCGAAAAATTTTCCGATTCCAAATTTTAAGAAGTATTTTTTTTAATTTCTCACTAATATTAAACAATTTTTTGTAATGTAGATATTTAAAATAATTTTTCTCTCATTGAACAAAAAAATTTTGTCCCAATGTTTTTTCCCCGTTTTTAAAACTGACCTTAACACTCTTATTTTTTTATTATGAAGCATAGTACCGTTTTGTATGTTTATTATATTATGAAAAAATAGTCAACCAATCAATCAGTTTTTTTCCGTTTTTAAAACGGCGTCAATACTAGTCCCATACCAATCAATCAGTCGTCCATAGTTAGACCAGTCTGTCAGTGCAGGTTCAAATTCGTTAGAGAGTTAAGATTTAAAAAAATTGCAAAAACGCCTGCTCTCCTATAACTTTTAATGTGATAGTTTAAGTTTTAAACATCTTTTAATTAATAACTAACAGCGCCAAATGTCATAGCGACGGAATATTGGACTTTAATTAATTTACTGTTCAATAATCAATTACTGGTACAGAAGTTAAAAGTTAAAATCTCAGTTAAAATTAAAGTTATTTCAAGTTTTCTCTGCTTGGAATAAGCCGATAATTTGCTCCTTCTGAAACTCGGTGACATCTGTTCCGCGACATCAGTGATGCCAATTTAGCAGGGGTATGTCCAGTTTAAAATGCATTTTCATTGTTTTGTGCATTGTTTAATATTTTTTAATAATGTCCCATAAAGAACAAGCGCATGAAATAAAATCCTAAATTAGCAATAGTGGTTTGTAATCAACGATGGTTTAACCCATAATCCTTTGCGAAGTCACGCTACAATACTGTTACTAGAAGCGAATCTATATATATATAATTTCTCTGTATGTCTGTCTGTCTGTTCGCTATGCATTTCAAATGGCTGGACTAATCTTGATGAAATTTTGCATGGTAATTTAGGTTGACCCGGGAAGGTTTTAGACAGGTCAAATTGATCCAAGGTTAAGGTCATGGTGGAGTTATAATTTTTTTTCCCCCCCCCCCCCACCCACCACATTCTGTCTCTCTTTTTTAATTTCTTTCTTTACGTGGGAATTCTAATTTCTCTGACCACGTAAAGGGGTAATACAAGAAGACGATAGATTGAAGATAGATAGATAGATAGATAGATAGATAGATAGATAGATAGATAGAAGGAGAAAGAAGATAGAAAAAGATAGATGAACTGGAGGCTTTTGTTGCAGAAAATGAACGAAAGCTACTCGATGACCAAAGAATGCTTGCAACAGGATAATTGATGCTGTCAGAAGACAGACTGGAAAACTCTTTTTTCTTGATGTGCCTGGAGGCACAGGAAAAACCTTCCTGATCAACTTTTTCTCGCAAAGATCAGGCAGCAGTGCATATCTTGCTGTAGCATCTTCTGGCATTGCAACAGCATTTTATACTGGAAGTAGGACTGCACGTTCAGCTTTTAAGATTCCTTTGAACTTAGCCAAAACATATTCTTCAATATGTAACATTTCAAGGAATTCAGGCATGGCCATGGTTTTCCAATAAACACAGCTCATTGTTTGGGATGAGTGCACCATGTCATATCGCAAGGCGCTGGAAGTTGTTGAGAAGACTTTGAATGACATCAGAGGTAGTGACAGTCTCATGGGAGGAGTGACTGTGGTACATGCAGGAGACTTTCAACAGACGAGAATCGTCATCCCAAAAGGCACAAAGGCTGATGAGCTGAATGCTTCTTTGAAGCGCTCCATTCTCTGGCAACATGTTCAGAAACTGGAACTGAAGACCACCAGGAGAGCCCGTCTGTTTGAAGATTTAACAGCTGAGCACTTTTCACAGCAACTGCTTGCCACTGGCAGCAGAGGATTGCGGACAGTTCAACATGCATCAACTGCCATGTGAACAGATAGTTGGCACAATAGATGAGTTCAAGGCAAAAGTATTTTCTAGCATGAACAACAACTACTAAGACTCCACCTGTTTGTGTGAGTGTGCGATTTTGGCTCCACAAAATGATGAAGTCGAAAATAATCAATTTAGATCTGCTAAAAATATTACCTGAAACAGCAAGTTCTTTCCGATCTATTGACACTGTTGTCAATCAGGATGAAGCTGTAGAGTTTTCATCTGACTTTTTAAACTTTGTCCAGCCACCTGGAATGCCACTGCACAACCTAATCTTCCAAGTAGGATCTACGTAAGTCATGCTGTTGAGAAACTTGGACCTTCCACGATTGTGCAATGAAACAAGGTTAGTCATGAAAAGCATAAGCCTCATGTTATCGAGGTCATGACTATGGTCATCACAGGGAAATACAAAACTGAAATTGTGTTCATTCCAAGAATCCCCCTGATTGCATCAGACACAGATTTGCCATTTCAGTTCAGAAGACTGCAATTTCCTCTTAAGCTCAGTTTCGCTATGTCAATCAACAAGTATCAGGGCAATCTCTTAAGGTTGTTGGACTTGATATAAAGTCTCCTTGACTTTCTTATGGCCAGCTATATGTTGGTTGCTCACGGGTTGATACATTCCACATAATGACATTCCACTTAAACCAAAAAGGTTTCACTATGAACATTATTTATTTGGAAGCTTTGCATTAAATAATTCCTAGTTTTGTATGGTTTTGTGTTTAACTTAAGTTTTTTGCTTTGTTCAACAGAATAAATACTTTTAATTAAAAACTGTTCTTGACAAGTTTTTTTCAGTTATATTAGTTTTCACTGTTTAGTTTTTAGTTTACAGCTTTTCTTTTTTTATTAAAACACAAGCAACGCCGGGTATTAAGGGTAGTTTTATATATAAAAATTATCTCGGTAGGACTTAGCATTGTCTAGATTTTGAAGTTCGAAATTAAAAATTTTTTTTTTGAAAAACCGGGACTTCAGATCGAACCCCGATAAGGCGAAGCATATTATGATAAGATAAGGTGAGAAACTTGTATGCAATACGACGATAACGCAAATAAAACCACTGGAAATCAATTTTCACACAGAAGATTTTACTGGAAAGAGCGTTTCAGTTTCTGTTATCGTCATAAGAAGTGTACTGACAATGTCGCCCACACAAAAAGATTTAGTTATAACAAAAATAAGGAGCGCACGTTATCCGGGATTCAGTAGATTGTACTTTTGGGGTTCCACCTAATTAAATAATTAAACATAATTGGAACGTAAGTAATAATTAAAACTGGATTTAATTCTCCAAACATAAGCTAAAGATATTAATGAAAAAAAAGGAAAAATTCCGCAACCTGGATTTGAACAAGGGACTACGAGTGTCACGGCTACATTTTAATAATTCATAAACCGTATTCATAAAAATATAGCTGACTGAATACGTGAAGTCACGAAGTGAATGTGACGAACAGAATGTGTCGATTCAACAGAGTGGCGAAACGATTCTGGGACGAAATGAATGTGACGACTTCAATGTAATTTGCTGAATCTGTCCAGTCGACTGAGTCAAATCGATTCTGGGGCGTACGGATATAATGACTTGACTAAATGAACGGAAGGAGTCAAATTGACTTGAGTATCAAAATGATATTGAGCGAAATGAATGTGACGATTCATTGAAAAAAGTTTCAGACCAGATGATGTATGACAAACTGATTTTTAAATTAATTATTTATTTATTTATATTTATTTATTTATACATTCCAGATGGCATAAAGTATAATTAGGAAAGTAAACAGGAGAAATAATAAAAAATATAGAAAATTGTTGGGAATACATCAGTTACTGTATAAAATGTTTGTTAAAGTTCAGAATAGTATTATTATTCTTCATAGTAGGTTAGTCATGGTCCATTTGTCCGTTGATATAATGTTCCGTGATCATCGAAAATAGGGTAGTTCGGTTGGTAGTGGTAAATCTACTCCAGAATTCGCTATTTATTAGGAGCTTTAGCAAAAATCTACTTATAAAAATGCACGCTTGGACTGTACGTTTATCCGGTCGTCCGACCATCCGCCGTTTGCACGATTACTTGAAAACGGATGTATTGTTGCAAATTATGTTTTTAGAAATATAACCATGAAAATCTTAGCACGGCTGTATCAACTTTTCAGGCTTTTTTGTGGACCCCTTTTTCGAATTCACGTGTTAAAATAGTGACTGTAAAGAATACCATAATTCTTGTGGACCCCTTTTTCGAATTCACTAAAACAGTGACTGTAAAGAATGGCATATCATAGAACAATTGATTCGTCAAGAATGAATAAACTGCTACTTTCATGATCATCTTTTAAGCATTGTGACAATTATGGAATCGTTTTGTCTAGGCTCAGTAACTCAATCATTCAATTTTTGAGCAATAAAATAGATGTAAATTTGGAAAGAATTAAATAAATTTCCGTTGGTTACTAATAACTTAGCTAAACGGTAAATTCTCGAATTTAATATTACTTCTATGTCACAGCTAAAGCTCCTTGGAATATTTACAAGATTTTATTCTCATTTCATTTTGGAATTTTTTTATTATTTTTTAGAAGAAACGGTAACATAATGCTATCATATTTTAAGTGTTACTATTGTTTCAGAAAAGTATTTACATTTCAATTATTCAATTATATACAATTATTATAGATATAAAAAGCAAGAAAATAAAAAATTTTTTTTATTAATATACTTTCAATGACTAAATTCAGAAAGAAGAAGAATCATTTGCAAACCGTAAGTAATGAAATTAGGATATATCGTCAATGATTTTTCGATTGAAAAATGGAAGGAAAAATTCTGCGACCTGGATTCGAACCAGGAACCTCGACTATCATGGCCGACGCCTCTAACAATTGGGCTATCGCAGTCACCTGGACAGCCAAGCTGTCCCAAGGTGTCTTAAAGACAACCAAGTTGTCACGGTTGAAAGCCCAATGGGAGACGGTTTTCCTTCCATTTTTCAATCGAAAAATCATTACCTATGCTTGGAGAGCATCTCCAGTTTATAATTATTATTATTTTCTTGTGAGTTCTTCATCTTTCTGATGGTTTGGAGTGGAGAAATTCTCGATCTGGGGGCCAGGTTCCCGTCTCCCATTGGGCTTTCAACCGTGACAACTTGGTTGTCTTTAAGACACCTTGAGACAGCTTGGCTGTCCAGGTGTCTGCGATAGCCCAATTGGTAGAGGCGTCGGCCATGATAGTCGAGGTTCCTGGTTCGAACACAGGTCGCAGAATTTTTCCTTCCATTTTTCAATCGAAAAATCATTACCTATTCTTGGAGAGCATCTCCAGTGTATAATTATTATTACATCGTCATTGTCTTCCTGGGTTGTCAAATTTTTTATCATAATTATTAATACAAATCTGCATTAAAACTTATTTAACTATTATCAGCATAGAGACTATAATAAAATTTAAATATTAGTAAGGATGTATTAATTTTCATGAACTCTGTGGATTTTTAAACCCTATTCAAAGTGAACGCACGAATCTTATTTTTAACAGCATCACGAAAGGTTTCGGTTTCGACGAGATGCTGACAAACACCATTAGATAGCAGCACGTTAAAATCCCCCTAGTTTGTGCGCGATAATGGGACGAGCTTTAACATGGAAGAGACTCACTCTCCCTTATGAGCTCTTGGTTTTATTATATACTAGTTGTGCCCGCGGCTCCACTCACGTATAACTCAGAGAAAGAGCGGAGAAAGACAGCAAAAAAAAAAGTTCAAAAACTGTCGCCAAAGCACAAAAACTAAAAACCACAACTAAAACGCAAAGTAAAAATCGAAGTCCGTAATTCGATTCTGTAGTAGTAGTATTATTTTAAGTAGAATAGTATTACTTTAAGTAGAATAGTATTATTTTAACTTCAAAAGGTAATATTTAACCATAGCGCGATTTAAAATACTCGTTGCGACATCTGTTGGCAAGATTTTGAGCATTGCATGGAACCAGTTTTTGTATTTTCTCGTGAGAATGAGACATTTTCCCGCAGTCAATAGTGCCCTAAATGTTGATCCAGACTATAAGCTATAACCATACAAGTTTCATCAAAATCCGTCCAGTAGTTTTTGCATGATGCATGCACAAACACGGACTCGTTACAGCTTTATTATACAGAGTGACGAAAAACAAGTGGTAGATAATGATACAAATAATAGATCATGGTATAGTGCATTTTGTCCCTGTGAACATGCAGTCAGAACTCCCCCATTTTAGAGTTATGGGGAGAAGAAAGAGGGTTGTTTCCCCAGCAAGGCTTCCTGGAATACAGGGAAATATCGTCGCACACTGGAAACATAATGAACAGGTCCATAGTAAATGCAAATGTTGTTGCCAAGGTTGTTTTCATTCAGTTTCTGTTAGTCCATGCATCCACACAGCGGTTTGAAATCAAGAGAACGTGCACTAAGCGCTTCTACGCGTGATTTCACGATGTACCACTACACACATAAAGAACTGGCTAACATTCATTTGACGGATGGTTCTGCTAATGGCAACAGTGCAGCAGCTCAACGGTCGTATCGTGAACGTTTCCTACGCCGTGTTTGTCCTGACGTACGAATATTCCCCAGAATCCATCGACGTCTGCGGGAAATGGTTCCCTTACTGTCCACCAGCCAGGCACTGGGCGTGCAAGAACTGTACTTACTAAAGCACTAGAGTCCTAATCTAGTGCTTTAGTACTTACTGTTGCTGTGGAGGAGGAGGTGCTGCGAAGGTTTGCAGACAACCAACATAAGAGTACCCGTGCAGTAGCTTTTCCCTGTATGCCAGGAAGCCACCTTGCTGGGGAAGCAACCCACTTTCTTCTCTTTTTTATCTCTAAAATGGGGGAGTTCCGACTCCATGTTCATACGGATAAAATGCATCACTATTACATTATTTACTATGTGTATCATTATCTACCATTTGTTTTCGTCACCCTCAATGTATAGATAAAAGATAGATAGAATAGAATAGAAGAAGAAAAGGAAAAAGAAAAGAATATTGATAAATTTTCATTGATAAAGTCGCCAATTTTTTGGAAATAGAGATCTTTTTGTTGCATTCCCTTTATCTGCTTTTAACGAAGATCACTGAAACACATACTGATGCCGTTTTTTTATAATTTATAAATATCCTCCAAGCCTTGGACCAAGATCAAAACAAAAAAATAAGAAACAACTAAAAGAAGATAGAAGAAAGAAAGAAAGAAAGAAAGAAAAAGAAAAAGAAAGAAGAATCCGTGCAATAATGCGGTATGCAGCCCGTGCAGAAATGGGGAACCCGATTATAATCACCCGATTATAATCACCCGATATGTAAATAGCCTGTAAAAATAAATACAGAATTTTCAGGAATCACAAAAAACGCTTTAAAAATTCATTTTTAAAGATTTTGCCTTCATATTTAATATTATTTTAGAATTTGCCTCTATGAAAACAGTTTCAATGACATTTTAATAAAATATAAAGTTACCTATGTGTAATTAATTGTTATGTATTGGAGATATACGTGTATATATCCCATTCTTGCTCCAAATACACACACTGGCCAATGAATTAGAAGCCCGTGATGAATTCCTGTATTGATATGTAAAGCGGGGCCACAGGTCAGAAACGATTGTGATATGCAAATGAATGCAATCATGTGAGATACATGCTCATTCCAAGCTGCAGGTAAAGGGGTAGGAACAAGCTGCATCTGCTCAAGTTGAGCAAAATGAGGAAAACAGCAGACCTGTCTGAGTTCCAAAAAGGAGTTATTGTGGGAGCCCGTCTAGCTGGAGCTAGATTTCCAGGACAGTACAACTGACCAGTATCTCAAAAGGTCAGGTCTCCAAGGTGTTTAATGCGTGGAAACGGAATCCACAAGAGTTATCAAAACGGCAGAATTGTGGACCAAAAACAATCAACACAGGCAGGGACCGAAGTCGTCTGAGACGGATTGTGCGGCAAAACCGAAGGTCTACTGTGGAGCAACTGACGGCAGACTTCAATGAAGGATCATCGCAATCCATCTCCTCCAGAACAATGCACCGAGAGTTGAAGCGAATAGGGATGGGAAATCGCATGCCAGTGAGGAAGCCCCTCGTGTCAGCAACAAACCGGAAAATTCGCCTGCAGTGGTATAAAGAACGGTGTGACTGGACAGTAGACGACTGGAAAAAGGTGATGTGGCCGGACGAGCCACGTTACACATTGTTTTGCACCGATGGACGGCAAAGAATTTGGCGGCAGCCCCATGAAGCGATGGACCCCTCATGTGTTGTGAACACAGTTCAAGTTTCAAGAGGAAATGTCATGGTATGGGCCATGTTTTCTTGGTATGGCAAGGGTCCCCTGATATTCCTTGACAGTTGGGTGAAAGCCAAAGATTACCTGAACATTGTTGCAGATCAAATCCATTCTGCAATGGTGCATTTGTACACAAATGGTGACGGGTTCTTCATGGACGACAATGCTACTGTCCATCGAGCCAGATTTGTTCAGGAGTGGTTTTCTGAACATGATACCGAGTTGCAACATCTGCCGTGGCCAGCGCAAAGTCCGGATTTGAATCCGATCGAGAATGTTTGGGACATGTTGGAAAGAGACATTCGTCGAAGGCATCCGCTTCCGTCTACTCTGCAGGACCTGAAGGACTCTCTGACGAATGCATGGCCTGCGATTACCTTACCTGCATTGCAACACTTTGTAGAGTCTGTGCCAAACCGCGTATGTTCTGTACTTACAGCCAAAGGAGGGTCAATACCAAATTAAACGAATGTTTCTAATTCATTAGCCGGTGTGCGTACATTGTGGATTATTAATAATTATTCAAATAATATTTAGTTCTAATAAGAAAACAATGTGGGTCTTGTGATAAAAAAATTAGTTTTAAAATAGCACTTTGAGTTTCAATATAGGTAATGTTTACCTTTCTGTTGTTTACTATTCATCATCATTGTTCAGTTCTTCATAACTCACGTTGCCCTTAGCATCATCTTCTTGTATCAGTTTAATATAAAACCAAAAGCAGTCTGGGGGAACATATTTGTCTACTAACCCCTTCACTGCATTTGAACTGCTTTCGGCACGAGAATGGGACAGCTCCGGGAGCTGTTACGAAACGTAGCCTGTTACAGCTTCTTTCCTTTAATATCTTATGGAATATTGGTTGGAGATGTGCCGTTCTTGTACAGAATGAAAGATATTTTTCTTCATATATTTCATTGTAAAACACAAAACCGGCAAAAAGTGGAGCTGTCCCCTTCTTGCACCGACGTCTTCAATTTGTTTAATAATAAAGTGAACAAAGGCTTAAGAAAGCCAGAGGTTATTACGACAACAACACTCGCGCGCTTTCCCATCGTTTTATATCCCATTGCTCGGAGTTCACCTGAGGTAATGCAACACCAAAACGATCAGCTAGAAGAAAAATATAATTCCTCGGGGATTTCGTGATTGATCTGGATGAAGAGTACCCTAAATGTTGATCCAGACTATAAGCTTTAATCATACTAATTTCATCCAATTTCGTCCAGTAGTTTTCGTGTGATGCGCGTACAAACAAACAGACAGGCAACAGATTTATTATATGTAGCCTATAGATAGATAGATAGATTTATTGATTGGCAAAGTTGCAGTGATTCGTCTTTGTTATCACGAACGAAGCATACTGAGTAACGTAAAACGATGGCGAGAAAACAGCTTTTAGAGCAAGTGAATTAGAGGACTTCCAAATTTATTATTGTAAGTGAGAGGAAAAGCTTCCACGCAAAAGTTTATTAACTGCATTTTTAAATGCCATCAACAAGTATGAATTTTCTGTAATTTTTCAAATTTACTAAAATTAAGCAATTTATAGGTTTTGCGCTCAAAACTGACTTATATTTTCTAACGTTCTTGATAACGACCCGTTCATCGACTGTCGTCACTCACATTCAGCTACAAGGAAAAAAAATAATAAAGAATCGATAATTCAATAATAATAATAAAAGAAATGGTGCTATAAATTTTGTTCCTTTGCTGACAAGGCATTAAACACATTGCTCCATGAACACAGTTCGTTTAAGTCGTTTCATTATTGACAAAACGGCAACTCCGAGAAGTGGACGGTTTTTTGATCTTTTAAAGCCTGACATCAATTAAAAAAAATGAAATTCTTGGACATTTCTTAGTTATTATGATAACTGCAGCAGAGAATCAATAAATAAATTACAATTTTCTCTTAAGAATCAAGAATTAATACCCACTTCGGGATCTTCAATATACATCGATTTGTATTATTAAATTTTCATTAAATTCAAAATTAATAACCAGGCCCTCCTTTTTTTTTTCATTGACAATAAAGAATTTTTATTTCTTTTGATGGTTGAAAATCATAGTACAGTCCTCATCAGATAAGTTAAACTCGACCTTGAAGGTCTAGGATTATTCTTGAAGCTATAAGGGAGGCAAGAATAATCCTACACCTTCAAGGTCGAGGTTTAACTTATCTGATGAGGACTGTACATAAAGTGTTATACAGGGTGATCCAAAAGTCAGTAGACTTTTTAAAACCTTATAATTATTAAACTATTTATAATAAAACGATGCGGTTTGCACAGAAATGCTCAGAAACACGTGGATTTTTGTTTATAATGAAAAATATTTTTTTTATATTAATTACATTTCTGACCAAAAGGTGGCGCTGGAGTTTTAAATTCGTCTTAAATTCAGTATTTTGAATCTTCGAAAATCGCTTGTGTCGAAGCTTTTCTTTAAGCAACATCAAAATAACATCCTTAAGGTACGTTCCCAAAGACGCGGTACATGCGGATATGTGCCGAAGCAGCAGCGCGGTAGCCAATCAGATTCATTCCGCGTCTGCCGCTTCTGAGCCGATTTGAGATCGTGTGGAGTCAACTTTTTCCTCTGCGGTACCATAGCCTACAATGATAAGGGACTATGGCGGTACATGCGGCGAGAGCGGCAAGGTTGTCACGTGAATTCTTTCTCCCAATCAGCGGTAATCTTCTTGAGAGCGCCGAAATGGAAGCATTGGAAAGAGTGGGAAGTGCTCTGACGCTTATAGAAGTATATCTTCATTTACATCCGATGAAATAATATTCCGACACCTAATAAAACAACAAATACGTTCATCATATAAATTTGCCAGTAATTAGATCTTTTCAGCAGAGGGGAGGGGGAGATCGCGCGTGTTCTAACAATTGCTTCCCACCGCCAGAACAACTTCTGGCAAGCTGATCTGCCATAAGTCACCTGCGTTTTTCAGCTACAGCAGAGGCGAGTACATATTCGAAATTTCCGATTCCTGCTGCGTGAATGAAGAAATACTGCGTTATAGTATTTCTTCATCCGTGGTTATAAGGCTGCTCGTTAAGGCTGATTTACATGCACGCATAATTGCATAATGTGTATTGCCCGATGAATCGCTGCATCTATCTATATATATAAAGAAGGATGTTTGTGGGTTTGTCTGTGGGTCTGTGGGTCTGTGTGTATGTTTTTTATACAAACTACAGTTTTATTCCGATCTTGATAAAATTTCGCATACATGACCTTCAAAGCATGAGGAAGGTCACTGTCTACCTCAGATTTCGGAAAAATAATAAATATCGATAAAAAATCGATATTCATGGTTATGGCAAGGCATATTAATGAGAAATATCTCATGACCAACAATGCAAGGCAAAGTTTGTACAACAATAGGTATCAACAATGGTATCAACACGCAATTCACAAAAGCTCTGCATGGACCAACAATCAATATCTCATGACTAACAATGAAAGGAAAAGTTTGTGCAAGTGTAATTATCCCGGGCAACGCCGGGTACCTCTTCTAGTCTATCTATATATATAAAGAAGGATGTTTGTGGGTCTGTCTGTGGGTCTGTCTGTGGGTGGGTCTGTGGATCTGTGTGTACGTTTTTTATACAAATCTACAGTTTTATTCCGATCTTGATAAAATTTCGCATACATGACCTTTAAAGCATGAGGAAGGTCACTGTCTACCTCAGATTTCGGAAAAATAATAAATATCGATAAAAAATCGATATTCATGGTTATGGCAAGGCATATTAATGAGAAATATCTCATGACCAACAATGCAAGGCAAAGTTGGTACAACAATAGGTATCAACAATGGTATCAGCACGCAATTCACAAACACACTGCATGAACCAACAATATATATCTCATGACTAACAATGAAAGGAAAAGTTTGTGCAAGTGTAATTATCCCGGGCAACGCCGGGTACCTCTTCTAGTCTTCTATATACAGTATATAAAGAAGGATGTTTGTGGGTGGGTTTGTTTTTTATACAAATCTACAGTTTTATTCCGATCTTGATGAAATTTTGCATACTTGACCTTCAAAGCATGAGGAAGGTCACTGTCTACCTCAGATTTCGGAAGAATAATAAATATCGATAAAAAAAATCGATATTCATGGTTATGGCAAGGCATATTAATGAGAAATATGTCATGACCAACAATGCAAGGAAAAGTTTGTGCAACAATAGGCCCATCGTGTCCGCATCAACAATGGTATCAACGAGCAATTCACCAATAACAATGAGCACAAAATGATGATACAATGTTAAAACAAACTTTCCAAGAATTATAACAATGAACATAAAATGATGACGCAATATGGATAAGTTTCAATTTATAACAATGCATAGAATTCCTGGTATTCAGGCTTTTCTTAGAAAAGAGAATTCTTAGTTCTTAACAATTTCTTGAAAATCTTTAAAAATGATCAGTAACTGGAGATAATGGAGAGTTAGCAGACTATTGAGAAAGAGTAGAAAGACGACAGAGGAAGCACTCCTTTAGCTCCGTGCTGTATTGACCAAATGGGAAGCAAGTAAATAGAAGAATCGGCGACCACCAGACTACAAAAAGTGATGAATGGCCAAGTTTTTCTTAAATACATCGAGAGAAGAAAGGGAATTGCAACAACATCAAGTGTACATCTGAAGTAAGATTACGTGAGTAAGAAATTATTTTGACTAGCAGTGGCATCCTTGGGGAGGTCCAGCCATTGTGAGCCTTTAAAAAACTTTTTTCGAATTTTCATTAAGAATTTTTACTGTATTAATTCTAATCGTTTTCATGTGTTTATTTTTAACATATTGCAAAATTTAATTTAATTGTTTGAGATTGTTCTGTTTACCTACAAGTGTAATTATCCCGGGCAACGCTGGGTACTTTTGCTAGTCCTTAATATGGAGGCTTACATGCGCCCATGCATTCCTTCTGATCATAGCCTACAAGGATTAATCGTTGAAAGGTTCCCTAGATAATAATTAAAAGGCTACCTACATAATAATAATAATAATGATTAGTAATAATTTATTAATAATGTAACAATAAACGGAACAACCCCTCCAGAAAAAACCGGAGGGAAAAGCCCCGTGTTGCCCTCAACAGGCTGTAGCCCTAAACTGGGTTATTAGATAACATATAAAATAAAATAAAAAACTAAGCTAAGATAAAAGCAAAAAGAGCAAAATAATAACAATAATCATCTAGGTAGCTTTGATTGTTGTAAGCTATGTTCCGATTCTCATTGCGCAAGTGTTCATGGGTTCACTCCTCATTGCGCAAGTGTTCACTAAAAAGGCTGTCGAACATGGCGTCTTGTTTAGCGAAGCATCAGCGACGATGTTTCTTCGAGCCTGTTTAGTGAAGTTTTTTGGTCATCCAAGTTTTTTACATGGATAAAAACGAATTATCTTAGATTTCCTTGTATAATAATACGATAAAAAACTTTTCGGATGAGCCTAAATTGAATTTATCTTTAAAAATTAAGCTAGTGAGCTTGAAATATAAATTATGAGGCATATTCCTTTCATATTATCAGAGACGGATATAGGAGAGAAGGACGAGACACAAAAACCCTGGAAGCTTTAGCAAGAACACCTGGATTTATTTAGCAAATGCAGCAGGCCATCGATGATAATCCCAGTACGTCCATGAGATCACTTGCCAAAGATCTCCACGTGTCGGAAGGAACAATCAGAAATGTTGTCCATGAAAACATCAGATATCACTCACCTGCAAAGAGGTCAGTTTATGTCAGACAAAACACGGGAAAACCGCCTACTCAAATCGAAAAGGCTCTTAAACAAGCTGAAAAATCCGTGTGAAGCTGATTTGCTGTGGATTTTCTCCGATGAAAAAACTTTGACCAGGATCAGAAGGTGAACAGAAGAAATGACAGATAGTTATGTGCAGACCCTTCGGAAGTGCCATGAGTCATGCACACGAAATTTCCTGCAACTGTCCTGGTTTAAAGGGTTGTCAGCAGTGAAGGACATGTGATGCCTCCACAGTTCTTTCTCCAAGGCCTTAACGTTAACTCTGCGGTCTACGTTGAGACCCTTGAAAGAACTATTAAGCCTTGAATAGACACGTTATGCAACGGAAGGCCTTACGTGTTTCAGCAAGACTGACCCAGCACACAAGTCTCGCATGACATAGGAATGGATGGCCGACAACTTTCATGATCACGTAACCCCTAACCTTCGGCCTCCTAACTCCCCTGACCTGAATCCGTTGGACTATTACGTATGAAGCGTTGTGGAGACAGAGGTCAATGAACACCCCCATAACACCAAAGATGAATTGAAAGCTGGCATTGTTCGAGTAATGACCAATATGAACCATGACCGTTTGATTCGCGCATGTCGACGGTTTCGATCTCGCATTGAAGCAGTTATAGAAGCAGAAGGCGGATTCATTGAATAGCCATATAACAAAAAGGTTTCTTGTGTATGCTCATGATATGTTTCGATAAGAAAGTTATTATCTCGACTTATATGTCTGTTTTCTTTCTTGACATGAATCGTCCTCAAATGCCTTACGCACCCGATAGTTTAATAATTATAAGGTTTTAAAAAGTCTACCTATTTTGGATCACCCTGTACATAAACAATGTGATAAATTTCGACATTTTGGATCTCTTAGGTTCTATATTAAAATAAGGTGTCTTCAACTATCTCCAACAAACTACATTATACGTATATCATTAAGAGAGTGTGTATGTTTATTGTGGGGTTGCACCGTTTGGTTCCACCAAGTGATATTTATGGAAATTTTCTCGGCTGCCGCCGACATTGGAGAAAGCTCATCTGGAGAAGCTCAATGCCATTAGCTTGTTATTCCATTATGAGCAAAGGTTTCTAAAGCGATTACCTAATGATAAAAAAGGCCTTCATCTTTTTTTAAATTCATGACTAGATGAAAAATTCATGACTAGATGAAAAATAATCTTTGTTTTATGAGTAGCACATTAAATTTTAATGAAATATAATTAGTAAAATAATATTTTTATAATTTTAGGATGATTATCTCCTAATATACAGTTTCCTTCACTCCAATTTCAACCCCCAAAGCAATTAAAAAAAAATTGCGTGAACTACTTTTTCCAAAATATGAAACAAGTGATGGAAGAGGAAGTTCAGCGATAGAAAAAAAAAGGAACAAAAAGTTTAACACGACTGGGACATGAGCATTATGTATATTATGAATAAATGATGGCCACCCCCTCCCTTAATCGATTGAAATTCACAGAAATTTCTCACTCTTTCCTCGAAGCAATGCTGCGTTGCCCAAGCTTTTCTTTCTTTATTTTTTAAGATATGTCCTTTAGATAATTACTCTTTTCATTTGGCGTTTTCTTGTTTAATGACCGTTTTGTAATGACGCTAATTACAAATAAAGAGGGGAAAAAATGAAATATTTTCGGATTGGATATAAATGAACACGGAGGGTTTTCCAAGAACTAAGTTCCCATGCCATGTGCACATGTGATTGATTTCGTGTGCTTTAGAAAAGATTTTAAAAAATATATGAAGGTGAAATGAAAAAAATATATTTTTTATTCTTGTAGAATGGACTTAAAATCGGATGAAATATGTGTGTATGTTCGTGTGTGAGTGAATGAGTGTTGTGTGTTGTTCTTAACGCAGTCGCCATAGAGAGCGCTGAGATCGATGGTCGGAGGAAGGCGATCGAAGGAAGCCGGGTTGATGTTTCTAGGCAAAGAAGGAAGGAGACCGCTGGGGAGGAATGTCATTACGAGGGAGAAAAACGGCTCCCTCTTTTTCGACCCTTCAGTTTCTTTTTTTTCGAGTTTAACATTTTAGCACTCCTTTAGGTAGAACATTGAAGCCATAAACGTAAAGAAAGAAAACGGGTGCTCCGAAAGAGCGATGATCAATTAAGATTAATAGTAATAATAGAGCATGACAACTAAAAACACAAATGAGCGCCACATAAAAATATCGTTTCATAAACGATGACGCCTTTAAAACGATGAACGTCATTCAATTCCAAAAAGAAAAATTTCGAATAAAATAATTTTGAATCTTGAGATTACAATTTGAAATTCGACCGATTTTTGTTATTCGATTTTTTAGACTGGGATGTTAAATTCAATCCTGATAAGGGATTATAAATTAATGTAATCAGTAATCAAAGTTAACTAACGTATTACGGTAATCTATATAAAATAATTTTGTTTTTAAATCTTTTAAAGTATATTATTTCTACTCTTATAAGAGTAATGAGCGAGTAAATAGAATCAGAAATACATATTTTTCACACCTTAGGAGTTAAATCTAATTTAAGATTATTTAAGAATTACAACTGTTATTCGTAGAAATTTTCATTTGTGCTTACATCTAATTGAGCCCAAGTACTCATAAATACATATTATTCGAAACATAACACTGCTTAATTCAAACTTCCATTCTTTAACTTTCGTTAAGTAGAATCGTATTTCACTTTAAATGTTACTCTTGAACGTTATTCTTTTCTTTGCATTTCAAAACTGCACTATGAAATTAAAAGCAAATAGAATGCAATTGCTTTGTGCACGGACATTTGTTTATTCCCATTTACACGTACATATTTTTCAAAATAGAGACATATTTATAAAGAGCGCCGCTATTTTTCCGTACAGTGGCGCTGTAAAACAAAATGGCAGTCCCCACTGTTAATGTATTTGTATTTTCCCTCGATTTTACTGTGTTTATTACCGTAGAATTTTGCTTACTTTTTTAATAATACACTACAAAAATGGAAACCGATGAATACAAAAGAAAGAGAAATGTTACTAATTTAAAAGATTGGAAAGCCAACAAACGTAAATGTGCAAGGAATATAGGTGAAAGCTATGAAAGAATCGATCCCGCCACAAAAAAAGTTCTAGTTGTTGAAGGGAAAAAATTTGTAGCAGTTACGAAATGTTGTAGTGCTAAAAAAATGTTTTGAAGTGTTATCTGTTAATGAACAAGAACTATTATTTCAAAACTTTTGGATAAATGGGGATAAAAACCTGCAAGACACGTATTTGATGAGTTGCATGAAACTGAATCCTATTAAGCGAGCAGCAAAAGAAGAACTATAGGATTTTGTATTGTTTATTACAGTTTAATAATACATTGCACATGTTGAAGTATTATTATTAATAAATGATATTGCTTTTAGGTCAAGACAAAAAATAGACAAACTTCATGGACCTACTCCATTAGTTCTGGATGTAATATTGTTACTGTTTGTCGGAACTTTTTAATGTCGTCCCTGCAAGTGAGCGAGAAGAGTTCAGCGTGCTATAGAAGAAGATAAGTTTACAGGAAAATACCATGTTATACATTGTATTGTATTAAAAGTACTGTTTTATATATATTTCTGTAGGTGCTACTGTTGTGGTTGACATGCGGGGGAAACATGAATAGACCTCATCGTATTGCAGAGAGTACTTGGGATTTAGCTATGGAGCGTCTACTTCAATTCCGCATAACAACTCCCATTATTCTGCTTCAAAATCAAACAGAAAATATTTTGAAAACCCAACTCTAACATGCAAGAGTCTTTTCACCTAATTCCAGGAATATTTTAAGGAAAGAAGGGGAGTGGATCTAAAAATGAAATACAAAAGGTATCAGCGGTTTTTCAGAGAGCGTTTACAGTTTTCGTTGTCCAAGAACAGACGTCTGCAACTTTTGTGCTGAAACAAAGGCAAGCTCTAAACCTGAATCTAAAACTCTGCTTGAGGAACATTTGAAAAGGGTTTCCTCCTACAAGGAAGAAAAAGCAAGGTGGCTCAAAACTTGCAAGAAAAGGGATGATGTTTTAGTGATCGAGTTTGACTATGGTCAAAATCTTCCCCTTCCTAAGCTGAATGTTACTGACCAATTTTATAAGCGCCTTCTATGGCTATATAACTTCAATGTTCACCTCTATAATGATGGATCCAGTTCTTTCTATTGTGTTTTAGAATCGGAAGGAAAAAAGGATGCTAATTCCGTTTGCTCTTTTATTTTTGATTTTTTAACTCATTCAAAGATTAAATATCCCAATATAAAAAAGGTAGTTATGTTCTTAGATGCATGTGGAGGCCAGAACAAAAACTCATTTTCATGAACTTCTGCATCTTGGGATTTAGATATTATTAACATTTTCCCTGTATGGGGGCGCTCTCTTACTGTCAGTGTGACAGGAATTTTGGGCTTTATGGATCCAAGGTAAAGAAATCAGAAACAATCCCTACTGCAAATGAGTACTGTCATATATTTCGAAGTTGCCACCTTATTCCGGAAGAATTCAGAATTATCGAAAATGCTGGATGTTTACTAAGAGATTGGTCAACATGTGTGTCTAGAATATTTAAAAAACAAGTTATGAATAAGGGAGAACGCTTTTCTATTCAGAAGTACTGTCGTTTAAAATACTCCAAATATTTTCCTGGTACCGTCGAGAGCAGTTCCACGTACTTCCCGAATTACACTGCATTCAATTTTCTGGCAAAGAATAAAGTAATTCCGAAAAACTTGGCCATGGAAAATGCAGAAAATGGGAGGGTAAAGTCCATAACAATTTAAGATGTCAGAAGTTTGTTGAAATACTTGAAACCTGATGAATCATTATAGTTCGACGAAGTACTGAAGAACTGCCAAACTGACAATACATCAGACCAGGATGAGTCAGAATCGGTAGTTTAGAACAACTCAGACATTATGTTTACCCTGTTTAATAACTTGGAAATAAAATAAATAATTTTCAATCGTTTTTTTGTGTGTGAATATTTGGAATAAGGGCATAAGTTATAATGTCCCTGGAATAAGGACGATTAGTGTTTCATTATTCTACCTTATTTGTTTCATTTTATTTTATTTCTCATTATTCATTTGAAACGAATTTTCAATGAAAGAATTTTCTTTGCACTCCAAAATATAGCAGAGTATCTCCTTCTTCCTCTTCCTCACTGCGAGTGTCCCATATTTGCTCATTTAACTGACAATTCATATGATTTTGAGAAACGCTGTGGATACGGTCACGGCGCCGTGACTTGTCAGCGTTCACGATGGTCGAAAAAGGGAAGTGACGCGATCAAAGGCCAAAGCATTCGGATGATCAGTGATGAGCGAAACCACAGAATAAGAAACATTCTTATTCTGTGGCGAAACGACACTTTGGCAAGCGAGAATCTTTCAAAGGAGTAGTTCGCGAACGATTTCGGGTATATTTAAACGATTTACGCGCAGATAGTGAAATCAGACAATTCACGAAATACGCAACTCATTCCATGAATTGTACAAAGTCTTTTTACCGCCCGTGTGCGAAATAGAAATGAGGAGGGGTGGTGATGCTGCCCGCCTTTTGATCGTCGCTATGCGTCTACGGCCATGGAGCAATTAACCATGTCCGTAGTTAATTGCTCCATGTCTACGGCCGCCTGTTTTAAATCGTGGACGAGCTAGCGAAACTTCTGTTGGAATATGAAGAAAGCAATTCCATTCAACTTTGGACATGCCATTCCAGAACTATTGACGGCGCTCGAAAGTGTGGGAATGCACGTTTTGTGAAAGAAGAGCTACGTTACACAGAAATAATGTATAAGCCGAGCTCGCCTAGCGGACAGAGGGCAAATCAGAGGTGAAATTTCATTATTTAAAATGAATTACAAATGTGAGAAATTATACACAGATTTATCCAAGGCCACCACCAGCACGGGTGCCATGTGTGAATCGCGCACCGGCGGCCGTGTTTAGGGACGCACAGCAGCGGTCAAAGAGCGGACCCCCACCCCTCCTCGTATCAATTTTCGCACTCGGGCAGCCAAAAGACATTGCAATTAATGGAATGAGCAATAGGAACATATTTCCTGAATTGTGTGATTTCACTATGTGCGCGTAATTCGTTTACATAGGCATGTACGCGAACGACTCCTTTGAACGATTCTTGCTTGCCAAAATGCTGTTTCGCCGATTATTAATCATCCGTTGCGCGAAGCGCATGCTCTATCCTTCACCATGTCACTTTCCTTTTTAGACCATCGTGAACGCTGACAAGCCACGGCGCCGTGACCGTATCCACAGCGTTTGAGAAAATAATATTCCAAAAGAAGCGATCAGCGAACTCACATTCTCCATATTGGATTACTGGTCGAATCACCGAGAATTCACTGAGGCGTTCGAGACGTACGTGAATTCTCGAATTTTCTCGTGTTTCCCGGAGATTTCTCTGATTCTCGAGAAATTCACCAGTGGCTGTTCTCCGAACGCACCCAATATTAGTGAAACCGCAACTGAGGAGACTGATAACTTCCGTTTTCGGGTTCCGGGTTACGTTTGTATTGTAATTGGTTGATTCGCGACAGCATCCAATATAGCCGGAAGTAAGCTATATCCAGATTGGACGTTTATATTTTGAACAAGGTGAATAACTAAGTACAAAGTGAATGTTTATTCATTCTTCTTTCATTGGGATAATTATGTACATATAACCTTTATACACTTTCTATCAAAAAGTAGTTGGACACTTTCGATTTATACGTTTTGGCGAATATCTAGAAAAATATTAGACGAATTATCCTGAAACTTCCGGGGAGTAAAGAGCATGTTACCCCTCATATATTTCAGCAAAGTATTTGTCCTGAAGGCAAATAGGAGACCAACAATAAATTGAACCAAAAAAGAACGTTTGGGATCCTGTACAAAATGATGCTTGAAAATGCTTTATAGCTGTAGCATATGAGGCTTCTTTTATTTATCTGTGTTCATTTGGATGAGAATAGCAAGTATATTCATGGAGATATAAACGTTTCTTTAAAAAAAAAGTTGGAAATTTTTTCGTAAACTTTTTGTTGATAACATGCAGGGTTTTCAACCGAATGCAATGCCAGTTTCAGAAAACTTGAAAAACTACAGTAGAGACAATAACCCGGCAATCAGAATATAAAAATATTAAATATATGGTGAAATATGGGCATTTTTACTAAATAATGTCTCGCTGCGCATGCACAAGTGTTACGAAATGTCTTTTGCATAATTTATTGGCCAAAAGTTACTGTTATAAAAAGCCCAAGCAGATATCGTGAAAATTCATAAAGATATCGTCGATAGAATGAGTTGAATTTCAGTTGCTTTCAAAAATAAACAAAACGATAAGGGGTTTATTTCAAAATAAACAAAATGAATTTCCTTTGCTCTTCTCCAAATATTTATTTTTAGAATGGCCACCAGTGTCAACTAATTCAGTATGCCTTCATATCAGCGTAAGAAGAAGAAGTTGATACTATGTCCGGTCCAAAAAGAAAAGAATAGCTCAAGATGGGGTCCGTGAGTTCCAGCAGAAGGGGTCGAGATACAGTGCCATTGGAATGTGGAGGGGGTGTCCCATTGTTTTTACACCTGGAAACACCCAAAAGATCAAAGGTGCCGTCACCCCTACCCCTCCACATTTCATTCTCGCTGGCTCTCTGGCACCATTAGAGGTGCTGTTCACGTGACTGCTGACGTCACAGGTGTACTCTTAGTACAATGGGGCTGTTAATGTTTTAATTACCTTTAATTAATGTTGGTTAGTTAATTAATTTTTTTATTTACCTTTTAATTTCCTTGATTTGGGACTATTTAATTACTTTTTGATCAAGCTACCATTCCTGGGTGTGTCACTCATCTGGCTGATGACATCTTCTTGATTTATCACGTCATTGCGGCCATGTTCTGATGTCCTGAGGCTAGCGCCAGCTCGAAGATGTTTGCCCTGGGTGGGGGGGGGGGGCGTTGTTATCCTGAATTTTGCCGACAATATACGTGGGCCTATATTGGTTAGGCATTTTATATGTAAAACTGGATTTGGATTACATTCCTCACTGTTCATCATTAAAGAATCACCAAAAAACATTGAAACGAATAAGTACAAACAGTGTGAAGACTAAAGAAAGGTTTTATTGATGAGGAAAAAAGAAAATTTTTGAATACAATAGCAAAAGAATCTTTTTTACATTAAAGTTTAATTCTCCATTGTTCTGCAATGTCAGACAAATTTAAATCGTCAACTATGTCTTTTTCACTTGTCAACAGGAGGAGGGAATTTAATCTGTCATCACCCATTGTTGTTCTTAGATGGTTTTTAACTATTTTTAACTTGCTAAATGATCGCTCGTTTGATGCTTTTGTCACTGGTGCTGTTAGAACAAGACGAACTGCCAAATAGACTTCCGGAATTAAATGTTTGCTTTGAATGGCAACATTTGCAATTTCAGCGAAGGTTTTTGCCTCCAATGGTATCAATGTGCCTAAAATTTCTAGTTCAATCTTGAGAATTTCAGGGTTAAATTTGTGAGCAGGTGAGAGTTGGCAAAAGTGGTTAACATTCTCTATTGTGATGTTGGTAATTGAAACATTGTAGCAAATGGCTTCACCTTATTTAAAAACTGTTGAATGTTTCCATTAAGACCATTGATCTGAATGTCAAGAATGGTGCATATTTCTTTTTGGTAAAACTCTTTAAATGGAATGTTTGCTGTTGAATCTTGGTGTTCATCAAATCGCTTAGGTTTACGTCGAATTCGATGATGGGTTTCATATTCCTGCTCAGGATTCACACCAAATCTCTTTGCAAATTTCTCAGCTGCCAATATTTCATTCTCTAGTGCCAATTCATCCTCCCTAATTTTCTGTGAAAGAGTTACTGTGGCTTCTAGTAAAGTACAGGCACCAAGAATGTTTAATGAAGGACTCTGTAGTTGCTCTGTAAGCAACTTTGTTTTCACCATAATGTTTTTCATGAAACACAATGATACTATGAAATCATACAACAATTTCTTCTGCAGTCCCAGAGCCTCTGATCTGGTCTTAATATCCCGGAATTCATCTCTGATATCGGCTAGAAATTCTAGAATGCCTTCATAACAATTCCAAACAGATGTGAGTGAATGAGCCCATACTGTCCATCTAGTTTGAGATTTTTTTGTTTTCAGTTTTGAATCTAGTGATGACAGCATGTCTTTGTAGTGGGTATACCACTTGGTTCTTCCTGTAATGAAACCATAAAGATTTCCTAGAACGTTGAATATATCAGCAACTAAAACGCTTCCATTACAAGAATGTTCAACTACTGTGTTGCGTCTATGAGCTTGACAAGGAATATATGGTACTTCACGCTCTAGAATATCACACACTTTGCGCTGTGTTTCATTGAGCTTTCCAGACTTGGATGCGGTAGCATCATATGACTGGAAACATAGAGAATCTAAGCTCAGACCATTTTTTGTCTGAACAGTAGAAATATCCGTGGCTAAAGCGATGCCAGTTTTTCCTTTAGCTTCTGTTACTTCTAACAGTCTTTCAAATGGTTTTCCTTTGTCATTTACATATCTTACTACAATTGCCAGATGGTCTTCATGAGCAGGATCAGGGGTTGTGTCAGTAAGGACAGCTTACTTTCCTGCTGATGTGACATCTTTAATTATTTTGCTTTGAAAGTCTTTTCCTAGTAAAGAGATGAATTCATTTTGTGAAGATTTACTCATGTATGTGACATGATAGGGATGTAGATGTTTGTCTTCCTGCCATTTTTGCATTGTCGAGGAATGTCGTCCTAATAACTGCGTAATTTGCTAAAAGTTTGAGTTATTTTCGTCACCACTACCTCTGAAAGCTAACTTCTGTCCTGCTAGTGCTTTTGTCACATCCAACAGTGTTTCAACGACTTCCTTGTTCATCTGAAAATCTTTTGTTCCTTGAATTTCAGCAATTCGTGCAGATTTATCAAGCAATAAGTCAATATGGTTAGATGATCTCAATGAAAAATGCCAGAAATCCACAAGTGATGCTTTGTGATTTTCGGACGAGAAATGCTGTGCCATTTTTCCCAGTTTTTTTGAGCCCGCACTTTTCATTTTGTGCCATTTTCTCATGCCTGTTACAATCCATGCACTGTCAGCACACTTTTTGCCTCTGCTACAAGGAAACAGTTGACATAAAAACAAAATGCTGCATCTTTTTGAATGCTGTATTCTAAATATGGATACAAATTATACCAAGATGCAGAAAATTTGTTTTCCACGTGGAATGTCACTGTTAATAGGAAAATTGGACAAACATGGCTGCTGTAGACCCAGTTTTAACAGAAATATTCGTTGGTTTTCTGATAAATTTTTTGGATGCTCTCCAGGATCACGTACAAGCGTTGTGGAATTAGGATCTGGTTCTCGGTCTACAACCTCATCCTTTTTTGAAGACATAACTTCAAAAATTCAGTTTGCATTACGGATAAAATAACTACACCAATTTTTCAATTTTGACATCACTTCAATGGCTTCAAATAAATACTTTTCAATGCCGGGTGCATCACTACACTTTGCTTCTGTCACTATTTTTTGACATTCATATATTACATCTGAAATACCCGACAACTGTCCAATACAGTCTGTCCATATTGGTGAAATTTCAGAAGAATGATCGTCTATTGGTCCCATCTCATCTATACATAAAAAATCGTTGTGCATCGGTGATACTATCCTGTAAATGAAATGGAAAATGTATGTTTAATGTTTACTTTTAACGTTAACACTGCTAATCATACTGAAAACAATCTTTTTTAATAGTTGCTCACATGAACATTTGTTGTGCTATTTTTAGTAAGTTCTTGTGAATTAGACAATTCAGGAGAATTATCGTCTACACTTACTGCTGGCATATCTAAAGTTGAAGAGTTTGGTGGATTTGGTGGTGTTTTCCTGTAAACCAAATGGGATATGGGGATATGAAAGTGTAATAAGTGTTAGATTTCAATGGCGGTAGGCTAAACTCTTTCCAATTATGGAAAAACTTCATTGCTAATTGAAGGTTTTGAAATTAATGAAATTTTTATACAACTTGGTGGTAAAAGTTCAGAGTAGTGTCCCGTATTTTTTAGCGTACACCGTCATGGAACTTTGTGATGTTTTCCCACATAAATTTTAAAAAATATAATTTCTATAATATGATAAATTATTTACTTATTAATTATATATGTTAAAATAATAAATTCAGAGCATAAACGTGACGGGGCTGATCGATTCATCCGAGAAAATTTACTCTGAACTTTTACCACATTGGTAGTTATACAAATACAACTGACTTACCTTGAGCAACAATGTTCCAGATGCAGTAGCACTAAAGGGAACATGTACAAGCATAGACCTTTTAGCAGCTGAAAAGGGATCTTTCGGAGTACCAAAACGCTGCACCCTTACACTGCGATTGTCATGGTGTTTTCTTTCATGTTTTTTTTAATAATCGTCATCAAATACTGACTTACACTCCATGCATTGAAGCTTTATTCGTATTGTTTTGTGTGATTCTCTCATTTTGCGAATAATTAACGTGGTCTCCAGTGCCTATTTAAATTTTTTTCATGACGATGACGGTGTTGTTAAATCCGTTTAGGCAAAGCTTGGGAATTCTCTTTACTCAATCACGTGATTGTAACAATGAGAAATGGTGATGCATGATTGCACATCTGCGTTTTTGAAAGTATGAATTTTTTTCACATATGGAATATTTAAAAAATATAGATTTACTAAACGAAACGTAATTAAAAAATTTGAAAATTTAAAAAAATAAAAACGAATTGAAAATCAGATTTAAAGTGCTTATAGTCTACAATAAAAAGGTTGTGGGTTGGGGGATTATAGTCAAGGTTAATCCTTTGGTATTATTTACTGTGCTTTACTGTCTGACCGAAATTAATTTTTTAACTTTCCAACTTGGGGATGTGGATAGTTAGGGGAAGAGGAGCAATACCCATCCCTCCCGTATTTTAGAATGGTTACATCCTCATACCTCCTCTACGAAATGGTCATCTCTCATGCCCCAACCAACCTTAATTTTAATTGCTTACTTTCTTGTGATGTTTCTAGCCAACAAACAAGAGACAATTTGCCAAAAAGAGTAATCAGGGGTGAGTGCGACACCCCCCACATCCCCCCTTGTAGCCAGCGCTGCCTGAGGCTGAAAATAAGATTAATTTCATAATTATTGGTTCTGCCATGCCGTGAAGCATCTCTGTCCTAAAGTGTGCTATGTAGGGGGGGGGGGGGGGGTTATTTTGTTCAGAGTGCAAAACCAGGATAGTGTGATTTTGTCGTACAATGTATAATGCTCTTCCCCTCATATAAGGTGCGTCCCATAAAGATAAGGCCACCTCAAGAATTGCTTGTTTAATGAAAACAACAACAGTTTGTATTAAATATATTATTTTATTCAAATCCTGCAAACATTGTTAAGACAACAAAAAGAAAAAACTTTAGCCATACATTACAGCAATAGAGAAAAAAATTAAAATGTAATTTGCACAGTAAATTTCTGTCCCATAAAGTTAAGGCCACTTACAATTAATGCCAACAGGCGGAACAATAATCTAATTGCAAATGGCGCACTATTTGAAAAACCATCTGTAGATAGTTTAAAAGAAATATCCAGCAAATGGGAAAAGGTAAATCTTTAACAGACCTTGAGAAAGGTACAATTCGTACACTACACTTTGAGGGTAACTCGATTCGTAAAATCAGCCAAAAATCTGGAAGATCTAGATGTGTAATCTCTAATTTCCTCAAGCTTGATAAAGATTATGGCACAAAGAAATCATCAGGTTGCCCTGCAAAGGTTACACAATGTGCAAAGTGTCTAATTGTATGTGAGGTAATACAGAACTCAACTTCTTTTCGCAAAATAGCTGCATTGGATAAAGTAGCAGTATCGAAATCTACAGTTGGCAGGGTAGTACATTCATGTGACTACCTGAAATTCACAAAACAAAAGGCTGCACCATCGCTGAAAATTCATCACAAGGTGAAACGTTTACAGTGGGCACAGGAGCGCATGAGTTGGACTGGAGTCTGGAATGGTGTAATTTTTAGTGAGGAGAAAAAATTCAACCTGGATGGCCCTGATGGTTGGCAATACCATTAGCAAGATTTGCGTAAGGAAAAAGCCATATTTTCCAAACGACAACAAGGAGGCGGCTCCGTGATGGTATGGGCTGGATTTACCAGTTTTGGTAAAACACGTATTGCTTTAGTCAGTGAAAGAATGAAAGCAGTTGACTACCAGAAATTGCTGGCTGATTTTCTCCCGCCATTTATGGATTCAACTTCGGACAGAATAACTTTTTTCCAGCAGGATAATGCCCCTGTCCACAATGCAAAAACTACATTTGAATGGTTTCTGGCAAATGGGGTGCCTGTGATGGATTGGCCTGCCATGTCTCCAGATTTAAATCCAATGGAAAACATGTGGGGAATGCTGGCTAGAGCTGTTTATGAAGGTGGGCGACAATATTCAACAACAAATGATTTGAAGCAAGCCATCATTCAGAAGTGGGAGGATATCACTATTGAAACTTGTGCGGAGCTTGCACAAACAATGCCACAATGTATTTTTAAGTCATTAAGAACAACGGTGGCCCCATAGGATACTGAAGTTGTTTCCTATGCCAAAGGGAATGCGGTAGAAAACTTTTTGAGGGCATTAATTGTAAGTGGCCTTAACTTTATGGGACAGAAATTTACTGTGCAAATTTCATTTTAATTTTTTTCTCCATTGTTGTAATGTATGGCTAAAGTTTTTTCTTTTTGTTGTCTTAACAATGTTTGCAGGATTTGAATAAAATAATATATTTAATAAAAACTGTTGTTGTTTTCATTAAACAAGCAATTCTTGAGGTGGCCTTATCTTTATGGGACGCACCTTATATACACCTTATGGCAGAGCATAGTTGACTTACAGGCGCCCTCAATTTGATTGTCTAATTACTAATTAATTATTGTCTCGTGGCCAACCAAATTTTTTTCCAAGCTCTTTTACACTTTCTTCTAAATAAAACTACTTCTACTTCAAGGTGTATTGTTTGTATTTAATTTTCTGATAACTGGTGCATTGTTTCAATTCACTACTGACAACTCTGACCCAAAGATGTAGAGGGTTGACAATTGACATCGCAAACATTTATAAATACAGTTTTTTGCTAAGAATATTTAATGTTCTTCTATTCTCTGTGATTTTTTGTGTTCTTGCTACTCAGTTTAATGTTTGTTTTAAATAATTTTGTCTCTCAATGTTTACTCTTATTAAGTGCAAGCATAGTTTGCACAATGTAGACAACATTCTATACGAGATTTAAATTTTATTTAAGTTAAAAATTCACTTCGACTTTTCACTGTTACTTGACTGTGTGCCCTACACAGAGCAGTGGGTAGAACATTAGGCTTTCATTCACTGGTTGAGTGGTGGTCTGAGCTCGATTCTCTGTGAATCTAATGCCCACATTTTCGTCCAATCCCCACTTTTAACCTGTTGTACACATAGTATTAAGGTCAATCCTCGTTTTCCTTTTTCTTTTACCTGCATTTTTTCCTGTTTTGATGTCATTAAATGTTGTTTTCGACATTTGTTTACAGACTGTCATTTTTTCAGCAATGCTGTTTCTTTGCCCCAAATTTCCCCGCAGCTGCAACTTTTTCCCATCAACATTTACGGCTCTATGGCATTTCCCAGCTTAAATTTTTTATCTTCTTTGTTGTTATTATTATTTCAACAGAATACGTGAAGGTATATGAAGTGGGTTCCTATTAACAATTTTTTATTTAGCTGCTAGCACACTACTTGGGTGAGGTCTAGCCCATAAGGTATGAGCAGTGTAGCCGACCTCTACTAGCAACATTTGCGCTAACCCAAACAAAAAACTCTTCGTGTCTTCCATTTAGGGTACATGAATTTCGTTTCCGCATTAGTTTCACTGGTTTTTCACTTCAGTAAATCCATACGCAATGGTTACCACATTGACCGCTTTGGATGTCATCAAGTCGGGAGCTGTTATGATAAATGTACGAACTAACCCAAGCTAAAAAAATCTTTGTGATTTCCATTCAGAGTACATGAAATATGTTATCCCATTGGTTTCACTAGTATTTCACCTCGTTAAAGTTTTCCTTTCTGCAAATTTGCGAGTGCAAGGGTTATCACGTAATCCAAATATAACATCTGCTGCAGTGACCACCACCTAAGTCGGCAACTGATACGATAAATGTTCATGCTAAACCATGCTAAAAAGTCTTTGCGTCTTTCACACTGGGTACATGAAATACGTTTGTTCTGAGCGGCAGACAATTTTCATGTAAGCTCTCATTGACACAGTCAAATAAGGCATTTCACCTTCGTACTTTTTTTTCCCAAGCCTTTTCAGACTTTTTTTTCGTTGTCTTTAAAGTTGTTTGCGACTTTTGTTTCCAATCTGACCTGTGTATAACAGGAAACTTTCCTGTAATTTTTCAGAGATTCAAGTTCTGATCCATGATTTTTTTTGCACACGCAACTTTATCCCGCGAACATTTGTGGCTCTATGGCATTCCCCAGCTTAAACTTAAGTGATGGGCGCAAGATTTTTTCTTGGCGTAATTAGAAGATTGCAGGAATTTTTCGCAGTTTTTTTCGGGAATGCAAGTTTTGTTTCACGATTTTTACCTCATGTGCGACTTTTTAAACTGAAATTTTTGGGTTACAATGAAAATACAAATATAATGACAAAAGTCAATGATGGTTTTTTACATTGTTTGATTTGGTGTTCAGTAAGATTTTCTATTATGGTTTTTCTTTCTTTCATTGGATATTTGCAATATTTTTGCAGGCTCAGTATCATCACTTTGCTTACCTAGCTATACAGTGTCTAACCGAATTTGTAATCATTTGGCAAATTGTTGAAATAACCTACCCCAATACTTCAGCAGATGACACGTACGACCCAATTCTCAGTCTCTTGACATAGGGCTAGGAAACTTTCAACAAAGTCGAATTCTCTGATTTGTTTGGGTCTTTGTTACGCAGAGACAAGGCTAAGCAAAGAATTCTCTCTGTGCACAAAACGACAGCTCGACCCCCTAAAGATTACATGATGTCTAAGGTTTGATCACCCACTGACGAGTAAACAAGGACTTACTGGGTTTCAGCTAGAGGTGAAACACACATGTGTCATGCTCTGATTGCAGGTCAGAGGTCATGCGAATATTTCACAAACGAAAATAAATGATATTTACTATAGAGATGGCCATTAGCGTTTGAGTTTTTTTTCAAAAAATGGTGATAGAAGACAGGTAGTTTATAAAATTAAAGATTAAACACTACAAAAGATGATTGGGTCATTGGTATATTCCACAAACAGGAACTATAAAGTGTGAAAATAACCGAAAGGTTTACCTAAGCGAGACTTATTAAATCGACTGTTTTCGGTTAACTCAATCCAATACGTATTGCCCCAGGGCTTATCACTCCTTGGATTTCATGACTACCAACAGGTTGGTGTCTCCTTTAGGATGACTACTTTACCCTGATTTTTTTACAATTTTACTCGTTTATAACAAAAAATTTGCAATGCATTTTGCACTAATTCTTACATGAAAGTTGGTTCCACTTAGGATAAAAATTGTTCTCTGCATAAACGCTTTTCTCCACAAGTGTTCTTTTTCATGGACTTGTTCCACTTTTCACATCTCTGACGTGTCTCAATTATGAATTTTGGTACACATTTATTTAAAAAAAATACACCAACTACCGGTAAATGTGCCAGCCATCAACCTGTGTGAAACCCCTGGTCACGTCTAACATCCTGTGGTCTCCAACGTCGTTAACTGTCACTCCAGATAACACGCTCCTAAACCTTGACCAACATGTGATCTGGTTCGAATACCATACAGGATCGAAGACTAGGTTTTTCATAACCATCGAATGAGTTGGTAACACAATGGCGGCTTTCAGTGACGGGGTTATGGAAAAAGCCCCCTCACTGGCCGCTGTGTTACCAACCATTCAATGGTTGAAAAACCTATAGTTGGCGAGCCACCTGGTGTTTGACTGTGGTTAGCCCTATGGTCGGTTTAGGTGTGTGTCATCTGGGGTGACAGTTAAATCGGTGCTGGAGACCTCGTGATGCTCGACATGACCAGGGATTTCACATGTGTTGATGGCTGGCGCATTTACAGGTGTTAGTGTATTTTTTTTTAAATAAATGTTTACCAAAATTCATAATTGAGACAACTCAGAGATGTGAAAAGTTGAACAAGTCCTCAAAAAGACCACTTGTGGAGAAAAGCATTTATACATAAATCAATTTTTCTCCTAAGTGGAACTAACTTTCATGTAAGAATTAGTGCAAAAGGCACTGCAAATTTTTTTTTAGAAACGAGTAAAATTGTAGAACCTTAGGGTAAAGTAGTCATCCTAAAGGAGACAATAACTTTTTGATACTCATGAAATCCAAGGAGTGGTAAGGCCTGGGGCAATACATATTGGATTGAGTTAACTGAAAACAGTCGATTTAATTAGTCCCACTTTGGTAAACCTTTCGGTTATTTTCACACTTTATAGTTCTTGTTTGTGGAATGTATCAATGACCTAATCATCTTTTGTAATGTTTAATCTTTAATTTTATAAACTACCAGTCTTCTCCCACCATTTTTTGAGAAAAAACTCAAAAGCTAATGGGCATCTCTACAGTAAATAACATTTGTTTTCGTTCGTGAAATATTCACGTGACCTCTGACCTGCAATCATAGTACGACACTTGTGTGTTTCACCTCTAGCTGAAACCCAGTAAGTCCTTGTTTACACGTCAGTGGGTGATCAAACCTTAGACACCAGGTAATCTTTAGGGGGTTGCGGTGTCGTTTTGTGCACAGAAAGAACTCTTGCTTTGCTTTGTCTCTGCATAACAGAGACCCCAACAAATCAGAGAATTCGACTTTGTTGAAATTTTTCCTAGACCGAGAATTGGGTCGCGGCTTTTTCATCTGTCTGAAGAATCAGGGAAGGTTATTTTAACAGTTCATCAAAAACATCCAAATGATTACAAATTCGGTTAGACACTGTATAGCTAAGTAAGCAAAGTGCAAAGTGATGATACTGAGCCTGCAAAAATATTACAAAAATCAGATGAAAGAAAGAAAAACTATAACAGAAAATCTTACTGAACATCTTTCTGTTATAGTTTTTCTTTGAAGCCCATTTACTGATCATTTTAAATAAACATTACTGATCATTGACTTTTGTCATTGTCCTTGTATTTTCATTGAAGCCCAAACATTTTAGTTTAAAAAGTCGCATGTGAGGTCAAAATCGTGAAACAAAACTTGCATTCCCTAAAATAACTATGAAAAATATCTGCAATGTCTTAATTATGCAACAAAAATATCTTGCGCCCATCTCCTAAGTTTCAGCTGGAGAATGCCATAGAGCCGAAAATGTTGACGGGATAAAGTTGCATGTGCAGAAAAAATCTTGGATCAGAACTTGCATTCCTGAAAAATGACAGCAAAATTTCTTGTTGCACGCAGGTCAGACTGGGAACAAAAGACACATACAACTTTTTAAGACAACGAAAAAAGTGTGAAAAGGCCTGGAAAAAGAAAGTACGAAGGTGAAATGCCTTATTTGACTGTGTCAATGATAGCTTAT